>JANVCC010000018.1:17904771-17945671 GCA_025345505.1 Todiramphus chloris collaris
GAAAGAAAGAAAGAAAGAAAGAAAGAAAGAAAGAAAGAAAGAAAGAAAGAAGCCAAAACACAGTAAAGAGCTGTGATTTAACTACCTTAAGAAACATTATGGTCTATAGAAGGAAATGAATCAATTTACAGTTCTTCTTCATGTAAGCAGTTCTAAATATTTCATTCTAAAGAAGTAACCCAAGTAGTATCTATATTAACAACAAAGCAGCTATATTCCATATACGATGTGGCATCTTTAGTTTACAGGAACTACCATATTTTTTCCCCTCCAGGGTTCAATCTCTTCTGACACTCTGTTATGTAAATCACACTCCTAAGAGGCCACCTGTCCACACTGACATATACATATGAAAGCAGTGTGGAAAATCCACTCTATGTAGAAAAAGATGAGTCTGCAGATTATGGATGAACCTGTGCAAAGTTACCATTCTCATTACCCTAGTTTAACATAGATTTTATTTAAGTTGCAGAATGTGTAAAAACACCCTAGAATCATTGTAGTTATTATATTTACTTGTCATTTAAAGAGAATGGTAGATTCAGAAATTTTTGATATTTTTAGCTGTAAAATGATGCCAACTCAACATGGAAATAGTAAATCTACACTTTTCCATACCTGGAGACGTGTGTTAGGATTCTTTTACTTATAGAACTATAGAACACAATTGCAAAAGATTTTAAATGTATTGATTCTGATGGAAGGGGACAGCATAAAAGAGTACTTCATGTATTATAATTGTGAACTATTACCTTTCCTGACATACATCTTATCTACCAGTGTTCTTTAAAACAGGGACCGTCCTTCCATCATTTGTATGCAGCAGCCAACACAAGCTTCCTCAGAAGACAACAATAACTTCCTTGTGTCCCTTCAAGGCCATACTTTCTGACACAGGAATAACAGACAAGACCAGGTTATCACATTTTATGACATGGTATTGAACCAGCACAGGCTGAGCCTTGGGGTGGGGATGTCATTTACAATATTGAGAGAGAATATTACCAGTAAAAGTACATAATTAAAAGTGTTGCCCTGATCCATAAGTGTACAAGAAATAAGAAAGAGAATTATTTTTACTTCTGAGATACAGGATTTATAGAGAGATAATATATTCTATAAAATTAAGAGACACACAGCTTCCACATTATTACAACTGATTTGCTAAGTGCCTTGCTACTTTGATAACCAGACTGTGGATATACCAAAGGCTATCGACATTTCCAGTACCTTTCAAATCTGTATTATGTGGGCAAGTAATTGGTACTGCATATTGCATTAAGTGTAGATTAATTTCAGTATAAAGCTTGGGGTTTTTTTGTTTATACCATGTATTAAAAGAAGTTTTGGAGGGGTTTACTGATTATAAGCATGCACATGACTTCACATTTATTTAGAAAATTCTCTTTCACAGATTATCTGCAGAACTTGGTGAGCGGGACCATACCAGCATAAAAACAACTGCTATTGTTTTAATCTTTAAAACCTACACTATAGGCGTATAGGTATAGGTCTGCTCTTCCACCTATTTTAACCCTATATATGAGAAATTAATGAAACTTACTGATGACACTTAAACTGAATGATAATTGTCGTTTTGAAGATGTACCAACACAATCTAAAAACACAACAGTGAGTATCAAACTATAAATAAAGTGTGGGGTATATACTGCATGTAAATTTTTTCAAGTGTAGTTCATGAAATTAGAAACAGCAATTTGAGAGTGCTATGGAAACACCATTATTAATGTGTGTGTCAAAAGGAGAAAATTCATCATAATCATTATCCCAAAAGCTAGCAACTCCTGCTGTGCTCCAGGCTGATACTAGACAGAAGCAGCAGTAAGAGTGAACGATCATGTCTTTAAATGAAACATGCCAGTAATTGGCCGAAAGGTGGTACAGCAGAGGAGACCTTTTTTTGCCTTTCTTCCTTTTTCACACAATACATCAAACCTGAGATTTAACACACATAAAGTCAAACAACAGACAAGCACTGGAAAGAATAAAGTGTACAAGCTTTCCCTACAATTAATTTTCGTCATTTACCGAAAGAGTTATGTAAAATGAAGGTGCGCTATCACAGGACTTTAAAGTTCACTATAATAATTTCTACAGAAAAAAAAAAAAGATATTCAAAGAAGCCCTGATTAATTTCTGCAGCACAACCTGAAGCTGAGATTATAACACATATCATTTGTTCTTGCAAGACACTTACCTTTATTTCTGTAGCAAATGCAAAGGAAATGTCACATTCTTGAACTTTGAATATGAGGTCACTCACAGATAGGAAACATCGCGGTTGCTTCTTTTTGACATACACTTCTGCAATACAGTAGCAAAGATGATAATAAATATGATAGTAAATGTGGTAATCTTATTTTTTGAAAAGATGAAAACATAGGTCTGTTTGTCTTTAAAGTTTTGACCTTAACAGTTTTACCTGATTTCAGAAACCTTAACAGATTTACCTGAATTCAGAAAAGCAAAGCGAAGAAATTCTAATTCATAAGGAACCGAATTAATCTGGATAGAGTATGAAATACCAATATGTTTCCTGTATTTATTTCACATTACACAAACTTACATAAATTATCTATAAACTGACAATGTGCTACTGCCTTCAGTGACTTACACTAGCTAAACATCTGGCTATCCACATTTAATTCTGCATTAAAATATGACTACAAAATCATTCGTTTAAGCAATGCTGCACTGCACTTAACACACTAATTCTGTCCATTTATTCAGTTTTTTTACCCTCCTTCACATCCTGCAGCATTGCCTGGAACTGTGATATAAGATCCCTTTCTGAGACTCAACATCAAAGTCCACAAGTCAGATAGAGTTCCAACTGACATTCCATTTTGAAAATTACGTTCTAATAGATTCTTTATTTTATCAAGGAAGTTTTCTCTGAATTTTTTTCTACCAAGATGCTGGCAATCACTGCACTGAGGTAAAAACAACTATGTAAACCAGAGAAATTTGCTACCATGCACCCCACGCCTGGTGACAATTTATACTATAAGCATATTTTGAGTAATTTCTCTTAAGATGTCTACCACACGTGTTAAAGACTTGCGTGCTCGTGTGTGAGATTTGTAGTTCATATTTGCATGATTTTGCACTTAATCTATAGTGTACATTGCCAAATGGAACCTGTAAATAGGAATCAGCACTCTGAAGATTCATTTGAAAAACTGAAAAATCAATTTAAGATGCCACTTTCATGAAAGTTGAAGTTTACGTTTCAAAATGAGCTCTATCAAACCCAGTGAAATATAATTTTACATTTTTTAATAACAGTGTTTCTTGACATATAACTATGCAGTTCTTTGGTCTCTTTATTGTCAAATATCTACTACTTGTAAAGCAAATCAAAGTCTCCCTTGTCTTAAAAATGTGGGGCTTTTGTGAGTATTACTGTATATCAAATTCATCACGGCTTCAAAAGATGTAAAGACTACCTATAGTTCAAGAGGTGATATGGCAAATACCTTCTTCATTCTAAAACTAAAGAGAGACAGGCAGTGTGCTTGCGTTCATCCTGACAGTTGCCATCACCTTTTATATGGTAGCTGCATAGTCAGAACACTTGCTGTCCTCTACTTGCATCATTTCAGCTCAGTCTTCCCTTTGTACAGAGTTTCTAAACCATTAACCAATAAATGAGGTCTAGATGAGGAGGATTTTAAGTCCTCCATTTAACTTGGGGTGTTGTCATACATATTCATGATACACTGTTACTAAACACTAAAAAGATGAGGCCCAAGATACAGCATAGAATACAACAGTACAAACTAAAACAATAATACTAAGTTGCAATAACTGAAATATTAATTACCTGAAGTGATGGAAAAGCAAAATTAAATTACTGTAAAATTAATTCTTTGTGTCTTTATAGAGGTATTCTCTGTTAATATATAGAAAGCAGTACAGGAAGAGTAAATAAGATGAAGCAAATCCATATTTTTCTGTTTGGGCAGCTAATTCTGAAAAGAGGAGTCCTGAGTTCTAGTCCCTAGTCCCAAAATTGGTTCTGTTTTTAATATTTAAAAGTAATCAGAAAAACATACCTATACATAGCATCCTAACTGTCATATGTACAGCAATGGTCTTTCAAAGCACTGTATTAATATTATCACAGTTTTGCTCATGACATTTCCCTTCAAAAATCAATGAGGCTGTAGTGACAGACACTGGCTGTAGTAGCTTCCCACAGCAGCACTGACATCACAAACATCTGGTGCCATGCACAGTCAGCAAGGCATGGGCAAAACTTTCACATTGGTCCAGTCTGGTTTTCTTGTCCCATGATGAATAAGTCCTTGGAGAAAGAAGATTGTCTTTGTTTCTCAGACAAGCTAATGTCAGTGGGAAGGCAATTCCATTTGGTATTCAAAAAAATAATACTTGACAAGACGTGCATGCTGTTATAGAGATATATTTTTACACTTACCCAGGGTGTTTCCAAAGAAACAGCAGAGATCACACATGAAGCATCTGCCTTCATGCAGAAACATCATAAAGAAGCTCATAAATAATTCATTTCATCAGTGATTACCAGTGTCTCCACAGAAAGCCTAATGCCTCCAGGGCTGACAATTTTCCCCCACTTTCTTCCTCTCTTTCTTCATCTTTTCTTCCTTTTATCACCCTTCCTTTTCTGCATGTGCCAAGAACATCTCAGTTATCAGATGGGACATGAATCATGTAGTGTCAATGCCAGGGTCCTGCATGCATCAACTGCTTTCCCCCCTTCCTAGGGCTTTCGTCCCCTCTGCACTTCTTGCCACTGTTTGTGTGTGTGGAGATAGGGCTTTTTCTCATCTGAACAATTACTATTAATAGAGTTATTGAGAGCAGGCCTGTGGACAAGGACTTGAGGGTACTGGTGGATGAAAAACTGGGCATGCACCAGCAGTGTGCACTTGCAGCCCAAAAGGCCAACCATATCCTGGGCCACATCAAATGAAGTGTGGCCAGCAGGTCAAAGGAGCTGACTCTGCCCATTTACTCTGCTCTCAAGAGACCTCAGCTGGAGTACTGTTTCCAGCTCTGGAGTCCTTATCACAAGAAAGACATGGACCTGTTAGGGTGGGTCCAGAGGAGGGTCACAAAAATGATCAGAGGGCTGGAACAGCTCAACTGTGAAGAAAGGCTGAGAGAGTTGGGATTGTTAAGAGAAGGCTCCAGGGAGACCTTATTGCAGCCTTTCAATACTTAAAGGGAGACTATAAGAAAGATGGGGCCAATCTTTTTATCAGGGCCTGTTGCAATAGGACATGGAGTAATGATTTTAAACTAAAAGAGGGGAGATTTAGACTAGATATAGGGAAGAAATTTTTTTAGTGAGTGTAGTGAAACACTGGAACAGGTTGCCCAGAGAAGTGGCAGATGCTCTATCCCAGGAAACGTTCAAGATCACGTTGGACAGGGCTCTAGGCAATGTGCTTCAGTAGAAGATGTCCCTGCTTACTGCAGGAAGGTTAAAGTAGATGACCTTTAAAGGTCCTTTTCAACCCAACACATTCTATGATTCTACTATCCATAAATATGTAGAATGACTACTTTTTTCGCCATACTCTAGCTACACTATGTTGGTTTTTCTGTAAGTATTTTGTTCAGGGCTGTGAGTGTGGTTAAGTGGTTGGAGTCTCTGAACTACAAAGTGAGTCAGAGAGGCAGGACTATTAAGCATGGAGGAGAGAAGGGGATCTTATAAATTTTTGTAAATGCCTGATGAAGAGAGTAAAAAAGACAAACTCAGACTGTAATCAGTGTCACTGAGTAACAGGAGAAGGAGCAACAGGTACAAACCGAAATACAGAAAATTCCACATAACTATAAATAACTTTTTTACTGTGAGAGAGGTCAAACAGTGGAGTAGGACACCAATGAATGCACTGGAGTCTCCATTTTCAGATATCTTGAAAACCCAGATGGAGAAGGGCCTGAGCAACCTGCTCTGGCTAACAGTGTTCTGACCAGAGGGGTTGGCCAAGAGACCTCCAGAGGACCTTTTCACTACAATCATCCGATGATTCTGTGATTATTATCATTTTTTTTACTTCTTTGCTGAGGCATGAGATGACCTTCCTATGTATTTGACTAGAATAGAGAAATTTGAGTACACCATAGATGATACTATTAACTTTAGTTGCCTGAATTTATGTAGCTCAATTATGGTAAAAGATTAAAAAAAAAAAAAAAAATAACATTTTCATTTCCAGTATGGTCTGTCCTGTACTCTATGCATACAGATACAAGCTCTGACATCTACTTGAAAAGACTGCACAATTCTGACTTGTACTTTTCAGAGCAAATTTTATGGTCACTATAATGGGATGCAAATCTAATGAGATAGTGTCCGTATATTATATTACATTGTATGTCCAAAGTATTGTTTTTCTACATACAAATTAAATTGTCTTCGTTACAAAAAACATTTTGGCCTCTCATAAACACTGATGATGTTTCTTTTCCAATTGTCAGTGTTTAGGATGTTCCTGGAATCACTTCCAGTGAACCCCTGAGACCCCTGAGAACCAGGACCTCCAGAAGTATGAAACTGAAATGAATTTTAGTCTTCACTACTGTGAACACATAAGGATAACATTCTAAAAGAAATCATTCTTTTCTAATGTGAAAACAAAGAAAAAATCCTCCTTTTCAGTTTTCTTTGCTTTAAAGACAGTAGTGTAACTGGTCTATTCAGATATTCTTTCAGTCACCCACTTCTGATTTGTATTTCCTGAGTGAAAGAACAGGAGAACTGTTAATATACACTCCACTGTAATTATCTTCTAGAAGAGTCTTCCAGAGAAAACCTATTCTTCCATTCTTTTCCCATGGAAAACAGATGGGTAGACTCAACTGAACAGGATATATTTCTCCTTTCCTCATCTCTGTACATAGATATAGCAGCAATTCTGTACAGGGTATGAGAGTAGGATGGCTTTTGATAAGAAATCTAATTCAGAGAAGCTATTTCTACCAGATTTCCTATATCTAAGATCAGCTGGGCACAATACCCATTCATTAACTTCAGATCAGTACCCCTCAAAAGCCTTTTTTTCAACTGTGTGCCTCTTTTGGGAAGAACATGATTCAACATTGCAAATGTTTTTATACATTTGGAATAGCCCTTTTGCCATAAAGGCCCCAGAAGTTCACAACTCTTTACACATGGATCAATATGTTCTCCCCAACACTAATATTAGAGAGGCCATGAATCTCTTTTCCCTTGGAATACAAAACACAAGCCATGCAATAATATGCAAACATTAAAAATACAGGCCTGTTTATGATGAATTTCCCATTTTAGGTCTGTGCATAAATACTTCAGTATACAATCAGGGTCTTTGTCACAGGAAAATCATACAGTAAGACTGCCAAATTTTTTTTCAGTCTTCTGCCTCACACACGTTAGTTCTCAATGAGAATGGAACTAGTACTAAATGAAATATTTGTATGTCAAGAAAGAATGGATTAGGGTTCATGAATACTGCATTATATAAAGACACAGCTAAAGACTGGGGCTTAACATTACAGAAAATGTGGGTAAGAAAGGACTTGTTTTCTTATGTATGAAACAACAGATATTTCATGTTGTTCATACAGTCTGTCTCCTGCTGATATGAATACCAGGCTGCAAACCTATTTCTGGTCAAGCTTAGTAATTAACTTTAGTAGGAAGTATGTCTTACAAGTTTTAAGAGCTTTTTCCAATCTCAGTGATTTACATAATGTTGAACCTAGACCAGGAACTGATATTTTTAATTTTAAAAGGTGAAATTCGTGTATTTTTCATGAGACTGTATCTTTAAATTTCCTTTCATATACTCTGACCTGAAATGCATTGAATTGTTTCTAAGAAGACTCTGTTTTTATAAAGGTCATCAAAGCACAACAAAGGAGGAGTATGTCATCCTGGTTGGGTATGTGAATGTTATTGCTTCAGTCTACGTAATTTAATCATCAAACTTATTCATCTCATGAGACGGTAATTTTCCTTCAAGTGCAATTATATTTCACAGTATGCCTGTTGATTAGGCAGAAACAGAAATAATTCATCAGAAAATTACAAAAAGAATTAATCATCACCAACATGTAAAGTAAAAATTACAATATTCAGCAGCCACTAAATAATTAAATACTTTAATTTTCAAATGTATGTACCAAAGCTTAGTAGGAAGCATGTACATATGTGCCAATAAAGAATAAAGATCATATAACCACCCATTCTAGGCTTACAGTTTAAATTATGCAAGAAAAAAGGGTAATTTATTGCTTGTTTCTTTACAAAACACTGTTGTAATAGATGATGTAGAAGACAGCCCCTTGTAGTATAAATATGTATTTTATTGCAAATTGTGCCTCAGCCTGCAACACTAAAATCCTAAAATGGAAAAATTAAAAGACATTATTAAAATACAAATTACTATTCTTACATCCTCTATGACAGTTCCAGAGAATAGCAAAGTCCCAAATGATTATTTAGAAAATGAAAGCCTGATCTTGCTAGTATATGCATACCGACACATGCCTATTAGTTCCTGTTAGGCTACTCAGTGTGTTACAGCAAACCTGCACAAAAAAAAACTCTGCAGGATTCAGGCTTAAGGCTCTATTCCTCCAAGGCATTTTTTCACTTAGATGTAGAAATGACTTAGCTCATGACAACAGGTTTGTAAGTTATAGAAGTCTGGTAGCATATTTAAAGTCCCTATTACAGGGAATAAACATAAAAACACTATCACTACAAAACACTGAAGAGTTCATTTAGACTGCAAACTAAAATGTCATATTCCTAGCAGTTTGCTTTTCAGAACAATATTAATTTCAACATATGTAAATGTAGATGTGTTCAGGCAGCCTGAGGTTCACCACAGTCTTGATTTATTTGCTCTAGACTGTGAGGTAACTGGCAGTTGTGACATAGGAGGACAACGATATCCTCAGAAACAATGCATGATACAAAAAAAAAAGTCACTAGCAATGCTGGACATGCTAAGTGTACAAGTGTTGTTGAACTGAGTGCCTGTTGGGACTTTAGAAGACACAATAGCAATGGAGACAATGTAGTGACAATAGAGCTCCCCATCACAGATTCCCAATATTTTAATATAAATGAAATGTACAAATGAATTATGTTAAGCAGCTAAAAATACTATGGAGAAGTACAGAAAAATGAGAGCTGATAGCTCATCAGTAGTGATGGTTTTTTAACAAAGATACACAATATTTTTCACTGGATTCTAGAGACTAAAGCAAGCAGAACTCTGAGGAATAAAATGCAGTGAGCCTGAAAGCACATCCTGAAGGTGGAGTAAGATTTTTATCAACATCAGCAAATATGTATGTTATACATATTTTTCTCATATCTACATGTTTTTCCAAGAGACATACTCATTAATCTTTGCATAGTTAATAAATGTTTGCATACATATCATATGTCACCATTTCCCCATAAATAGATGTGGGCTCACATCTTTCTTGACAAAGCTTTTAAGAGCCCTGAAAGTAACAAAAATAGTAATTTTCAAGGAAGAGTAAAACAGTAAAGAGGTATAGGTTGATCTCACACTGATTAGATTATGGAGCTAAAATTAATCACAGTATTGTGAAAAAAAAAACAGACAAGAGATTAGTTAAGTAAAAAAATCAACAAATTATCCCCCAAAAGAAGAAAATAATATTTTTACTTAAGTAAATTTAAAACTCTTCGCCTTACAGATAAATTTATGTCATAATAATTATTAAATGTATCAATCTATTGTTTCCAGTCTAAAAATATATGACACATAATCAGTGTAGACTTTCTTTCGTGAAAAGTTGCAGAGTGGTTTAAAAAAAAAAAAAAAACAGTTTTCTTTTAACAGGTATACCTGCACACAGAACATGTGTACAAAATCTGTGTATTTACACTTTTAACTATGTAAATAAACATTGTATTTACACAATCAAATTAAACAAATGTCAGATTGGATCAGGCATTTCCAATAACAAGAGGTTTTTTAATGTAAATATGCATTATATTTATGAAAATGCAATAACATTAATAATACTTTCCATGTCAATCATTGTTTTCATACTTCATTTCAGTGCTTCATTGGTAGTGTTAACAATAAAAGATCAAAATTACATTAGGAATTTACACATTATAAAAAAGGAACAAGCATTATCCACTGTTACAGCATGAATCACAAAGAATATAATCAAAGCGTTAAAAGGCTGATATAACTCTGATGTGGCTGAAAGTACTTGGAAGCTGATACAAGTCAGGTTATGATTCAGAAATTAATTTCAAGTATATTTATTTCATCTCCAACACCACAGAGTCAAGAACAAGTTGAAAAAACCCTCTCAAATACCAGTAATATCAGTTAGAATAGACCAGAACCTTATTTCACGAAACAATCAGAAAAGATTAAGGTGTACGCAGAATATATAGATTCAGAATAATTTGTAAGCAGTGTAAAAAAGATCTCTTCCAAAATCTTTCAACCAGTAAAGGGTATGAAAAGGTAATAAATTGTTAAATAAAAAGCATTAAGTACTGCCATATACAGCAGTATGAAAGATTCTAATTCATATAATCTGCTGCACCTATCCAAAATAAAAAGTGACAATATAAGTTGACATCACAACCCATATCCTAAAACTGAAACATGAAGCAGTTCTACACTATATAACAAATACATATAATGCCCAGATATGAAAGAATTAGTGCCCCACACTCAAATTCTTTCTTGATTTCACCACTTAGAAATTAAGGAGGAGTAACACTGCTGCCTAAACTAAGCCTTCTGAAAGTCAGCCTAAGAGAGCTGGCCCAGCTGTTTCTATACACACAGGGGAGACATGGGAATTTACCAGACTGAATCAATTCTATGAGAGATTTCATCTTTCCCTAGACTGTTCATAACAGAAATAACATTTCTTCTGCGGAAATAACAGAAATGTCACCCCAAAAATTAAATTTTCTGGCAACATTAAACATTTCACTAGTGACTTTTGTGTTTGAAAACAAAATTAAAAGCATGTAAGGCACCTTGTCATTGGAAAAAGCAAAACTGGATCTGATTCTCATCTCATTAACGATTCCTAAAAATAAAGTTTATATTCTAAGTAAGATGAATTTTTTTTTGTCATATAAAAAGTTACACAGTTCTTTAATGATAGATTTGTGATTATTTAGCAGTTTTGATTTTCCAGTCTTCTGTTAATTTCTATGTAGAACAAAGCCTCTTAGAAAAGACTAAAATCATCTCTTCTGCATTCAGAACACTTCATAGCTACATTGCACCATAACAAGGGTACATTCCTGTTACTAATGTGCCTTATACTATCCAGAAAGAAACAACAATAAAAGTATAAGTACAGTACATTTCAGGCATGTAATAAGAAGGAAGAAGAAAAAAATGAAGAATACAATTAATTTCACTTCAAGTGTTGGGGGTTTTTTCTGCCCCATAGAAGTGGCTATCAAATTAGACAGGATTTAAACAGTATCAGAGGTAATTCAAACTTTCAAAATACAAAATATTCAAAGTGTCAATATAATCAATCCTTTCATGAGTTTCACTGCTCACTTAGCTTTTTTTTCAATATCTGTTGCATCCAAGTACCTACCTGATTTACTAAAATAATCATCAGAATTAGAAAGATAACCTATATTAAATCTGAAAGGGTATTAAAAACAAATTGCATTTTTCACTGTGATCTATATGAGATATCTTTGTCAGTTTATAAAATACTGACAAAAGCTCCAGCATAACTAATTTAAATCAGCAAAATATACTTTATTACTACAACTTACTTCATTTGTGTAATCAGTATAAACTATCATAAAAAATGTCATGCTCTTCTGCTAGTATAAGCCTTGCTACAATCAGTGGTGCATTTAATACAAATATTCTGAGAAAGAGATGTAACATCAAAACCTCTCTAGAACATACACAAACTTCTTCAGAACTGTTAATTTTAAAACCCTCAACACTTTGTTATTTGAATTAACCACATGATAAATGTGGTCTTAAAACTGAGATAAGATTGGACGCATTTTCAAAAATACTCAACTGCAAATGGAAAGGGCACTGCTGTCCTGTCTGCTCTTACTACTGTTGTACTTAAAATAACTCATAGGAGAACTCATATGAAAAATTACCAATGTTTATTATTGTGTTCATTATTAACAGATTTTAATAAAATCTGCTCCATACATCACTGCCAACATCACAAAACCTACTTTTATGCCAGGACTTAAACTGAATATATGGTACTACACAATTTTGTATGAACGGAAGTATAAAATGAAATAGAACCCAAAACGCTTCTCTTTTTCCTATATCATGTAATCAGTCCCCATTTTATACCACCCATTGTGTTACTTCCTTATATGAAAATAATTAAAATTACAGTGCTACAACTTTGACTAATTGCATTAATATGTAACAGCCTGAACCAGAGTCTCAAACTACATCTATTCTTCAAGAAGCGCTAGCAGGAGGACTCAAGAAACTACAGGCTGTTCAGTCTAAATGCCTGGGATGGTTATGCAGCAAATCCTCCTAGAAGCTGTTTCACAAGACATGAAAGACAAAAAGATGACTAGAAAGAGCCCACAGTGTAAATCATGGCTGACGAATCCAGTTGCCTTCTACAATGAGATGATCAGCTTTGTAAATAAGGGGAGAGGAATAAATGTTTATTTTCATTTTAGTAAGGCATTCAGTATCACCACTCTCGGTACCTATGTAGCCAAATTGGTGAGACACATACTGGGTAAGTATACAGTACAGTGTGAGGAAAATATCTGGACTGTTGTGTTCAAAGGTCAACCACATAAACTCTAATGAGCTACTCTAAACTAATAGTATTCCTTGAATATCAGTTCTAGGACAAATATATTTAATAACTTTATGAACAACCTTAATCATAGAATCATAGAATGGTAGAGGTTGGAAGGGACCTCCTGAGATCATCAAGTCCAACTCCCTTGTCAGTGTAGGATCACCCAGGGCAGGCCACACAGGAACAGACTGAGGAGGGACTTGAAAGCCTCCAGAGAAGGAGACTCCACAGCCTCTCTGGGAAGCCTAATCCAGGGCTCTGTCACTCTCACAGTGAAGTTTTTCCTCATGTTGAGGTGGAACTTCCCGTGTTTCACCTTGCGACCATTACCTCTC
Source organism: Todiramphus chloris collaris (assembly GCA_025345505.1). Classification (NCBI taxonomy): domain Eukaryota; kingdom Metazoa; phylum Chordata; class Aves; order Coraciiformes; family Alcedinidae; genus Todiramphus; species Todiramphus chloris. The sequence goes on from JANVCC010000018.1 coordinate 17,917,968, forward strand.
ATCCTATCACAGGGCACAAGTGAAAAGAGACTGGCCCCTTCTATTTGACACCATCCTTCAGATATTTGTCAACATTAGTAAGATCTCCTCTCAGTTCTTCTCTTCTCCAGGCTAAATAGACTCAGGTTTCTTAGCCTTTCCTCATAAGAGAGGCATTCCAGTTCCTTCATGATCTTCATGGCTCTCCATTGGACTCTCTCTAATATTTCTCTGTCCCTCTTGAACTTGGGAGACCAGAAGTGAACACAATACTCCAGATGGGACAGAGTACACTCTCAGTAAGTTCACACACAGTATCTAAGAGGGGGAAAGTGACTGTTACTATGGCATGCAAGGTTGCTACTCACAGAAACCTTGACAGACTAGAGAAATGCCTGACAGGAACCTCACGAAGTTAAAAAAAAAAAAAAAGAAATGCAAAGACCTGTACCTGTGATGGAATACTCCTATGCAACAATACAGGCTGCATGTTTATTGCCTGAGAAGTATTCTTGCAAGAAAAGAACTTGGTGGTCTTGGAGAACAAGAAGCTGAACATCAACCATCTGTGTACATAGGCAGCAAAGAAGGCCAACAATGTTCTGGTGTTCATTAGTAAGATAGTACCCAGCAGGAAGCAATTCACTCTCTTTGTGTGACACTCATGAGATTGCATCTGGAGTAAAGTTTTGAAGTTACCACTATAAGAATGACATGGACATACTGTAGCAAGTCCTTCATAATGATGAGGAACTTGGAGAAAATTGTATATAAAAAAGGCTAAGAGAATTAGATTTGTTCAACCTTCTGAAGAGAACGCTGTCATGATCTTCTTGCTGTCTGAAACTACATTATAAGAGGCTACAGAAAAGATGGATATGGGCTGTTCTCAAAGGTGTACTGTGAAAGGACAAGAGGCAGTAGACATAAAAGTTGAAGCATGGGAAACTGGGTAAAAAGAAAAACATTTTCACTATGAGGCTGTTCAAATACTGCAGCAGGTTGTCCAGGGAGGTCGTGAAGTCTCCATACTTGAAGGTATTAAGAGCCCAGCTGGACATGGCCCTGAGAGCACCTGATCTAGTTAGACCTGCTTTGAGACCTGACCTCCGGAGGTCACAGAGTCACAGAGTGTTAGGGGTTGAAAGGGACCTTGGAGATCTTCGAGCTCAACCCCACTGTCAGTGCAGGATCATATAATCTACCCTCCAACCTAATCTAACCTCCAGCTTAATCTACCCTACAAACTAATCTACCCTAACACAGGTCACACAGGAATGCATCCAGGCAAGTTTTGAAAATCTCCAGAGAAGGAGACTCCACAACCTCTCTGGGCAGCCTATTCCAATGCTCTGTGATCCTTACTGTAAAGAAGTTCCTCCTCATGTTAAGGTGGAACCTCTTGTACTCCAGTTTATATCCATTCCCCCTAGTCCTATCACAAGGCACGAGTGAGAAGAGGCTGTCCCTTTCCTCTTGACACTTAACCCTCATATATTTATAAACATTTATCAAATCCCCTCTCAGTCTATTCTCTTTAGGTCTCTTCCAACCTAAACAATTCTGACTCTATGAATTCTACTAATACAATAAAGAAGACTATTTCACAGGCTCAAGCAACTGTCCATTGTATTTCCTTGCTAACCTGATGAATTCAGTGTCTTTTCAATGGAAAAAAGTTAAACTGAAAAAACCCTGCCTCCAGCAGAGTAAAGTATGGAATTATCCACTGTATTCTTGGTGGGCCTCTGTTAGTTAAAAAATTATAGGGGAAAAAAAAACAGAACTCTTTAAAATTAGCAACAGGCACAAATCTTAAAAGATACTGAATAACTGAAATATTTTTTCCATGCAAATGGGAACTTTGCAGTGGTATCAAACTAAACTAAATTTCATTCTCAGATCCATAAATTTATTTTCTTTATACCAGCAAGGCTACATTCATTTTATTACAAAATAAAGTAATTTAAAGTGTTAGATGAGCAAATGAGTTTTAACTTTATTTCTGCACAAGACAGAATTTTAAATATATAATTAACATCGAGAACAAGATCACTGTGTGGCTTGAATATATCTAAAACCTCTCTATGTTTTCATGGATTTCAGCTTGAGATTCTAAATGTGCTATGATACATAGTCTTAAAAATTACTAATCCTAAAAGACAAACAGTCCTGTATTATCCATGTCAATACTTAATTTTACTTGCTTTTTTTTTTTTTTACACTCTCTAATGTATTTTTAACAAATGAATCCTTATATTTAATGATGAAATTTCTTCTTCACTATAACTTCTATTGAGCAATAGCTGAGTTTGCATATAAGAATCCCTACAAGAGTCAGTCACATATGCTGATTTTCAAATACTCTTCCTAGGCTTAAACAACAGCACAACGGTGGTTCTCCAGCAACACCACAGTGATTCTACAAAATATTCTTTACACTTTCTCTAAATAAATTACTTGAAATAATAACGGCTTTCAAATGCAACATATTGTACAACTCTTGCAAACATTCAGTACTATCCATTTAACCCAAAATTATTTAAATGTGCAAGAAAAATGAAAGTAAGATTATTTATGTTATGAAAGTTAAACAGGACTGCATTTGCTAAGTGTCTGTAAAACAAATTTTACATGGTTTATGCAACATGAAGCATTATTGTTGGTAGTAAGAAATACTCTTACTGAAAAGTGAAACCTTTGTATATGAGGAAACTTAAATGCTTAGAAATCTAGTGTTCAAAATGAAACTGGTTATGCACATTTTAAAATAAAGTTATATCAGATGTTTCCATGATAATTGTTCTTTGTCTCGCCATTGCAGTATTTTCCTAACATCACTCTAATAAGGTTTCATTTCCTCTCTATATATGTAAACAGCTGTGTATATGCCATCAGTAAAAAGTAAAGAAACACCCACTCTCTGACTCCAAAATAAAGGTGCCATCCTGAGTATGACTTTTCCCTCTTGAACTGGGGAGACCTGAACTAGACACAACACTCTAGATGTGGTCTTACTAGTGCAGAGTACAGGGGGAGGAGAACCTGCCTCGACCTGTTAGACACACCCTTCTTTATGCACCCCAGGATACCATTGGCCTTCCTGGTCATAAAGGCACATTGCTGTCCCATGGATAACTTACTGTCCACCAGGACTCCAAGGTCCTACTCCATAGAGCTGCTTTCCAGCATATCTACCCCTAACCTGTGCTGGTGCATGGGGTTATTCCTCTCCAGCTGTAGGTCTCTACTCCCTGCAGATATATTCGTGTACTTGTAATCAAAACAGTGACAATGATGTCTTTAAAATTAGATTTGTTTCTTTACTTTTCAGTTCATTGATTTACATATAGAAAGAATCGGTCTAGACATTCCTTTCATCATAAGTAACACAAAGACAAATGGACAGGGAGATACTGACATAGTGGCTATGCTTTTCAGATAAATCACTATCTCATAAAGCATATGTATAGTATAATTTTATTAATCTGGCTGAAGTAAATTATAAAGCATACACTAATTTCAGTGAAACCAGGATTTCTGTCAGGGAATTCATCACATGAACCCTAAGAGATGCCTTTTATTCTTACAACACTGTTAAAAAATGAGTCAAGTCTGAGTCAAGTCTAAGTCAAATTAGTAAAAGACAAGTGATATTTGTGGTAGAATGAAAGCAAATATATTCAGGCAAAAGGACATACATGAATAGACTTATTTCTATTGCTTCCATAGGTATTCACAAGAAAACCTCTGTGGTTGTAAAGCATTTTAATTTTTGGTTGCAAAGGGGTGATGTTTGTATCCACAAGTTAAAATATAGTGAGCCAAATTTTCACTTAAAACTGATTCAGTGATGCTGCAATTTCATGAGTTCCTATTGTAACAATGACAGAAATCTGATTACTGAATACTACGGGAGTCCTATAATCTTTAAAAATACAGATATCCTGTGCTAAATGATTCATTGAAATTTCAGCCACATCAGAACAAAACAAAAAACCAAGCTCATAGAAGTCTCCATTCCACCTTTTAATCAAAATTAGGCTAATTGGTTTTATGTTCAGAATCAAATGCAAAATGTCTTACATTCTGAATTAAAATTTAGCTTACATTTCAAACATGCACCCACTCACACTTAAAAAAGGAGATTTAACCACAGTCACAGTATTGTTAATATGTGATGCAATTTCTGCTTCTTGCACATTCTCATTTTATGAGAATCTACATACAAAAAAAGTCAAATGATCTCTTCATAATTTATGGAATTTGTGTACTAGTCATTAAAACTTCCCATATTGTAGTTTCATTCTAACTTTTATCATTAATTTAATCTTAATTTTTTTATCTTTTAACTTCTATTCGGTGCTAATATAGAAATACTTACATACTAATTCTTTAATTTATGAATCAAAATACATACAAAATAAGTATTTATATATATGTGAAGAAACAGAAGATCAGATCTGAAGACCTTACTTAAGTCAAAACTTTTTTTTTGCCTCATGCATAAGTACACAAAAGTCAAAACTGTTTTTTTGCCTCAGGGATAAGTACACACTTAAGCAAGGTTTTTGCCTAAGTAACAGCCAGAGGATTTGGCTTAAGTAGTAAAATAATTAATTATGCTAACTTCATATTCACAAAAACATTAAACTCTCATAAATAATATAGCCTAATCAAAATTACTGTTTGCACATGAAAGTGAATTAGAACAATGATAGGGAACAAAAGTATCACAATTACAATATTAAAACTATCATAACCTTATTCCCCTAAACTGAAAAGGCTGGCATTTACCTTATTACAAGGTTATTGAGAAAACCCTTATTTTAAAAAAAACCAAGTCATTAGAATGCTACTTTTTGATCTTTTTAAAATTTACAGGAATTTAAACATGCACTGTCTTGTATTTATGAAATCTTCAGCAATGAAAACATAGGCAATGTTTTCTGAAGGTTTTTTAGGATTGAAACTAACTTTACTGTCCTTTCTTGCTCTTCTCCTGGCACATAGACTAAATATGCTGGGTCACATTCAGTTCATGTTTTTAACATGCCATCATTGCAATTTCATTTTGACTAGCAGAGGACAATAAGCAGTAGCCTTTGATCCACTGTCCACATGCTTAATTTCTCTTTCAAAATTGCAATAAATCCCTATCTGTGAAAATACAGAAGTTTTACTTTTCAATGACAAATGCAAATGTGTTGGATTTGTTAAAAAAAGGTTTATAAATAAATGTTCTTCCAACACACTGGGTAGAAAGGAAAAGAGGCAGAGAAATAAAAATTAACTAGAAGTCTTTGTTTCAGAAGAATGCTGCAATACTTACAGAAAATTACAGGAATCTTATTAATTAAATTAATAAAATAAATATATTGAAACTACTCAAGTAAATACATTCCAATGAAAGTATCATTAAAAGTAAAGTAGTAACATTCTAGCAATGCAAAATAGCTCTTCCAAAAGATTCATCTTATGCATATTGGTTCTCCAAGCAAAGAAAAATATTGATATAGCCCCACAGCTGTTTACCTTGTAATGAAGAAAAATGAGCATACTTTTGTATAACAAGTATACTCCAAAAATGAACATGTTTTTATATTAATATTTACCATGCCCTCTTATTGATAACTAATATTCTTTATTTCTTATTTTACTAGTTTCTATTTTTAACTCTTTGTCTATTGTTTTTGTTTCCATCTCTGAATTCTCTTAATCTCTCCAGCACTTTTTAAATTTTTATCTTCTGTATCTACCTTTCCCATACTTTCCTGAACAATGGACTTGTTATACTTTCCTTCCTCCTTACTCTCCTTTTACGTTTCCATTCCATTTACTGGTAACTCAATCACGTCTTTTCCAACTAGACCATCAAGTGTAAAATGCCACTGTCTAGCCTTGCAGTTATTTCAGCATAGACTGTTGTAGTAAAGAGCATCTCAAAAAGAACAAGTGGCAAACTAGATGTGTATGAAACAGCAGCACATAATCTCAATTGACCTTACACAATGGGTAGCCAAATGGAAAAAGTAAGCAGGTTGAAAACAGCTTCATACACACAAAAGACTCACTAAGAAGCTAAACTGTAAAACATGATAAAGCTGGTGCTGTTAGTTGTAGTAGGCAACTATCTTCTAGATATCGTTGAAGTTTTTACATTTGTGACCTGCAGTTAATTATAGATCAATTGTACTTTAATGTTAAAGCTTTTCTGAACTTCCTAGTAAAATCTTCAGTGCTGATGTTACTTCACAAGCAGTATCTGCTCCATGAATAGACAAATGACTTCACCTTTCCATGCTGTCAATCTGGCACCTTTCACAAGCTTTGAGTTGCCTTTAAAATACATAAATAAAGATTTTACTGTCAAAACAGGTTTGACCTGACAGATGAATTAACTGAGAGATTTCAGAGATGGCAATAGTTCATTGCCCTTCAGCAGAGTCTATCTCATCTGTGCTGAAAGACACTAGCATATTTAATCAGATGTTTTGTCAAAAATGAAACATAAAAAGCATCTTTTACTTCAACCTCTTCCAAATATAAATAAAGATAAAATAAGACACCACAAAATTTGGATTAGCATATTTTCCACTTTTTTACCTATTTTTAAAGTATTTGATACTCCATTTCTGACTTACATGCTTGGGCACATATCAGATATAGTATCACTAAGGAGATATTTAAACAAAATATAGAATTTTTTTTTTCCCCCAGATTTCTTAAACAATATGCATATGATGCTATAAAATGATACAAAGTTGTTCATTTATTGTAACTATTATAAAAATTACTAAGATGTGAAAATGTACATGCATATAAAAGCTACATTAATTAACCTAAATATCTTATTGAATTTAATACAATAAATTCATTTAATGAATTAATGATTTAATGACTTAACATAATGATCATAAGTTAACAATAGATGAAATCAAAAGTTTTCATATATGGTATTCTCTGTCGGCTTTTTGAACTGTACATGTGAAATGTTCCTGGTTATTATTGTTTTTAATGAGCAAATATATTTGGTTTTAATAATTATTAATATAATTTCTGATTTGCCTGAATGGATTAGAATCAGATCAGGTTTTTTGTAATAATAGGTGTTCAGGATCTATACAAAATGTATATGCATCCATTCAGCACAGCACAAAAATTCAGTGCAACGCATTCCAACCCTGGCAGAAAAGAAACACAAGAAAACTTGAGTGTTCTCTTGAGTTGGTTTCTGAGCAGCAGCCTTGTAGACACCATTCCAACAGTACCAGTCAAAAAACAAACCAAATAAAAAGTTGTATGAGCTCACAAGTGACATTTCCTGTTTTGATTCCTCTGTTCTGTCTGAGTACAAAGGAATAGTGGAATTATAAACACCTCTGGTAGAGGCTCAATGACCATAAGAAAACTTCTTAAACCTTTTATTTAATCTTTCTTTCCATGGAGCTATGAGGTCAGTTTAAAATACCTAGTTTATTTTCCTCCTGTTCTAGCAAAAACATCTTTAAAGACTTACTTCAAAGAAAAGCCAGCAAGCAGTTCCAGGCTTGCAGAGGAGTGGCTGGAAAGCTGCTTAGCAGAGAGCGACCTAGGGGTGTTGATTGATAGCCAGCTGAACATAAGCCAGCAGTGTGCCCAGGTGGCCAAGAAAGCCAGTGACATCCTGGGCTGTATCAGGAATAGTGTGGCCAGTAGGACCAGGGCAGTGATTCTACCCCTGTACTTGGCACTGGTAAGGCCGCATCTGGAGTACTGTGTTCAGTTTTGGGCCCCTCACTACAAGAAGTACACCGAGGCACTAGAGCATGTCCAAAGAAGGGCAACAAAGCTAGTGAAGGGCCTAGAGCACATGGCTTATGAGGAGTTGGTGTTGTTTAACTTGGAGAAAAGGACGCTCAGGGAGACCTACCTGAAAGAAGGTTGTAAAGAGGTTGGGGTTGGTCTGTTCTCCTAAGTAAGAAGTGATAGAAGAGGAAATGGCCTTAAGTTTCACGAAGAGAAGTTTAGATATGAGGAAGAATTTATTTACTGAAAGGGTTATCAGACACTGGAATGGCTTGCCCAGGGAAGTGGTTCTGTCCCCATCGCTGGAGGTATTTAAATGTCACATAGACATAGTGCTGAGGGATATGGTTTAGTTAAGGTCTTCTCAGTGTTAGATTAATGATTGGACTAGATGATCTTAAAGGTCTTTTCCAATCTAGGAAATTCTGTCATATTTGTCTTCTTGTACTTCTGCTTCTTAAATTTTTTCTCTTGATTCACTTGCTTTAAAGATACTTGGTGAAACTTAATGAAAAATTTTGCTTTGAAATTCCATGCTCATCAAATTCTCTAATAAAACTCAGTATCTTCCTTTATTCTGAACTTTCAATTTTACAATATGAAATAGAATTTGAAAAATACCATGTAACAAAGTAGTTCACTTCAATGTCCTTACTTAGAACTGAGTGAATTATTTTCTCTGAATAACCTCCTCACCAAAAGAACAAAGCTGACTTCAAAGTATGCATTGAATTTTACCAAAAAAAGTCCTTCAAAATTAGATATATTGTCCCTAATCCTAACACTATATGTCCTTGTAAACAGTCCCACCCCAGCTTTCTTGTAGGCCCCCTTCAGGTACTGGAAGGCCTCTATAATGTCTCCCTGAAGACTTCTCTTCTCCAGGCTGAACAACTCCAACTCCCTCAGCCTGTCCTTCCAGCCATCTGATCATTTTCATGGGCCTCCTCTGGACCCGCCCCATCAGGTCCATGTCCTTCCTGTGTTGCTGGCTCCAGAGCTGGACACAGTACTCCAGGTGAGATCTCACCAGAGCAGAGTGGCAAAATACGCCAAAATAATTTATTTCCAATTGTATTTAGTGTAACCAACACAAATGTTTGGATTTGTTACATACACAATCTCTTTTACGTTAGTTTCTTAAGATATTTTGAGTTTGCAAAACTGAGAAAGAAACTGCAGCTCTTTAGTTAATAATCCCATAGTTCTGATATAGTGTAAAAGCAGTAGCTGTAGCTAAAATGCATGGATTTCATTAGTAGATTTTCAACTATTTAAGTACTTTTTAAAAATTTCTAGATATCTTTATACAAAATGCTACATTGCACAATGCGATCACAACTGTTCCTACAATTTTGAAGAGCAAGCCATTAACAATTTGTCATCTTCTTACTCTTCTTAAAATGTAGGTCATGTACAGATTACATTATATTTTCACATTCTCTTCAGTTAGAAGTGATCTAGTTCAAAAGGACATCATACTCAGTACGTTCCCAAGTTCTCATTAGGACCCTATTTTCCTTACCAACAATAGATGATTCCCCTTCTGGGTTCCAGTTCCCATTTCTGGAACAATTTCAGGCCTTGCACAATAATACACATCATGTAAACCATCCTCCATCCTTACATTTCCTTATTACTGCAAGGCTTGCTGTGACTGGACTTTGGTTTGTTGTTAAAGATTCAAGAGTTGCATCAGGCCATGGTTTAGATTTAGTGTCTCAAGGGATTACAAGTAGCCAAAGCTTGTGTGACATCACTGCAGTGTTATTTCTAGTATTATGATTACTGCATATGGAATGCAGATATAATAACATATCTGCCATATTACTATCAGAAAGCAAGTGATAAAAAAAAATTGAGAAGAAGCCAATTGCACAACTTAAAAAAACTGCTGGATATAAAAATGCCATTGAAGGTAAAATATAAATTAATTTAGTCATGAAAATATATTTACATTTTAATAAAGTGATCTTTCACATGAAGATAGATTCTTTAAAATTGCCTGTGAATTCAGGCAAGATACAAACAAAAGGATTATAATAAAAGCCTATAAAATAATAAATTGAGCACAGAATTCAAGAACAGCAGAATAGCCAATAAAATTACAAAATTGAGAGAAAGAATGTAGCTTTTATTATATGACAGTTACTCTCCATGTAGTTCTTACTGTTGAAACAACTAATATCTCTGTAACATTTAGAGAACAGTTACATTTATGCACAGTTAAAGTATAAAATTTATGAGATAATTCCAGCAGAAAAATCAAACTTTGACTGACAATATTAAAGGAAAAAATAAGTATTACTGAGCTCCCTCCACAATTACCCAGCTCTAACAAGGTGCAGAGAAAACAATTCTCAGCATCAAATATTCTGTGGCCTTGTCACTGATCTCTGAAGTCCATGCTGTGGGTTTGAAACCCATCAAGCTAAAAGAATATTATGAACTCAGGACTTCCATTTTCCAGATAAGACCTTAGACAGCTAAATAGTTCATGAAAGTTACTTCCCTCCTGCATATGCACCCCTTTCTCTGTGTTTTCTAGAAGAGGAGAGTGATCCAGTTCCCTATAACTCCCTATATAAATGGTAAGAGGGACACATCCTCTGAAGGAAGACTTTGACTCCCCATTTCTCAGAGGTGACTATTTCAAGGTTTCATGTCAACAGTTAACTCTGGGAAAGTAACAATTTCCAATATATCCTTTTTATTAGCATTCTCTGTTAGCTGCTTTATGCAGTGTTCCTTGGTGCGCCAGCTATTGCAAGTCCCATTACGCAATGTCCAAAAACTTCCTTACACGTCCTTCTCCAGCAATAGCTGCACCGGTTGCAGCAGATAGTCTTTCACTCCAGAAAAGCAATTCTGATAAAACTGTGACAAAAACTGTCTAAAAGTAAACTGGTAAACCTCAGCCAGTAGAGCTAAGATGGTAACCCATCCAGAACAAATCATCAGCAGGAGCAGGCTGGAGGTAGCAAACTCTTCAGTGGCACTGCTGCAGACAAAGAATGACTAATGCTCTGACCTAAGTATCTGTTTCAGCTTCAAAGCCAGGTTCAGATGTCTTCACTGGCCAAGTTCCAGCTCCATGTCACCAGATGATCCGGACATGTAATCTCAAAAACACAAGTACACCTTGCCCTGATTTTGTTACAAAAGTGGACTGCACACAGAGGACAACCAGCTGATCAAGACATGCAATGGATCACCAGTATTTAGATGCAGTATCTCAAGTCTAGCTTGTCTCGGCAGGCAAAAACTATAATGAGTAATTTCAAATTTAATTCAAATATGCAGTCTCCCAAAATTATTTTCTTTCTTGATTTGCATTTTAGTGTTTAAATCTCTTTCTGAGTTTGTGCTAGAAGTCTCTTCTATAATCGTCATGATATCCATAGGAAAGCAGGAAACCAGGAAACTAGAAACTTCGTAGTCAGGGTGTTTTATCAATTACTTTCTCACAACTCTTAACAAGAAATTTAGAAGTGGAAGAAACATCTTTTCCCCTAGCCTGAAACACTCTCAATGAATGAAATATTATAATCCTTTTATCTTGTAAAAATGAACACTAAATCACATACTCTTCTACTGCAGATCAGAGAAGTAACAAATTCAACATAACTAAGCACTATGAGGGCTTGAGGATGAGGATAAATGTAAATATGATGTGAAAAATACACTTAGTAATATCTTTTCAGATTTAAAGTATATACATATATTTTCATAACTGTCTATATTTTCTTTACTTCAAATGCAAATATTTAAATCCACACAATCTGAATTCAACCATAAACTACAATAGATCCATTTTATTGCCAGTTATCATTTTAACACTATAGTATTTCAAAGTTCTGAAAGTACCTTTTTTATAAAATATCTGAAACTTACCCTAGCAACATCTTTAAAATGTATACTCAAAATTCACTTTTTAACTTCCTCTTGCCTCTTTTTTTGCCAGTTTTGAATGATAAATATTACAGTGTAGGTCCATTCTTTTTCTACTATTTTGAAACAAAAGTAACAATGCTAATAAAGTCTTCCTTCCACCCACTGAGTTGTTTCAGCAAAGAACAAGTATTTATAGCATAACATGAGATTGTATTTAGATGGTAATTCTTTTGGGTGCAATTTAAGCGTTTACCTTATATAGGAACTGTTGTCACATAAACACACACACACATAACGGCAATACTAAGTGATTGATTTATAAAGCTAAGAAACAGATGTATCAATTGTATCAGAAATTTATTAGTCAAGTTGCCAGCCTGAAAACAATGTATCTTTACTGACCCTTACTGGAATAAAAAATCCCATTACAAGTATTTTCTGATGTCCATAAAAGTCAAAGCAGAATAAGGATATATTCAGATCATTAATTTGCAAGTTCGAGGCTTTTAATCATAACTACACGATACAAGAGAAAATAATTTATTTTAATCTTCAGTGATAACACTAAATCCTATTTGTCACAATCTGAATTACTATTGAATGTTGTTAAGTCGATGCAGTTACAAAATTATTATGAGCAGCTTGTAAAAGATTTGCTTCGTTTCTTTCCCAATACCATAATTTTTTTGAGTAGAAGTCCTCCCACAAAACAGCCAGCAGAACTTTCCCAAGTAGTAGAAATAAAATACATGTCAACATGATGAAACATTTGTCCTATAGAGTAAAACTTTGAAGAAACCAAAGACCTACTCCTACCCTGACAGAAAGGCCACATGCCAGACTAGTGGAATCATCAATACTGGACCTCTCCTACCACTGTTTCAAAGACAACAGCACTCTTGAAGAATCTTCAACAGATAGATCCTGACATGGCATTATAGTCCATTTTACAAGATTAAGGCACCTCTTCAATTAAGCTACATTCCTGCAAAAGGGAATCTCTGCTATTTCCTTTAAAATGCATCTCTTCAAGCAAAGGATATGTAGTATTCTCTAAATAGTGAAACAAAGCTAGGTCATCCCTTATCATATTCTATTATTTTGTAACTGAGAAATAATAGTAATCACTCAATTTTCACTCTAAATTTGCAAGATAGTTATTCCCTGAACACTCCTGTTACAAAATCAATGGTCTTACACTGCAAAGAGAAACTAGAACAGATACCTGTTACAGTGGCCTCCACTTATCAAAGATACCTGCTTTGGAAAATACAGAAAGAGTCATCTGTTCAGGAAATTAATCCCTCAATTTACTTTCAAAATCAGATGGTCCACTTGGAATACCAGAGTCTTATTCTAATTATCAAAATACAAAAAGTGCCAGCAGCTGGTTTTGAATAAAAAAATAAATTTTTATCAGTATTGTGTATAGTGATCTCACGAGAATCATTGAGACATATAAATGGGTCACGTAACAAGTTAAAACATATTTTTGGAAAGACTGTTTGCCTACAAGAGTTTTCACTACTAGATCTCTCTGCCCATCAAGTGGAATGACTAGTGAAAAATAAGTTGCAACACCTATCATATCTGTAGGTTCTGAAGCATCATGAAGATCATAGATATGCATGTATTTAATCCTAACATAAATCACTTTCTAGATTCACATATAAGCAGCAACCATAAACAGCAGGCAACAAGTTCTTCAAGGGAACCATAATTACTACTGTATCCAAACATGTTTATTAGAAAGGGAGTGAGAAGTTTTACTGGAAGTATCTATCAAGACAGAAATCCTGAATGAATGTCTGGGCAGAACTTCAAGATGTCACCTGATAGACATCAACTCATTGTGATTTTTGAATCATAGAATAATTCGCCAGAACCTCTGGAGGTCATCTAGTCCAATCAAAGAAGAGCCAGCACAGACCACAAACTCAGGACCCTGTCCAGTTGAATTTTTGGTAACCTTCCAGGGAACTTACTCCAGTGTTTGACTAATCCTAATTCCTAATCTAATCACAATTCCTCATGTTGCAACTTGTGTCTTGCCTCCTCTTCTTTCAGTGTGCACCTCTTCTCTCTTATGAGGTAATAGAATAACAACAATATTACCTCTAAGCATTTTTTAATGCTGAATAAACCCATTGTCACAGTCTCTTTTTACACATCATGTCCTCCATCCCCCAAATCATAGTGCCATGATAAACTGATCTATCTCCCTAGTCCTCAGAAAAGGTAAGACAGAATATATTTGATACTGATAATAACATACCCTTGACTTTAACTCAAGAACCCAAATAGTAACGAGGGGATTTGTGAAAATCCTGCTTCTTGTCAATGTAACAGCAAAAAAAAGATCATTTATTACTTATCTTATGACAAATATTCACCCTGACAAAATTATAGCAAGTAAGGAAAACAGAGTAGCATATTTTTCCAAATGAAAATCAAGTACCACTTTAGGTAGTAAATTATGAAGTTGATACAATAGTTGAAACAAAAGCTATAGAAATAGTGAGCAGGTACTTAATAACTGTCTTGTCCTCCCAAAGAAATATATAAGTGTCACTTCTATACAAAAGACCTAACATTTCATTCTCCATCTTACTAGTGTAATCCCTCCCCTAAATAATATGAATTGCAAATGAAATGCATTCATTGGCAGCACAGCAAGACGCTGTAGCTGTGGAGCATTGCTTTATATTTAAAGTATGTCAAGGAACTTTTAAGAAAGTGTCTCAGAACAAAAGTGCTCTCAGTAGTTACAATATCAATTGTAAACAAAATCCATGAATAAATATAGGCTGGAAATCCTATTTTTAACCACTACATTAATGAAACTCTGAAATCAAAGGAGCAGAGTAAAAAGCAACACGTTTTTCTTAAAATTAAGCTTTTTCATTTTGCAAAAGGACTGCTATGACATGCTTTTATGTGACAGAAGAGGACTGCTGACACTTGTCAGCATCAGTCAGCAGCTGAATGTCTTCCCACTTGCCTTGGCTCACATGAGAAGCCCATTCCTGAAACTTTTATTTAACATAGAGAAAAAGCTAGTGGTGCTGCCCATACACCCTATTCAATCTTACCAGAATAACAGAAGATGTACTAAATGACTAAATAGTTATTTTGTTCATAAAACATTTTTAATAAATATGAAAAGTTAGTACACTGTACTGTTCATTCCAACAGTTTTTTCACAGGTTTCTGCTTTAGAAAAGACACTTCATGACTTAGTTTAATTAAGTACATAAAATTCTTTAGAGTTTTAGAAGTTTGAACCACTAAAATAATCATATGTCCTTTGGAAGAAAGCCTAGCTGGCCTACATCCATGCATAACATTACTGAAGAGTGTCAGATGTTAATAAATGTTGGAGGTACAGAAATTTTTGCACAACAGATGTATCTGCTCAATATATAGAAAATACATAATAAAAAACCACCATAGAAAACTCTGAAACCCTATGGTGTATAATAATGAATTTACATATATGAAGGTGAGTTTCATCACACTGGGACATAATTACTTCTCCCTGCTCATGGTATCATATTGAAAAAATGATGTGACTGAAACTAGATTTATCACAAGTAAGCAAACTACACATTTTGACAGAGACAAAGGGCTTCACTATGGCTTCACTGCCAAATGCCTCTCTCTGCCCACTAATTTTCAGATTTATTTTCAAATTCAGGATTCTAAAGAAAGTATTATTTGCATAGTGTTAGACAGAAATATTTTACTTTACCTGTAGCTGGATGAAAGACTGAGTATTTTAATTTTAAATCTAGTATTTGAACAATTATCTGGATAAATCAGTATAATATCTATACACTGTATTTTTTCCACAATCATTCAGAAACCTTGGCTAGAACAGAACATGCCAACTTCTCTTTTGCTAAACATACTACATCTGTGACTCCCTATTGTATAGTGCATGGCAATTTACTTCCAGACAATTCAAGATTATAATCACTTTCACCTAGTCTAAATGTACCATTACTACTACCCAGTTATAACATTTCTGTAAGAATCAAGCAGCTTCAGTAACTATTAATAGAATTTCAAAACCAGCAGAAAGCAGATTATTCATTTACCAGATACTTTTGAGTCCAACATTATACTCAGATCCATTAATTAATCAGCATATTTTTTCAGCTCAGACAGTATTTAAATGCTAGCATTACAAGAGATTGAAAGACAGTTCCATCTCCTAAGGTACTGAACATGTCAATACGGGAACTTTCCTGTGTGGGGGTATTGAAATCACCCCTCATTAAGAACTGAATAATTTATAAATATAATGTATTCTGATTGTATATTTCTTATTTTAATTAGCTGAAGGTATTACTTAATTTATTTCATTACAGCTAGAAACATGCTCACATATTCATTACATAATTTCCCCTCTGAGAAAATAACCAGGACCTTCATCAACAAATAAATCACATGTATACTACTCAGAAACCCAATCTCAAAACTCCCCAACTTAATCCTTTTATGAGGTCTAATACTGTAACACAAGACTTATAAAGAAAAATTTGACATTAAACTAACAAAAACTTTAAAAAAATGTCATATGGTGACATAACGTTGTCTCAGACAACTACCAAAATACAAAACATTACTAAGATAACAAAATGTCCAGGTTTTGCTGGGGCAGAATCATAGTTCAGCCATGGTAGGCAGACTATTAACAGTTTGGAGTCAGCAGGAGCTTAAGATGGGAAGGATAAAAGCCAAGTCAGCTGACCTGAGTTGATACTTCATGCCATAAATACCACACTCATTATAAAGGGGCTCCTCCTGCTTCAGACCTTTTGCTTTTCCCCCTTCTTGATATGGTGCTTCATGATATGCTCTAGGGGCAGGCATGTAGAGGACTTGTAGGGTGGTTTTTTTGTTGGGTTTTTTTTTTTTTTTTTTCCCCCCTAATAGTCAGGTATTTAGGTGCTTTTTGTTCTTGTAGGTATGGCTGGACTCGGTCATCTAAGAGGTCTTTTCCAACCATGATTATTCTGTGATTCTTCCCATCTCTGGAGGGGCTTGCGTACTATTCTGCTCCTGAGGATTGCTTTCTCATTTTTTGTGAGTGCTGTAGATTCATGGAGATGAGTATAACTTTCTATACATTATACTGGCATTAGTATTAATATTAGTTTTGCTGTTTCATTAAATCCCTTTTCATTTCAACCCCCATTTTTTCTCCTTTTCCCAATCCTGCTTCCTGGCTCATGAGGGGTCATCAGGTAATGGAACAACTGCTATAATTTAGCTCCCGAGAAAGGCTAAACAGAGACACAAAAGTAAGGCATAAAGAAAAAAGATCTATGCTGACAATCAGAAATACCCTAAATATTTCCCAGTAAACAGTCAACTAATTACTGTAATGTTAGAGCATTACAACAGATGAAAGAGTTCTATTTTGGTGTTTAACATCCAGTCTACGTGGTAATTCTCAGGAGCTACTGCTTTCAGTTGTACCTAAACCAAATATACTCTGCAGCATGTAGACTCATTTGTCGTCCCTGTCAACAATTAGTGAATTTGAATTACAGATTGTAAAAAGACATAATATTCATTTTTCTGTCATCTGTATTTGATCTGTGCTTATTGCTTCATATTATAAAATTGCATACCCTAATTACTTTTCTTCTGGCACTTAAATTTTTTTAAAAATATATATGCTAGTCACTTATGCATTACTGAGAGGAAGTTTGATAAGAACATACCAACTGAAAACATCTTTTCCTGCTCAAACCTACATAAAGTTTTTCATACTCATTAGTTAATTTAAATGAGCAATCAGAAGTCATGCACTGTCAGTTAATTAGTCATCAAAAATAATAATTGAGGAACTGTGTGTAAAGTATAAAAATTAAACTGAAGCTGCAAAAACAAGAGAGGTTAAAAGGAAAAGTGACATTTTGCACAGTGTAATTTAAATAGTTCTGAAATAACAGTAAAGATTATTGACACTTTAGTTTTCTTCATACTGTCACCAAAACTCAACATAAAAATAACAATAGTAAAGGCCTTTTGACAATACACAAAAACTATCTATCCAATGCTTCAGATATACTTTCATAAAGCCATCAGTTCAAATTAGCCAACAACAGATAATAGCAACACTTCATCATAAGTGTTAATTGCAATAACTTTTAAGACATGGAAGCAGTCATTCACCACAAATTAGAAATAAAATGTTTAAAATGGTAATAAAGGAAAAAAAAAACCCAACACAGTATGTACATCAAAAGTTAAATTATAACTCAAGACAGGAACTTTTCAATAAAATTAATGTCACTGTTGTAGTACATGAGATGAGAAATAGAACACCATATAATAAACACGGAAAAACAATTAAAATCCTAAATTCCATTTTGGCCTAGTGGTTTTACTCTGAACCTGTACTGTCCAATATAATACCAACAAAGTTGCCAGTGAACTGTATGTTTAAATATTTTGCTTTGCAGCAGAGGCCAGCATTCATCTCTGATGATCTTATGTGCCTCATTTGGAAGGCAAACTGCTCTAGCCTTCTTCTGCAGTCAAGAGAGAGAAAACAGGCAACTTCAGAAGGGAAAATTCATTCCTTTACAGCTGCATATTCTCTGTAAGAAAATATCTCTATTAAATATATTATCTATTCATGCAGTACATGTATATTCTCTCACCCAAGCCAGAACCATTTAGTAGTGCTACAACAATTCTACCATGGGTAAGCTGCCATCCCACCTCCTCCACACATAGTGAAACTTTAGTGTTCATTAAAATGTGAGTACAACTTAGGGCATACGAAGGCTTCTGGAGGTTTACCTCAGACACAGCAATCCATATGTCACAAATAAGACAAGATTGTCTGAAAATGCACAGATTTTCAACATAAGCTCTAAAACTTCAAGGCAGATAAGCGTGTGACAGATTCATCATCTCTTGACAGAAGGGCATATCTGTCTCCTCCTCACACTGGTAATAATCTCTTAAACATTATGACATAAGGGTGAAGATTCCAGCACATTTTTTGAACTATCCACATCTCAAAACCTTCAAAGTGTAAATGGGGCTTTACATTGATTGAGCAATACAGACTAGTACCTCAGTCAACACTGCAAGGAGGTCATAGTGCACATTAAATCCTGTAGTCCTGGTGGAATATACACCTTAAAGAGGGTTTTTTACAAATGCTAATCAGGCTCTGTAACCACTATGAAGAGGTTCAGATCATATTCAGAATGGAGATTCGCATTAATATACTGTTTGATAGGTGTGAAGCTGTGTTTGATATATACCTATTTGCAATTGAGCATAAAGAGTAACCTCGATGCAAAGAAGCACAAGTTTCAGAGCTGCCAGACTATCACTTAATATTGTCTGAGAAGAGGGAAATGAAGAAATCAACACTACAAGGAGTTTCTAGGAAAAATCTATGTCCAGTTCACCCCAGTGAATTCTAAGATGTGACTTCTATAAATTAGTCCCTATAGGCTGAAGACTCTTAAAGCTGTCCAGACTGCCTGAAGCCTGATCATAAGAACCACTTTTACTGAACAAATCCCTAGTTATCAGAAAAGGATAACTTCTATTCTCTGGAGGAATGCAAAAAAAGCAGTCATGACCTTTATGAACACTCTTAGTATTACTGGTTGACCTCAAGACAGCAGTTTCTTGGGTTACCATGAACCACTTGCATTACCAAGTGGTTTGATTCACCACCGTTTGCAGTGTCATCAAGGAAGTCACAATATCTGCTTCATCCAGGGCTGTTTGAAGCAGCATTCTAGATTTTAGTAATCCACTTTCTATACAGGGTGATTCATTAGAAGTTCCATAATTGATCAAACTGTAGGAGTACCACAGTGCACCCTGAAAGTCTGTCTGACATCCTAAACTGACATAACAAAGAGAAGCATAGACCTTTCTGAATATGTCCCAACCTTTATATTTCCTGACAGCAGGGTTGAGACTGCTGAGCTCTTTTTGAAGTTGCTGCCACTGTGAGAAACTTCAGGAACAGGTTGGAAACTATAAAAACAGATCCTGACTAAAGGATCTGAGAATGGTTATCCACAGTTAGACTAAAGCTTGAAGAAGAAAGGTTCATTCTGAAATGGCTAGATAATTTGTTAAATTTATCAAAAAATGTGGAAGGCAAGCAGATAATAACAGTACTGAGAGGGCCTAATATGCTGTCTCAAATGGAGTGCTAATTAATGTGCTCTGCTTCCCAACAGCAGGAAAACTCAGTGTACATGCTGAAATTATCCAGCAAGAGAAGTTCCAAGGAAGATCTCATAATTCTAGCAGACAAGTCACTACTGAAAGATAAATCAATGGAGAAAGGAAGAAATAATGAAAAACTTTCAGGCTCTGATTCTTTCTAAAACACATGCTAAGCCTCCACAATCTTGAAAAAGGGAAATATTCAAAGGACATCTGTACTAAGTTTGTTGGGATAGAGTTAATTTCCTTCATAGCAGTCTGTATGGTGTTAGATTTCTGAGCAAATCGATGTTGATAACACAACGGTGCTTTAGCTTCTTTTGAACAGTGTTTACATAGCATCAAGGCCTCTTCTGTTTGTCACCCCAACAAGTATGTTGGGGGTATGCAAGAAACTGGGAGGGAACACAGCCAGGACAGGTGACCCAAACTGACCAAAGAGATGTTCTACGCCACATGAATTCATGTTCAGCAATAAAAGTTGGAAAGGGGCTTTTCCAAGATAGCAGTTACTTGGAGACTGGCTGACCCTCGGTCTACTGGTGGCAAGTAACTGTTTTTGTGTCACTCGGGGGTTTTTGTTGTTTGGAGGTGGGGGGAATGTATATGAAACTGTCCTAATCATGACACACAAGCTGAGTTTTTTCCTCACTCTTGCCCATCTGTATGTCTAAAGCAGTCAGACTGGAAAAGTCAGAGGAAAAACACAGTGGTTTGAAAGACAACAGGAAAGGAGTGATCCCCACCTCCCACCCCCACTCCCTCCTCTCTCGTATTAAGAGTAGGATTTGTTCCTCCTTCCATCAGCATTCTCACAGAGAGGGTAGGGAAATTGTTTGTAAATACATACATCCTCACTGAAACGGTGCCTCACAATGGTGACCTGTGCAGAGAGGAAATCAGCTGATGTGATGTTCAGGCTCCAAGGCCTTAGTTTAATAAAGATGGACTCTCTCTGAAAGGTAACACAACCATTCAGCAAGATTACATTTCTTACAGGAAACCCATAGATGTCAACTAATGGTATATCTCCCTGATTGTCTTGAGTTATGGTTGAATGAGCCCAAATTAAAAGAAGGTGGTCTTATTTAGCTACCCCATAACACATCTCACTGTCAATTACTCACCAACAAACAATGCTTTAGGTCCTTTGGCAAAAGATACGTAAAAATGATCTCCTTAAAAGAACTTCTGTCAACATAAAAAGATAAAGCAGATCTAACAACCAGAATGTGCTAAGCAATTTTAACTTTAAACTAATCTGTGTGGCTTTGGAAAAATACAGTCAAAATAGTTTCTCAATTTAAGTGAAACATACTATTTGCATGAAAACTTAGTACAAGTTCTAATAGTAAACATTTTCTTTAAATTAAAACAAAAGAAGAGAGAGAGAGAGAGAATAACAGTTCAGATGTTAGTCTGAGCCTTCATTGGTTTCCTAGATAAAGTAACTACTGTAAAAGATAAACAACAGAAAGAACACATTGCTTAGGGGCTTTCCATTAAGAAAATTGGCACTCATTAAGTCCTGTTATGGTACTAGAACTTTTAGCTAGGGGAAAAAGTCTTGTAATATTTGTCATAAGTCTACCAGCTGCAGAAGATGACTGCAAAAAAACTTATAAAAAGAGAAAGCTGAGTAAGATAATAGATTAATTCTGACAAAACTAATAAAAATCGTCAGATCCAATAAACAATGTAGCACAAGCAGACTAGTTGGTGACTGTGTCATAAGAAAAGCTATGAACCTTGACTATTTAGACTAAATGTTGTCATTCTGTAACCAAAGAAGATCTGTCTTCTTTTAACTCTCAGAGCCATCCAACATCCAAGCAATGACATGAAAAGATCTGAGATTTCAGTTCTGAAACTGACTGATGTGTGTTGTCCAACTTTACAGAATTATTGTCATCTTCAAAGGTAATGCAAGCCACTGTTGATTCTAATGGCTTCTATATGGACCAACGCATAATTAAAGACCTCTGGCACCCTTCTGTAAGTATGCTTAGTGCTTACTGTAACTTAAAAGTCCTCTTTTGATGAGACAATTAAATGGAAAGATCTAACAGAAACATCATGAGAATAAGCCTCCTGAAAGTCCACATATATAAACTAATTTCTCTTGTGAAGCCATGTTATTTTAAAAAGCCTGCAGATTTCTAAAATCCACTATTGGACTCCAAGTTTGATCCTTCTACACCCAGAAAGTAATCATTATACAACCTGTTTCCTGTAAGATCAATTCTAGAAACTTCCTCTGGAATAAGGTCCTTTTGATCTACTCATCCAGAGGTGGACTTACAGGAGTCTGGAGTCTATGTATGGTAGCCAAAAGTACCATATAACAGGCAAGGAGAATTTGGAGGGTGGTAAAAGTAGACAATGTCTGTAACAGGTTGTGTTGGCTCAGAAGATCTCAGAAGAAACTCCAGAACTTACCTACAATTGCATTTATAAGACCTAGCTGCCCAATCACTGCCAGAAACCTATGGTATCTGAGACACAAAACGGGGGGGGCTACAGGACTTATGGAGCTTCATGTCATTCTGGAGCAGCAGCTGGAGAACAGGTAGGATACACTAGAGGATTTCAAGCAGCAATAGATGTCTGTTAGAACCTCATCTCAGAAGTCTGTACTGGCAGCAATAACAAATCATTCTGATAAAATATTTAAGATGTGGAAAGATGTCTCAGTAGCAAAGAAATAAAGATGAAACTTTTACACCACTGAAAACACAGAAAAGCAGCTTGATTCACCCAGCTGACTGAGGTGAAAAGAAAGGGAAATATATGTCATGTCTCTTTTATAGTAGCATAAACCCCAGGAACAGGATGAATGCTTAGGGCATGTTCAAATTGCATTCTCCACTGCATGTGTATAAGGAAATCATGGCAAGAAATGCAGATGTACTAAAACTGCATACATCTAAGAGGATATGATGAATGACTGAAGCAAGGCATTTTGAGGAGATGGCTGGGCTTGACCAGAAACTCAAGATGAGCCACAGAAAAATTCACTGTGACCCAGCTGTGATATTCAGAATAGAACATGAGAGCTGAGCTGCATATTCTTCTTTTTTGCACTACATGTGTCACATATGGAGGAGGTAGGGAAGAAACACATCCCCACAGCAGCTGCTGAGGCTAAAAGCTCCAATTGTACTTACATACTTTCTCTCAAAAGAGAAATAAATTGTCTGAGACAAACAAAATATAATGTAGCATAAGCTTTGGTGGCTTTTCAATGTTTCGCAGAACTGTGATTCAAAAAAAACAAAAGGAATATGTTAACATGATTGTAAAAATCAGGTTCCAAACTAAAGAACTAATTTAAAAGGAAAGCCTATATTAGTCTGTAAGGCCTTGAACAGCAGGTTCTATATAAAACAAGAGAGAGAACACCATATTTAAAGATTAAAACCTGCTGAATTTATCAAATAGTTTCTACAAATAGAAAAGTAATATTTTCTGTGGTAAATTCAACATGTGGCTAGATCTGAATGGAACAGATTCCCATGGTGCCAGGGAAGATCATGGGAATCACCCTGACTGCGATCATGAAACACATACAGGACAGCCAAGGGTTCAGGCTCCGTCAGCACAGGTTTATTAAAGGCAGGTCCTGCTTGAATAACCTGATCTCCTTCTATGACAAGCTGACCCATTAGTGGATGAGAGAAAGACTGTGGATAATGACTACCTGGATTTTAGTAAAGCCTTTGATACTGTTACCCACAGCATCCTCATGGAGAATCTGGTTGCTCATGGCTTGGACAGGCTTATTCTTCTCTGGGTGAAAAACTGGATGGATAGCTGGGCCCAAAGAGTGGTGGTGATTGGAGTGATGTCCTGTTCATGCCAGTCACAACTGCTGCTCTCCAGGGCTCAGTATTGGGGCCATTTCTGTTTAATATCTTTAACAAAGATCTGGATGAGGCAATTGAGGGCACCCTCCGTAAGTCTGCTGATGATACAAAGCTGGTTGGGAGCATAGATATGCTTGGGGGCAGGGGGGCTCTACAGAGGGATCTGGACAGACTGGATCAATGGTCTGAGATCAGTGATACAAGGTTCAACAAGCCCAAGAGCCAGGCCCTGCACTTTGGTCACAACAAACCCATGCAATCCTACAGGCCTGGGGATGAGAGACTGGAAAGCTGCTCATCAGAAAAAAAAAGTGTGTTGGTCAACCAAACATGAGCCAGCAGTGAGCCCAGATGGCCAAGAAAACCAATGGCATCCTGGCTTGTATCAGAAAGTGTGGCCAGCAGTACTAGAGAAGTGATTACGTCCCCATACTTGGCACTGATGAGGCTGCACCACAAATACTGTGCTCAGTTTTGGGCCCCTCACTCCAAGGAGGACATTAAGGTGCTCTAGAGTGTCTAAGGAAGGGCAGTAAAGCTGGTGAAGGGTCTAGAGCATAAGTCTTAGAAAGAGCATCTAAGGGAACTGGGGTTGATTAGTCTGAAGAAAAAGAGGCTCAGAAGAGATCTTATCACTCTCTCCAGTTACCTGAAAAGAGACTGTAGTGAGATGGGGATTGGGCTCTTCTCCAGGTATCAAGTTGTAGAACAAGAAGAAATGGCCTCAAGGTGTGCCACGGGAGGTTTAGATTGGTCATTTGGAAAAATTTCTTCATTGAAATGGTTGCTAAGCACTGGAACAGACTGCCCAGGGAGGTGACTGGGTCCTCATCCCTGGAGGTATGTAAAAGTCATATAGATGTTCTGCTTAATAGCATTGTTTAGTGGTGGGATTGGCAGTGTTAGGTTAATGGTTGGACTTGATGATCTTAAAGGTCTTTTCCAACCAAAATGATTCTAGGATTCTAACCAGTTTAAAGAGTTAAGAAAAAAGCTGGCTGAACTTATCTACCTATTCAAATACAATTTTAAATCCTGTTTTACACTTGAAACATCAATTAATCTTGTCTTTACTAAATAATACTTGACCGTTTGTTTTGTTGACCTATCCTCTGCAGCTGTGACAATCTCATCATTGCTTTCTATAGAGTTGTACATTAATTGTTTCATTAAAGCTGTAGTTTACCAAGATATCCTTTTCTTAAAATAATACGTGGCCCACAACAATGTTCTGGCAAATTAAACCAACTACTATTAAATAATCTTAAATCTTGATACACAAGGTCATGTCCTCTTGCTCAGTATGATATGATTGCATATCAGTTGAACTCATAGTTCCAGCTGGCTGGAAGCATGAACTCAGTTAATGTTTGATTTACTACACTGAGGCCACATCCATAGGAGGAAATTAATTATCAATTTTAAGGATTGCTAACTCAGAAGCTTGAAAAAATCCTGCTTTTGATAATGGATCATTCTTCATACATACCATATATAATCAAACAATGGAACATCATAATCTGATGCACACTATGTAAAGGATCTATAACTGTCATGAGTGATAAACTGCCAGATTGAGCAATTTTACTGGCTGTATTAGATTGTTGATAGTTTCTCTTACCTGTGAACACCTTCTAAATGAAGAAGAACTCTTTCCTTAATTAGGGAATACTTTTCAGACTAAACCTCAGTATAAGAAATTTTATATGTGACTTGATCACTCCTACATTGGGGAAAAGCCTGCCAAGAAGCAAACAAGGTATTTTTCATTAGTAAAGAAATAACAAAAACTAAGAAGATGAAATATATTGTTTTGACAAAATGATGTAACCTGGATCATTATTAGTACTGCCACTTAGAATTCAATAGTTCATTTTAAATCTTAGTTTATTTCATTAAACTTTAAATCTCATTCATAAAAATACAGGTTTATAGCCATAATATGCCTGCCTGACATGATAGATCAGTCAACAGTGAAATGTATTGCCCGTCAGACTTCAGCTACATTCTCTTCATGTTGTCAAAAGAAGTATTCATGATTCCTAGCAAAAATAAGGTATGGGTCATTAAAACAGCTAGCAAATCAGCTGTTTTCTTCGCTGTAGTCTACATTGGATGTTGTGTCCAGTTCTGAGATTCTCAGTAGAACAGAGACATGGGCATACTGGAGCAAGGCCAGCAAATGGCTGGAAAGACAAGGAAGGCATTGGGGCATATATTTCATTATGAGGAGAAGCCAACATAACTGTTTGGTGTGGATAAGTGAAGGCTGAGGTGGATCTTATCCATGTGTATAAATTCCTGATGGAGGGAGTAAAGACTCTTTGTAGTGGTATCTAGTCACAGGACAATGGAGACAAACTGAAAGATGGGAAATTCCACTCAAGAATGTAAATCACATTTTTTAGAGTCAGGATGGTCAAACACTGGAACAGGTTGCCCAGATATATTCAGATACAGATATATTCAGATATATACAGATATATATACAGATATATACAGATATATTCAGAACCTGAAGGGATATAGCACCAAGTAACTGCTTTAGTTGACCCCACTGTTAGTAGGGGTTTGGTCTGGATAACCTTCAGAGGTCCTCTCCAATCTCAGCAGTTCTGTGGTTTAATGTGATTTTGTATCAATGGCAGATTCGCGAAACCTATGTCTTATTTTACAATTTTTCCTTGTTCTCTTCACTTCTTCCCATTACTCCACAAGTTTCCATTTCTTTTATACCCTTTGAAGATTATTGATAACTCACAACCCATTCAAATAAAAATACTTCCCTTTCCTACATCTCTAATGACATCAGTCTTAATATTTAATTTTCACTCATTTTTCATTATTTTTCACTCATTAAATCTTTTCTCTATTTTGATATTGCAGCTCAACTGAAAAAAATCCTTGCAGTTTTACCTATTATATTTGTTCTAACATAATTTCATAATAGCCTTTTTTATTTTGGAACTACAAATGACACAACAAACTTCCACATTTACGTTACATGTAAACATTTTCAGCTATTTTATGCTATTTATAATTATTACCAAGAACTCAGTCTTATATCCAGTCTCTCAACCAAAATGACAATGAAGTTTAGAACCTGATTCAACCTGTAAGAAAATATGTAAAAATAACTGATTTTTCTACTGTGAGTCCAGCACTTTGCAAGCAGGTTGATTTGTCTTGTAATAGAAAAAAGGGATTGTACAGAAGGCAGCATTTATGAATT
Source organism: Todiramphus chloris collaris (assembly GCA_025345505.1). Classification (NCBI taxonomy): domain Eukaryota; kingdom Metazoa; phylum Chordata; class Aves; order Coraciiformes; family Alcedinidae; genus Todiramphus; species Todiramphus chloris. The sequence continues at coordinate 17,944,953 of JANVCC010000018.1, forward strand.
TATGTCTAAAAAATGTCTGGTTTAAAAGGGATTAGACTTAAATCAGCTTAACTTTTCCATACTGACAGCGGTGCAAACATGCTCTAAAATGGTTTAGAAAGTATCTTCAGGATCAATGGGCTGAGGCCAACTGTACAACGTTCAACGAGCCCAAGTGCCAGTTTCTGCACTTGGGCAACAATAATTCCATGGAACACTACAGGCTTGGTGAAGAGTGACCAGAAAAATGCCCGGTGGAAAAAAAGTCTTGGAGAAGTAGGCTGACAAACAACTGAACATGAGCCAGTGGTGTGACCAGGTGGCCAAGAAGGCCAGCAGCATCCTGGCTTGTATCAGAAATAGTGTGGCCAGCAGCACTAGAGAAGTGATTATACCCCCATACTTGGCACTGGTGAGGCTGCACCTACAATACTGTGCTCAGTTTTGTGCTCCTCACTCCAAGATGGACATTGAGGTACTGGAGTATGTCCAGAGAAGGGCAACAAATCTGGTGAAGTTTCTGGAGAACATGTGTTATGAAGAGTGGCTGAGGGAACTGGGGTTGATTAGTCTGGAGAAAAGGCGGCTCAAGGGAGACCTTATTGCTCTCTTAACTATATAAGAACACTGTGGCAAGCAAAATACTTTCCAGGAATAGGTTGGGGGATTTTAAGCTTTTTATTAAAAAAAACCAAACAAAACAAAACAAAAAAAAAAAAAAAAAAAAAAAAAAAAAAAAA
>JANVCC010000018.1:17945771-17987773 GCA_025345505.1 Todiramphus chloris collaris
AACCTCGGGCAAGTCCTAGCACAATGTGTCAGGTTTCAGCCAAGAGCAAATATTTATGTCTGCATGCCACTTTAAAACACCTTGAATTAACAAAGGTTGCATTCAGAAGAAGTTTGGGGACATCTAGTGGTTCTTTTAGTAAAAACATGTCGTTTTCCAGAAAACAGGAACACATTCCTCACTTTTAGCAATTTTTTTTCCCTCTCAAATATACTATGAACTTACGTTACTGCAAAATATAAAACTACAGAATGACCTTCTGAGTGTTGATTTAGAAACATCATCCATAGGAACATAGAAATCCAGGGTACACAAGGAAAATATATTGTATAGTGTAGGGCACAGCAACTATGGGAATTAACTACATGACCTAAAGAATCTTCTTCATCTCTAAATTCTGTTCTTTAAATTTTACAACAGAAGATATACAATGTTCAAGAATTATTCAATCAAATAAACACACACTTCCTTTCCTTGAAGAAGTATATATTTATTTCTGGGTGCAATTTAAATATTACTTGTTTTAATGTGCAAGTATTTCAATAGGATTTATCATGGTTATTTCAAAGTTCTCCACAATACAGTTCCAGATAAGATCATACAAATCTTTGTGGTTAACAGTGTATATACAGAGGGAATACACACCATCATCAGTGTTGTCTCCAAGCATAAAACTAATTCTATTGTTGTTGGAGTCCAAGACTACTGATTTTCGGTTGATGATGGGAATGTATTTGTTTCTCCTGAGCCTCTCCTGTAACAGACAAGCTTTTAGGTAGAGATAATAGAAAAGGTCATATAAAACCAATTTTATTGATGACACCACAAAATCTGCAGAGCCTTTTGATCTCTCTGGTTTTGTAACTTGTTAGAAATACCTACATGTACACACATTACCTACATGTCACAACAATGACTTGAATTCTCAGGAGCTGAAATCAAATTGAAACTGAGATAATAAACTTCTATAAGATTCTACTAGAAGACCGTTCTCTATTTACACCACTTCAAATACTCATCACTTTAAATAATAACATCTCCATTAAATAAGTCTTAACATGAGCATGGACATACAAGGTTTTATTATTTTCTCTGTTTCAAATCCAACAATATTTACTCCTCCATTCTTGCACGGTTGAACTGTTATGGTCTTGCTGCATGGGAAGCATCACAAGTCCAAAAATGGTGACTTTGCTTGAATTTTGTTATACAGATTACTTGAGGAATCCTAACTTGTTGGTAAGGACCAAAGCCATAGTACACCACTTCATATGCCCAGGCAGAGTGATCGAAGGCACGTGGAAGATAAATGTGAATTATTACTCTGTTTTATTATTCAGGTCTCTTATAGAAAGTTTATGGAATACAGGACAGAAATCTATAGAAAATAAGGCTTCATTAACAGTACACAGAATTAATTGCTCAAACTCTCTATTCATACCATTCTATTCTTTTAGAAATCTCTGTGATGTTTTGTGATTCTGAGATTTTTTTTTTTTTCTATACAGTGCTTGGATTGTCATTTTACCATATTAGCTATGCTGTATACATGTTGTATCATACAACTATTCCAAATACTATATCATGTTTTTTCTTTATATTTCACTAAAATAAACCAGTTATTCACTGCAATACACTGTCACACTCATTTTACTTCCTTCCTTAGGAATACTTTGGAAAATTTAAGCCTACTGTCAGACCATACAAATTTAATTTAAATTCAAAGTATCTACATTAAGGTAGAAATTGGCCATTCCAAATCACACTTGCTTAACTAGAGTTTCAATACAAAAATTCATCTTTTAACTGAACATAGACGTTTGGGAATTTGTCTACAATGTTGAGTAGAAGACTTAAAACCAAAAGTAAATATCTGATTTATAACATACTTACTTGATATTACATGGCTTATTATAGATAAATTGCCATCTGGAAGGCACACGGATAGTACTATGAATTACTGATTTAATCTGCAGAAAAAAATAAATCATACATCATTAGCTGATGCAAGATGTTTAAAATATTTCCTTCTCAGAAGCATTCCTTAAATATAAACACTAGTCCCCATTTCAAATACTATCTTTGTTCAGTGCAATATGTTACTTGCCAGTATTTTGGAAAAACTGTCATACTTGAGGAATCCCAAGGTTTCCACTGTTTTATGTCTTGTATTCTCAAAAACCTGTGTCATGTTCATTCACCATTTGTCCAAAAGACTTCTTTGTTCAGAAGTGGCTGACACAATTTAATCAACCAGAGAAGTCACTGTCAAATGGCCTGATAAGCTCTCTCCCCTGAGAAAATGAGCTGCCAACACAGCATTTCCAATACTTGCTAAGCCAAAAAGTGAAAAATTGAGACTTGGAATCAAAAAGGATTCTCACACAGGAGTCCAAACAGAATACACAGCTAAATATTTATACTAAGTAGGGCAGTAACTCTAAAACCTGCTTTCCCCACCTACCAAAAAAAAACTTCGCTGATGACATTTCACTTTACTTTATGCTGTATAAAGCACTGATATCAGTGACTGTAAACTTTTCCATAAATTCAATCTATAAATCCAAATGAAATCACGTTTAGTTATGAGGACCCAGTAGAAGCAAAGATTTGCTGGTTGTGTTAACAGCAAAGGTAGGAGAGTATAAACCTTTACTCCAGCACAAAATCTGTCTTAAGATGCAAAAGCTGCAAGTGCTACATATGGGGGGGGAAGCGTGAAGACTCAGTGAGACAGACATCTTCACTGATGGGATTCTATCAGTAAGCATGTAGGCAATGAACTGGTTAGACAAAAATCTACAATCTCTCTTTCAATGTTCATGTTGTGTTCAGCTTTGAGTCATCATCACTAGCTGTATCTGTACCAAGAAGCTAAAATCATCCAGGGACTGGGCAGCATGAAGCACAGAAAGGCTCATATCCGTACCTAAACCCTCTTCACAGGATATTCTATCCTCCCCATAGGGAATGTTAACTTCAAAACAATTACTTTGTTTGCAAGAATGCTGACTGACATTCACTAAAAAATGTATCAGGGACTGTAGTATTAAATTGGAAATTTTATTCTACCACTTGCCAGTCCTCGAGAGCATGTCCTGGTCCTGTCTGTACAATCCTGCCCTAGTACAACAGCAGCCACAGAGTGCTGTTAGAGTTCTAAATGGAGTATATCTTAACTACTGTTGCCAATTATGCAAATTCTGTTTTCATTTTAGTCCTCTGATTTCCACTATAGCTATCACTTTAATAGCTTTAAAAATATTTGTGAAGTACAACAAAGCTCCTAAACTCACCAAATATTGCAGGACAATTTATCACAAAATCACGGCCCCACAAGCTTCCACACAGGGACTTGTTACATTTATACCAGTGAACAAAACAGTAATAATTCCTATTCCCCATCTCCAAAATGACATAGCATCATCTGTCTACTCCATGATATCAGGTTCACTTAACCTCCAAAAAGCATTCATGACTATTGAGAATGGTCTCTGGTCCATCCTAACTTTGAGACAGTGACTGGGAATTGAGGTATAAGCTGACACAAACCAAAAGCCTGTCATACTACAGATAATCCAGTTTCAGTACCCAAACATATTCTAGAAGACTAAAGTATTGATAAAGATGCAGACAGAGAAAAACACACTCTGGCACTGTGTAGTATAACTGTTGCTTAGAAATATCTTTCTGACCATGCTCCTGGTAACATTTCAATGGTAGACAAGGTACAAGAAGGGGAGAATAATAAACAGCTAGGTCTTATCACGACATACAGACAGGATGCAGCTGGAGTGACTACCCTAGTCCATGAACTGGTCTTCCCAGATACTTAAGCTACTCACTCTATAATCACTTAGATCCAGTATCTCCCTTTCAGTCTATGTGCATGAACAAACAGAATTTTGCTTTAAATATGATTTGATAGAGAGAAAACAATGTTACTTCCAGAGTCGTATTCTGTAAATCCTCTCTATTAAATAAGCATTCTTATAAGGTACGACACAAACAGCTGTACAGAAAGAAACACTACTGTTCAAATGAAACACAGATGTTTGTTTTCCAAAATAGCTTTGATAATGTATGTCCAAGAATATGTTTGGGGTTTTTTGTATTCACAGTAATTAAAATGTTAATTTAAATAAGTTTTAATAGGGCATTTTACAAACTTGTACTTTTTTACATCAAGGCAATAACCTAAATTTCAAAAAATATGTTTCTTATACAAAAATTGCTTGGTATTAACTTGATTTATTTATTTATTGTCAGTAAGAATGTATAGAGTGAAGCCAGCAGCCTAGCCACTTCATTTTCACTACCTTTTACTGTTGAAGTAATGTCAGAAGCAGAAAAAATAACTACTGCAAGTCTCTATTTCAAATAGAAATTCAAATATAATTCAAAAAGTACAAATTTATCAAAGGCCTTTCCCATTTAACTGTTACAAATCCAAATGTGTTTGCCTTCAGTGCCATATGAGAGAATGCAAAGATTCTGTTTAGAATGATGATGACAAGCTCTGGATAAACATGCCAAAAGGAACTCTGGTATGCAATGTATATCACATGGAGTGAGACCATGCTATACAGTATATGGGTAGAAAGATGACTCAAAATCAAATATTCAGTAAGACAGGACATATACTCAGTCATTTGGACTATGCCTTCTCTGCAGAGGGAAAAGACTGGACAAAATGCAGACTGAACTTATTGCATATATGAAAAAGGCTTTGCATATGCACACAGCATTCAGGGCTTCCTGCAGTCTTAAAATAGCCCACCGTTTGGTTTGCTTAAATTCCAACACAAGCTATTTGAACCACCCAGGACCTATTTGGAGGATTCAAATGGGATTTCAGTAGCACATAGTCTTTCATTTTGACTGTTATGTCTCAGGCATGAATAGACTGTCATAACTATAAATACAGCAGAGATGTGGCAATGCAAATGTACATGTTGTAAGTCATACTGCCAAAAGTGGCTGAGATGATACACAGTCTAATATCATTTCATCTGTATCAATAGTGTCTTAAAATCTCCCTATGTTGGGAAATGGAACAGGCTGCCCAGGGCGGTCATGGAGTAACCAGCCCTAGAGGTGTTTAAAAAATTAATAGAAGTAGCACTTGAGGCTATGGTCTAGTGGTTAGGGATATGTTGGGCTGAAGGTTGGACTTGATGATCCTAGAGGTCCTTTCCAACCATAATAATTCTGTGATTCTATGGATTACATACAACTAAAACTCTTTTTGTTTGCAAAATAATCTGTTTGGAACATGGGCTATGTGTCCTCTATGTGTCCAAGTCTTATTAGATTTAGGTTTATGATCTATGGTATTTACATTCTAATTTTGAATGTTTCTTCTCTTCTGTAGCAGTTCAAATCCAAATAAGCTAACTGAACACCTGTGTGTCAGTCTCTTTGACTTCACAGTGGGGCACAAAAATGGGAAGACCATATTTACCCAGCATCAGTTTCAGCTGAGAGATGAAACGCATCAGAAATCAGATAAGAAAGAAAACATCTTTTTTACAGCGAGGGTGGTCAAACACTGGAACAGGTTGTCCAGACAGATTGTGGAGTCTCTATCCTTGGAGACATTCAGAACCTGACTGGATATAGCACTGAGCATCTTGCTTTAGTCGACCCCACTGTGAGTAGGGGTTTGAACTGGAAGACCTCCAGAGGTCCCCTCCAATCTCAACAATTCTGTGACTCTGTGATTCATCACTAAATGTCATCTATAGCTTATACTGTCTGAACTTCTGCTTGCAAAGTCTACAGCAAAGAATGCAGAAGATTAATAATTAGTCTTAATTCCTAAAAATATGGAAAATATTTATTTCCAGTGAAGTGATGTTTAATTAGTTACACATTACAGACAAAGAAAAGTTAAGACAAACTTCAGGAGTAATATTATCTTTGTATCCAAATTTTTACATAATGAATTTCAGGTAAATTGATACTATTATCATAGCATATTCTTCCCTAAAATAGCATACTTTAGCTGTTAAACATAAATTATACAAGCATAAAGTAATGAATGAGTATGAACAGGCAGTATTCATAATTAAACACTGTCATTTGTTTCCTTTTCCCCTCAGGCTTTTCAATTCCTGTTTCAATGTTACTGTAGAGGAAAAAAAGACACAGTTGGTAAAACTTGTTCATTTGTATCCAAATGGAATAGACAATCTAAAAATACTTCTGTCTCACTGTGAAATACTTAATTAAGGATTAAGAGAGAAACAGAAAAAAAGAACATGGGTACAATCCCTTCAATTTATTTCAACTGGAAAATAAATGTTATGCACTGTCATCACGTGCATGGCTTCCCATGTTTGGAGGCTTTAAGACACTTCAAAAGGGCTACTCAAAAATCCCCCTCTTTGGTCAGGAATTGTTTGCAGTCAGCCAACAGGAGATACTAGCCACATGTAACTGTACGAAATGCAGTTTTTATTTACTGAGACAAGGAGAGAGAACGCCCTCTATCAGCTATCAGTCCTGAGTCCAAAACTCTCCCTGAAGACTACTAATACATCTTCGTATGACTGTAGATAGTGATAACACCACCCATCTCCAACACAACAGCCTAAGGACTAACGTACAGAATCGCTGTGGTTTGAGTTCTAGTCTACAAGTTATTTTTGTAGTGCCTGCTCTGATACATTGTATTTGTATGTGTAAGTACACAGAGAGGGAGTTTCGTGGCCCAATTTACTGCACAGTTCCAGCACAGATTTCTGTAAGTGGTCAATTAAAATCTAATTTTTGAAATTATTTTGGCTTGCTAAACAGGCTGCTCCATGGAGATACTGCATGTATCACAGTAGACAGACACCATTATCTACGTGCCAGTAACATTTTGAAATCCATAGTTCTCTTCAAAAAAACAAAAAACAAAAAACAAAACAAAAAAAAAAAAAAACAAAAAAAAAACCCCATAATTATGCTTTATTTTTGCAATCTTCTTTTTTAATGAAATCTGACCAGAATTGGTGTGCAATCGTCAGAGCCACAGCACAGCTAAGCAACTGCTCATGCTGGATATTTAAATTAAACTAATTTTGCTCAAGTTGAGATCTGCCAACTATCTAATCTTGGTCATGGAAACAAGTATTTCCTTAATTTGACAGGGAAGTAATCAATTCCTCAATACAGTTTAATTGCAGTTTAAAGTTTTGCAGCTTTCAAACTGGAAATGGCAAAAATTAACACAGCACTGTCAAAAAAAATTGTGCCAATAAAACTAAGATAAGCACAAAAATGAGATGGAGTATGAGGAGGTAGAAAAAAACTTGTTTGATAACATGTGAAGTTATCAAAACAGCTACAGAAGTTTGATGGAGGACCATGGTTAAGGATTCCTTACAGCCCAGAAGACAGAGACACCATCCTCTGGGGTTTAAGGCTAAGGTTTATTTATCCAAGCCCTCCATGCTCTACATCCCTGCATCTGTACTGCTACTGGCAGTACATACTGATGTATGAAGAGAGTTTCAGAATGCTCAAGAAACCATGTGCATCAATTTCCATTCAGAACAAAAAATCATCTATTTTCTAAATACTGTATAAACTGTGTAAACAAGAAAAACCCAAAGCTGCTCACAAATGTTGATAAAAAATACAAAACAGGAAGCACAAATGTGGTTTATCAGTCACTCAGGATTTTAATTCAAATGACTGAATCCTGTTTGGCAGCAGTCCGTTAGGTCTAGCACTGTCCAAAAATAAAGGGGAAGAAACACAACCAACCAAACAGTGGGGGTTTTTTTGTTGCTCCATTTTCCCCAAAAGGCAGTAACATCAATGCATGTATGAAGCTGAGGAGGCTCTTGACTATTTCACTAAGGGGAAGGGAAGGGAAGGGAAGGGAAGGGAAGGGAAGGGAAGGGAAGGGAAGGGAAGGGAAGGGAAGGGAAGGGAAGGGAAGGGAAAAAAATGAAAAAAAAACCTTTGATCAGTGCTAATTCCCAGAGAAGCAAGTTAGGTGTCTTCTTCAGTAACTAATTTGCCTTTTTAGGTGTGGTAGGGAAGTGTATTTTTGTACATCCTCTTCACTCTCCCTTTTGTATTTTCAAGCACATTTTGACTCATACACAGTAATTCACAAAGATAAAATCCTGGTAATGCTAAGGCAGTTTATAACCACATAGGCAGCAGGCAACATGGGCCAGGGCAGGCTTCCCAGCTAACAGAAAATAACCATTTAATATATATGAAATATGAGGCTTTTGTTTCTTTGCACTAGTCATTCCTTTATCCTGTTTCATGGATTTGTTTCATGTTTTTTCTCCAATGGATACTGAAGTGTTTATTGAGCAGTGAAGAGGGCAGAGAGCTTCCTGGAGCTGCAGACATGGCAAAGAACAAAGGACATCAGCTGGGCCTTATGAAGAGGAGCTTTTGCCTTCCCAGATATTTGCCACAAGTTTAGAATGTCACTTTTGATGCGGGTCCTTATTTTATGTAGTTTTTTCTCAACAGTTTTACTCCTTTCCAGTAGGAAAGTCATAGAAAGCGCTGCTAAGGACCAAAAGTCCTTACATGAAAGACAGGCTCTAAAAAAGGTTGTTTGGACTAGTAAAACAGTGACTATCAAAGTGACTTGTCCTTACACAGACAAAAAAAAAAAAAGACTCTTATTTTATAAACAGTGAAGAAGTATCAGGTTAAAGAGAAACACAGAAAATGGAAATGCAGATAATTTTTGTGTGAGTGTGGTAGCATTATCCACCACATCACAGCCACAAATTACAACATGAACCAGAAAGAAATAGAAGACTAACTATGACAAGGTCATTTCTAATATGAGATACTAGATATATCTGATTGATGGTAAGGAAGAAACGTTCTGGTTAAAATGCTAATCTTTTTCTAGAGATGTGGAATCAAATCCATACAGATTTCCTATTTACCTGCTATAAACCACCTCATTTCTACCTTATTTCTCTGGAAAATAGATATCCTGGCATTTGCTTGTCACACAAATTATTCTGAGCAGAAATATATTAAAGATGACAGACATTTCGCTACTTCAATACTACACAGTTTTTAGCTACATCGTCACATTACTATTTCTGAAGTTAGGATTTTTATATAAACTTTCTCATGTATAAAACCCCCAAACTATAGGTATCATACTTTGTGTCACAATTTATGTTGCCATAAATGCGCACAAAACAAATCAAACTAGATAACAGAACAGTGTTATTCTGGATTAAATTTTAAATTTATAAAATGGCTAATTCAGTGATAGTGACTTTTTAATAAATCTCCATGTAATAGACAATTCACAATACACCTTCCGTGGTGACAATCTGCGAGGGCATCTCAGAAGGGCTGGGCCTGAATCCATGTGCCCTATGACATCCATCACCACCCCAGATGTTTTGCCTGGAGGTCTGTACCCTTCTTCCCTTAATACTCCTTTCTGCTGTTTTTCTCAATAAATTTGTTATAGTCTTAAATTGCAATCTTGGGTGAGGTATTTTCTTTTTTTTTTTTTTTTTTTTCTTATTCCCCTTTTTATCCTCCCCTGGGAGGGACAGGGGAAGATGGCTAATCCTGCTTTATGTTTCATGTGGGCTTACCCTAAGCCTTAAAAGGAGACAGCTAACAAATCCAATTCCTTTCTTCAGGCACAAAAGACTTCTTGGCAGTGAGTCTGCAAGGCAAGAAGAAGATCTCAGAGGGAGATGTGGAAAAAGGTGAAGGAAAAGCACAGTGATATATGGCACGTACATGTCAAAGACTCTGTTCAAGCTGTTAGCATCTCAGCTGTGTGAAAATGGATGGAGGCAGATAGGTAGATTTGCCCTACACTAATTCCTCTGTCTTCTGAGAGTGATATTTCATAGGTTCTTATGAAAGTATCTTAGGAATTCTGTAAGGAAAATGTTTCACTGGTTGCTAGCTTTGTATCCTATATGAAGGATTTTTTTTCATAGCCAGAAGCTATGTGTCATGACTTAACTCCAGCCATCAATTAAGCACCACCAGTCACTCACTCACTTTCCCTCAGTGGGATGGGTTTGAGAATCAGAAAAGTAAAAATGAGAAAATTCATAGATTGAGATAAAGACAGTTTAATAGGTCAAGCAAAGCAAAACAAGGAATTCATTCACTACTTCCCATTAGCAGGCACAGTCATCTCCACGAAAGCAGGTTCCATCACCTGTAACCATGACTTGGAAAGACAAATGCTATCAAGTCTGAACATCCCCCTCCTTCCTGCTCCTTGTCCCAGCTTTATATACTGAGCATGATATCATATGGTATGAGGTATCACAGAGAAGGTGGACACCTCATCTCTGGAAGTGTTTAAGACCAGGCTGGATGAGGCTTTGGGCAACCTGGTCCAGTGGAAGATGTCCCTGCCCATGGCAGGGCGTTTGAAACTAGATGATCTCTAAACTCCCCTCTAGCTCAAGCCATTCTATGGTAGCCCTTTGATCAGTTGGGGTCAACTGTCCGAGCTATGTCCCCTGCCACCTTCTTGTGCAATCCCATCCTACTCACTGGTGTGGTGGGATGAAAAGGAGAAAAAGCCTTGACTCTGTGCAAGCACAGCTCAACTATAACTGAAACATCCCTGTGTTATCAACACTGTTTTCAGCACAAACTCAAACCGTAGCCGCATACTACACATTATGAAAAAAATTAACTCTACTCCAGACAAAACCAGGACAGTATGCTTCTCTTTAAAACCCTTATTAATGTCAAACCCTGCATAAAGTTTCATGTGTGTGGGGAAAAAGCAATGAAATCAACACCTGTTTCTTCCCTCACTCATTCCCACTGCCATTCTGTCCTTGATATGATGTAGCTACTTCAACAATACTGTTTTCCAAATGTCAAGTTTTAAGGAACTGTTTATACCATTCATGAACTCTGAAATCCACTTCCTCCTAAAATAACACACCTGAAGCCTTAACTACACAATGTAACGATCCAATAGCTCTTTCTGTACAGAATCTAGGAACTTTGCAGAAATTAGTCTTTTACATTGTCAAAATGAGTTGCTTCAAACATGCTGCTTCAATTGATATATGAGGAACACAGCTTCCAGCAAAGAAAGGTTTACTTCACATCAACAGATAATGCCAGGTACTCACAGCTGGGTAATGGATCTATCATGCCTGTTGAACAAAAAAGACATAGACAATGTAACTTTTCTTTTGTTTGTAACTAAGATAAAGAGATATGCACAATCTGTAAGCTACAAACGCAAATACTACTTTTAGCAAATGAAAGTGTGTCAACATTGAAAGCTATGTACAAATTCAGGTTGTAAAATAAAAACCAATCTACAGCTGCAAAGCAATCAAAAAACCCATAACACATTCCTATTCATTTTCAAAGAACTCACATGCAATCAAAACTTTGTGACAGTATTTGTATTAGATTTATTTGGTGTTTAGGGGTAGTATTCTTTTACTAGATTAGTTTCCAGAAAACCAGTAGACTAGGGAAGAGCGACTTGGGAGAATTTTCTCTCCCTTTAGATATGAAAAGAAAGGTTTAATGGAAAAAGTCTTGAGAAAAAGTGCATGACTAGCTTAAAACATAGGTACGTACAGCTTAGAATACAGCTGAGTATCATAATGAGCATAAGAAATGAGAAATATATTCATTGGAACCTTGAGCTCTGAAGGAAAGACTTTAAAGATTTGTGTGGTTTTATCTGGACTTTTGGCCCAATCCATTTTATTGAAAGGACCTTTTTGAATATTCACACCAAAATCTAAATTTGTTTAATAAAATCATTCAGTTGCATAACTTCAATCTGAATCCATCTGTATCTTGAGATAACCACTGTCAAAAGCAGGGACATTTTCATAATTAATAATTTCAGTGCAAAGTAATTAATTAAAAGAAAATTAATATTTTCTGGCTATAAGGGCCATTGCAGAATATATATGTGTCACCACAAAAACTATTCACATATGCATAAAGCTCTTCAAAGCCCAGCACAGATAAATTTTACCTATTGGTTAAGCAGAAGATATGTATGAATGCTAAAATTCTGCATTCTCGGTGGATGAAAAAAAATCAGTAGTTTTAGAGGTGCTTCATAATATAAAGTAGTTCAAGCATAAGGCAAATATTTAAAATCATCATCTAAGAACAGGAAAATGTAAAGAAGTGATAAAATTGAGTAATTTTATTGTGATATTTTCAGTTAGAACAATTATGGGGTTTTTTTCCCCAGTTATGATAATTATTTAAAGCATATTTGTATTCTTGCTCCTTTTTGACAATTATCGCATCCTCTACTGCCGTGTGGTCCTCAGAGTTTGCTCATTTTGACAGCAGAAGTGAGCAGTGAAGGAATAGAGGTTAAATGCTCATAAACTTTCATACCATCTTCTATTTTAAAGATGTTACATTGGTCATCATTACTTCACCTTATTGGTCCACCCTCCAGAGACATTACTTCTTCCTTTATGTACTTAACGGTTGAGTTTTCTTCAGGGAACTTCTGTTACTTGCCACATTGAATGACAACTAGAGGTTTCAAGCTTGAAGTAGAGCTCCAGGATTACAAATCATCTTCAGGAGTGAAACAGTTAATCCTACTTCTGTTTATAGAGAACATGCAGGGTTCAACCCATCTCACCTGGAGAGCTGAGATCCAAGAATAACAATCACGAGACACAGGAACAAGAGAAAAAAATCCTAAAATTTATTGTACAACTGACAACTTCTGTGTCATACCAACAAGACACACGAACTACCTATTTGTTTATGCACATCATGATTATTTTTCCTCTTTCCTATCCCACTGGATTTATTTGCTTTTTTCATAATATGCAAACTCTCCAGTCTTGGTCAAGCTGAGCATCAAGCTACTGTACCTTTAATAGATTGTCTGATGGAGCAAAAAGCTCACTTCTTGTAAACAATGTCCATTTAAAAGAAGAAACCAGAAATTTAATACTTCGTGAAAATGCTATGTCTAACAAAAAAAAAAAAAAAATGCACCTACACATCAGCTTCCATTTATGACCGAACACTTTTGCCTTTAAAAAAAAAATCACATTTTTGTACCTTACATTTTTGATCCAAGAAGTGAAGTACTCCTGAAGAGAACATGAAAAAGAAAAGCTTCATGAAATCATTTTACAGAAGAAATGTTTATGTCTGCCAGTGCACATGCATATCCATGTGTGAAGTCAGACTTGCTTTGAGCAGGGTCTTGGACCAAGTGACTTCCAAAGGTCAGTCTAACCTTCTCTGCAATTCTGCATCTTACTGCCAAGGGTACACAGTGCATCACATGTCTGTCATCACAAAAACAGCCTGCCTGAGAGCTTGTGTAATGGGGCCATTGCAGAAACAGGGGCGGGTGAAACGGCCTTTGATCTCCAGACTGAATGATGGGCTGGTAAGAACATTACCAGTCAGGCTTTTCCCTCATTTCTCTGACAGAAACTGCTGTCATTATAACAACAGCAAGAGAGACAGACGTGTGTCCACACTTTAGTCACCCGATTTCAGTGTATTAACCTCATCCACTCTGAAGAGAGAATTGTGTTAATATGCAACGTGTGACCAGGACTGTGTGAAGTGCAGCAACCTGTCCTATTTTGCCTCTTCTGCTAAGTGGTGGCAACCTCTGTCAGAAAAATAGGGCAGGCAGGAGAAGTAACATTTGAACGTCTGAAATTGCTGCAGCTAAATCTGTAAGAGCCTTTTCATAGGATTTTGCCTATAGACAGGAAGGGTAATTTCCAGCCTGCAGTCCCAAAGCTGCATGTGTGTTTTCTCACGGTCATCAGCTTCTGTATGTGTAATTCCTACTTCTAATATTTTCAGTTATTTCACATGACATTTGCAAGCAGTTCAGTTCCAAGATATGCATCTGCCTATAAGAGCAGCCACATGTCCTCTCTTTGGCAGATATCAGCGAGTTTGAGTTCTCCTTTTGATTTATAAATGACTTGGTAATTCACCATAAAAACAATATTTTAATTATGAATTATTTTAAAGAATATAGTCTCTCTTCTTTCATACAAATGGATGTAAGCATAAGGTTTCATAATGCAAAGCAATTCAGCAAAACAAATTCATCTTTTCATCAATAATCTCTCTCATAGTACACATACTCCAGTAGCCTTTAAATGACACCCAAAAACCAGATTTATCCTACTGACCTATAGCTGATGGTAAAGCATAGGGAAGAAAGGAGAAAATTTTGCCAAACAGAAAGCAACTCACTTTTTAATGGACTCTGTCGTAGTTTGTCCGTGGCCACCCTCAAAACAAGAAACTCATTGCCAAGCTTTCAAAAGATGTACTATATATCTTGATGAGCTATATTAGTAGAATTTCAACCTGTACATATACTAAAACTCCTGGGAACCACTACTTTTAGGAAAGAACTTAAATTAAAGCAAAAGACAATGATGAAGAGTTTCAGGTTTTATTCTGATCTTTATCACAGGCTTGCAATTATATGGTTCATAAATCAGATGATTTCTTTGTGTCTTAGTTTCTCCCACATGTAAAATTAGATCATTAACTAATGCACAGGGATGTTGAGAATCTTAATTTGTAGAGTATGCAAAACATTTTTTGATCTTCATGTCAAAACAGAAGGTTTTTTTTTTCTAGTATCTTCACATGCTTAGTCATTCAGATATAGAAACTAAGATAAATACTGAGATTTTTCTGTTTTGAGATGAGCAGACCATTAAAGATAATTTCTTTAGCATGTCCATAATTTTTCTCTGCTCTTTCAGCAGCCAAGAAAAATAATATGCCTGGCATTAGTTATTAGTTTCAAAAATAGAGTACATGTGTGTTCAGGATACTGTTCTACTATCTACATGTTTCACAATAGGCACATACTGGAAAACAGAAAGCACAGAATTTTAGAATTTAAGTTTTTAGAAGTTATATTTCCCTCAAGGTCATAAGGTTGATGAATGCTTAGTTTTTATTACTTCATCATGTTATCAAAATATATACTTACCACAATCATAATTTATACTGGTAATTCCCAGAAGCCTTGACCAAATATGAAGCACTGTGCTAGGGATACAGGGGACCTCAATCCATGTCCTGCATAGCTTAGACTTTGCAATGGCCCAGGTTTACTCCAGAAAAGGTTTTTGTGCTTGTGTAGGACCCTGTCTGCATCAGAGACACAAGTAATAGATACAGGGAATTGTTATGATCTTTCTTCGGTTGAAAATTTAGTAATTTACTCCCAGGGCTTTCAGCAAGAGTTGTCAGAATGCTGCTTTGGAGAACAACACAAAACTAAAGCACTGAGCATGCGGAGGTCCATGTAGAAGTTGTGGAGCCTACTGAAGACTTCTGAAAAAAAAAAAATTCTGTCCTGCTGCTGACTTTTCTTTTGGTTGAGTCCAGCAGATGATGCCATCCATCACTAAATTCCTAAGCAGGAGTACATATAGTAGTGTGGGAAAAGGAGTAGGGCAGCGGCAGAGGAAGAAGAAATGATAGGCTCATACTCACAGTTCTTAGGGTCATAGTCACATCATGAGGGAGAAACATCTGAAGAGACTAGGAAGAAGGCTGAATTACAACAGATGTCTGTGGATTTGAAAGGAGCATCCACAGTATGGAAAGGACTGACTACTGATGGCCGCTTTCCATACAAGTACCAACAGCTATCAGATAAAGCTAGTTGGAGTCATACTCAATACAAGCAAATGTACTTCAAAAACTAAATATTAAGTTGGAACAATTAATTTTAGTGCAACTACCCTTATATTTTTGTGAAATGTAATTTAGACTCTAAAAAATACTACTTAGCAACATTAAATAAAAACCAAAACAACAAAAAACAACCTAATGCTTATTTCCACTAGGGACAGTCTGTTAAGTGAAAAAAAGTTGGGATCCCAAAGCACAGTTATACATCTGAGCATCATACAGTCACTGGAGTTAATATTGATTCTAAAAGGACAAACATTGTTTAAGTTTCCTTATTTTGGAGTGATATTGTACGTGTGTGGGTGTAATTCTTTCTGCAGTATAAACACCTATGATTATTTGTATCTTAATATTGAGAAGTCAGCCTAACATGCTCACAGCAAGATTTCATTTGGGGCACATTTTCCTGACTGCCTTTGGCCTGTGTTGCACTGTGGCAGGAGCACAGCACAGCACTAGCGCTTGCATTACCAGCCTCAGGAGACTCACCATGTTATTATTACTTGTTCTGCCCCTGGTGCTGAGACAGCTCAAAGGTGCCTGAGCTACAAACAAGAGCTGCAAGGGATTTGAATAGGAAGATGAGCAAATTCCTCGCAGCTACTGGAAGTCAGCATAATTGTACATCGTTGATGCTGGGCAGGCACAGGTAGGTAGCCATACCATCATACAGATGACCAAGAAGAAGACTCAAAATCCTTTTTTCACAGTTCTGCTTTGCCCTCATTATCAAGCACTGTCTTTGTCACACTACACTCTGCCAGGAAAAGAAGGAACCACAAGAAGTTATATAGCCCAATGACTTACAAGGGTTGAGGTGTGCCAGTAACAACAATCCCTTACCAGCCTTTTGTTCTCCCATCAACTGCTGCTGGAAGTGGCAATTAAGAATAGGCTGGTGTGGGGAGGGCAGAACAGCAGCAAAAAGGAAAGAGCAGGGTCTTGGAGGCAGGCAGGAGAGTAGCAGCAGGACTCAGGTGGGGCACAGAAGAGATCAAAGGCGGCAGCAGTGAGGTTTAGCTACAGCAGTATTAGGAAACACTTGTTTAGTCTATCCCTCTGCACAGGGGCTAAATCTAGTTTATCTTGCTTTTAAAACAAACCAAAAAGGCTTTTTGCATTTAATGTGGAAATATTTCTAGTGAAGAACATGTAAATACTATATTATTATTGTCCAAACCAACCCTTGATGGCTTCACATTTAACCTATAGATCAGTTATTATCTCCTTTACAAAAAGCCTTTATATCTTGCACCATACACTTCCTTACTTAACTCTTTTCTAGATTGAATGGAGCTCTTTTTATTATTTCATAGGACACATTTTTGCAACTATTGATTCAGTTTTGTTGATTCACTTTTGGATTCCCAACATTTTGTCCATATCTACTGCTCAGAAGTGAGGTGACACCCCACCTATACAAGTCGTGTTTATCTGAATACCTTCTTGTCATGGTTTGAGCCCACTCAGATGGCGACAAAGCAAACAGGCAGTCACTACTTCGCTCCTACCTGCCTCCTGTGGAATGGGGAGCAGAAAATACAAGAGGCTTGAGGGTCGAGACAAAGGTCACAGGCAAAAAGGCAGACTTGATTTGGGGAAACAAAAACAATTTAATCTAAACAAAACCACCATCAGTTCACTGATTGATTCAGAGTAGGACAGTAATAAATACAACCATATCTTAAGTAAATAAAGCTTCCCCCAACCCCTCTCTTTTTCCCAGGCCCAGTTCTGTTAACTCCACCCCATCAGTGGCACAGGAGGGAGGGAATGAAGGTTGTGGTCAGTCCCAGTCCATTCTATGTCATTTCTGCTGCTCCTTCCTCCTGAGAGGGGAAACTCCTCGCAGTCCTCCCATCTGTCAATGTGGCATCCCTCCCACAGGAGACAATCCTCCATGAACTTCTCCTACGGACATGGGTCTATTCTGCAGGCTTCAATCTTCCCAGTGACAGATCACTCCAGCACAGGTCTCCCTCAGAGTCACAGCCTGGTTCAGAATCGGTCCCTTTCTCCATTTTGAGGTCCTCCATGGGCTGCAGACAGGATTCTTCTCCACTGTTGATCTCTGAAGGCTGCAAGGGCTCAGCCTGCCATCTCACCACTGACAAAGGACAACATCTGCTCCAGAGTGCCTCCCCCTCTCCTTCCTCACTGACCTGGGTGTCTGCATGGTTGTCTCTACCACTTCACACCTCTCTCCAACACAAAGAATGCCCAAAACATAAGAGGATTGCCCAACAGGTTTTCCCCTCTTAAATAGATTACTGCAGAGGCAATGACTGTGTTGGACTTGGCCAAAACAGGTCCAACATGGAGCCAGGGGACATTCTCAAAGCTTCTTACAGTGACCACACCAGTAACCACCCTCCTCCACTACAATAAACCCCCAGGCACAAACCCAACACAATCCAGAATGAAATAACTACTGATCTAGTTGAAGATGTCCCTGCTCACTTCAGGGTCTTTGGACTATGTGACCTTTCCAAAACATTCTATAATTCAATGATTCCATGACTATGGCTGATGTGACACCTATCTACATAAAGGGCCAGGAGGAGGATCCAAGGAACTACAGGCCTGTCAGCCTGACTTTGGTACCTGGAACATCATGGAGAGGATATCTTGAGTGAGCTCTCATGGCATTTGCAGGGAAGCCAAGGGATCAGGGCCAGCCAGCATGGGTTTATGTAAGGGAGATCTTTGCTTAGCAAACCTGATCTCTTTCTATGACCATGTGACTCACCTTTTGGATGGGGGGAAGGCTGTGGATGTTATCTACGTGGACTTCAGTAAGGCCTTCAACACAGTGTCCCACAGCATTCTCCTGGAGAAACTGGTGAATGATGATATAGACAAGTGTACTGTTCACTGGGTTAAAAACTGTCTGGCTGGACGTTCCCAGAGAGCTGTGATTAATGGGGAGAAATCCAGCTGGCTGACAGTCACTAGTGGTGTCCCTCGGGGATCATTTTGGGGGCCACTCTTGTTTGGCATCTTTATTGATGACTTGGATGTGGGGATTGAGAGCACCCTCAGTAAGTTTGCAGACGACACTGAATTGTGTGGGACTGTTGATCTGTTTGAGGGTAGGAAGGCTCTTCAGAGGGACTTGGACGGGTTGGATCGCTGGGCCAAGGCCAATTGTATGAGGTACAATAAGGCCAAGCGCTGGGTCCTGCATTTCGGTCACAACAACCCCCAGCAGCGCTACAGGCTTGGGGAGGAGTGGCTGGAGAGCTGCCCAGCAGGAAAGGACCTGGGGGTGCTGGTGGACAGCCAGCTGAACATGAGCCAGCAGTGTGCCCAGGTGGCCAAGAAGGCCAAGAGGATCCTGGCTTGTATAAGGGATAGCGTGGTCAGCAGAAGAAGCGTAGTTATTGTGCCCTTGTGAGGTCTCATCTTGAGTACTGTGTTCAGTTCTGCGCCCCTCATTATAGGAAAGACATTGAGGTGCTGGAACATGTCCAGAGGAGAACTACTAATCTCGTGAGGGGCTTAGAGAACAAGCCATATGAGGAGAGGCTGAGGGAGCTGGGCATGTTTAGTTTGGAGAAGAGGAGGCCGAGGGGGGACCTCATTGCCCTCTGCCCTCCGGTTGTAGAAAGGTGGGTGCTGGCCTCTTCTCCATGGTTACTAATTACAGAACCAGGGGAAATGGTCTGAAGTTGCAGCAGGGGAGGTTTAGATTAGATACTAGGAAGAAACTCTTTACAGAGAGAGGGGTGAGGCACTGGAACAGACTGCCCAGGGAGGTGCTTGAGTCACCATCCCTGGAGGTATTTAAGGAACAGTTGACATGGTGCTTCAGGACATGCTCTAGGGGCAGGCATGCAGAGGGCTTGTGTGTTGGTTTTGGCTGTGGGGGTTTTTTTGTTGGGGTTTTTTTTTCCCTTTTAGCAGTCGGGTATTTAGGTGGTTTTTGTTCTTGTAGGTATGCTTGGACTCAGTGATCTAGGAGGACCTTTCCAACCATGATTATTCTGTGATTCTGTGACTTAATAAACCATCAAATCTTCAAATCTTTTGCAGTTTAGGACTGATGTTAACCCTGAAATCTCCCCGTCTTTTCTGCCTTTCACATATTTGGAGGTATTTGGTCACTTTTTCATATGTACAATACTCTTCCCTTTCTGTTATTGTTTGATTGATATAAGGCACTTTTCCACTGATTAAAAAATCTATTTTAAACATGATCCTGTCTCCCACAGTTCTTGAAATCCTCCTTACACACCTTCATTTTAACATTCGAAACACCAGTATAAATTCAGAGTAGAACTATGCTCAGGTTAAACCTCACAGAACTCTGACTTGAAATGCCCTCTCATTTTTAGCACAAAGTACTTGTAATTTTTTACTGACAGAAGTTTTTTAAGTGGTGCACTCACTTTCTGGGAATTAATCAAACTTACTCCCCATCTAGCATGTGAGCATCAAGAAATACAACAACTTACTGGTTTTCTACATTTATCAGATCATAAAGTAAAAAAATATAAAGGTAGATTCGTCATGATTTCTTCTTGACAAATCCACAATGACTGTCTTCATCACTTTATTATCAACTTGGTGCCTTTACTTCTTTGTTTAAACATTTGCTCTGGTATCCCAGTTAAGTTGCCTGATGCGTTACTTTATTTTTCTTTTTCTTTTAATACAGGTACTATGTGAAAGCTTCTCTAGGGTTCTGAGACCTCTTGATCCTCCATAGGCATCTGAAGACAATCACTACTAGTTCAACTATTGCTTTGGCAACTTTCTTAAGTATTCTGCACCAAACTTCACCTGACCCTGCTGAATAGAACATTTCTAACTCATCTAAATATTCTCTAACCTGACCTTTCTCTCTTCTGGCCTGTGATTCTCTTCTGTTAAAATTAATTGTACCAAAGATCTGATTGCAATTAACCTTGACACAGTAAATCTTGCAGACTTTCCTATTTCATCACAGCAGACAAAAGCTTTTTCCATCAAATTAAAAAGAAATATCTATATAGTACCAACACCTCAGTAAAACATTTTCATGATGCACTACCAGGCATTTGTCCTCTGGGTAGTCCAAATGCAGTTGTGCTCTCCAGTGATGATTCTGGACTTGCAAGCCTGACCCCTCTCTCCACTGATGAGCACTGACTGTTGTGCCAGGATGAGGCAATGCCTCCACACCACTACACAAATGCAGTTTTCCCCCAGCAGACACTTAAAAGGGCAGAGATACCACACACAGAGTGTTTTATAAGAGATTCAAGTGGTACTCCCCAGGGCTCAGTATTGGGGACAGTTCTGTTTAATATAATTATCAATGATCTGGATGAGGCACTTAAGTGCACCCTCATTAATTCTGTAGATGACACCAAATTGGTCAGGAGTGTTGATCTCATTGAGGGTAGGAAGGCTCTGCAGAGGAATCTGGGCAGGCTGGATCAATGGTCTGAGGCCAATGGTATGAAACTCAACAAGGCCTAACGTGCCAGGTCCTGCACGTGGGTTACAAAAATCCTACAGCCTTAGGAAAGCTTCCCAGTAGAAAAGGACCTAGGGATGCAGGCTGACAGCCAACTGAACATGAACCAGCAGTGTGACCAGGTGGCCAAGAAGGCTTACAGCATCCTGGCTTGTATCAGAAATAGTGTGTCCAGCAGGACTAGAGAAGAGATTATGCCCCTGTACACGGCACTGGTGAGGCTGTACTTCAAATACTGGATTCAGTTTGGGACCATAAGCACATCATACTTCTTCCAGAGATCTTTTGGGCAGTGTTCTCCTTTTCACCCCCATCAGCCACCTTGTCCTGAGAGCTTCAGGCTTGCCCTCAGATCTTCCCATCTCCCATCTGAGCTCTACTTGCACTTCCCATAAAGAAGGCACATTTTTCTTCTTCGTCTGCCTCCTAGCTCATAGATTTAGATGAAGCATTGAGGACCACCTTATAAAACCCCACTACAGTCCAGCAAGAGCTGGATTACTGGAAGATGTTTGATTTTACACTTAAAAGCAGGAAGTTAGTAACCTTTTTAACACATCCAATATGTTATGTTCCCAGCTGGGCTGCAGAGCACACCCACAGTGCTTCTCTGTCAAGCTTTTGCTGCTCAAAGTAGTCAAGCAAGACACTCTGTTCATGGAAGTCACTGAAAAGGTTTCTGCTGTGGCTGTGCTTGCGGTTTCTTCTTTCTGCTCTCCATTGTCTCTCCTGGAGGTGCTATCTATTGCTTTGCAGAACAGACTAGGAATGGCAGCCATCACAGGTGGCAGGGAAGGAAGAAACAATGCCAGGTGATCATTATTCTCTCTTATGCAAGAAAGCTGTAAGAAGACATGCAGCTTGCCTCTGACATAGTGAACACAATTGCCAGTTTGGGAAGGTGAAAAAGGAGAGTTATTTTCTGCTGGCAGATCACTGATTTTTTTCCTGTGTGTGACTCATGAGTCAGTACCACACTGGGCTGTGTGATAGAAGGGACATTGGTATCCACCATGTGACAAGAAGTCACCCGTGGCAGGTCATGCTCTTCTAGTGGAGGTCACACTTCCTTCACAACCTCATATAGCCTCTCTTCATAGCCTTACATGACAAGCACAGCTGGTCAGCAAGGGAAATACCTGAGTGGCAGCTCTATGTAATGGGGACTTTGGGGTGGAAGCTCCTGAGATTTGATGGGTGGGATTCATCTGATAAGACAGAAATGTCTGCTTTTTAGCTTGTCATCTTGGTCTCACCTTAGGGCAATAGAAAGAAATGAGGAGTCAGAACAAGGAAC
The DNA here is from genome assembly GCA_025345505.1 of Todiramphus chloris collaris. Lineage (NCBI taxonomy): Eukaryota > Metazoa > Chordata > Aves > Coraciiformes > Alcedinidae > Todiramphus > Todiramphus chloris. The sequence continues at coordinate 17,968,226 of JANVCC010000018.1, forward strand.
ATTCCCATCCCGATTTAGACATCTAAAATAGGACAGATGAATCATACCCTGAATGCAGTTGTTTCTCCACACAGACTATAGAGAGAATGTGACTAGCTCAGATTCAGATATCTTCAGTGCTGATGTTTAAAACTAGAGGAGACAACTCCTATCCAGCAAACCTGAGCAACCAGGAACAGTTGGGGGAAAAAGGGTATCTGGACATCTCCATTTAAAATTCTCCATTTAAGTGTTGACCTATGACCACGGAGTGCAAGCTCTCAGAGCCATCTGAAAAAGCTGTCAGTAGTAATTAACAAGAGGCTAAACTGATCATCATGATGGGCTCAATTCAGCTGCCTCACACAGAAGCACCTAGTGCCCTTTGAGGCACCCCAAGACATTAAGCAAATTTACCCACTGTCCTCTGTTCAAGGTGTAAAAATTTGACCTTAGCTAGACAAAATATCTACCAGACTAGGTTGACTACTGCAGTGGTGCTCCCAGCACAGTAAACCCTACACACTGTTGCATATAGCAGGTGAACCATCCTGTGTTAGGAGACCTAATTTGAAGAAAACTATTTTAAAAATAAGCCACAAAAGTAAGAAACTGCCCAGTTTGTTATGCCTCATGATTGCTTTCCTTCAACATTTTACATAAAATATTTTCTTCTTTTCTAGATTAATTTCATACACAATACCTCAGTTAATATTGATTTCCATGGGGTGTTTGACTTGTTTTCATCTTCATTACATACCAAGCAATAAGCCAAATCTGTGTAATCATTATCATACTGCTTAAGGTCTTTAAAAATTTCAAAATAGGTTTAAATATTACTCTCTGTAATCTTATGACAAATGATTTTTCCCTGTCTGCTCACTATTAAAAATGGATTTCTGTGAAGGCATTTATTTGCAGCCTGCAATCAAACATTTACATTACTTGTTTAAACAGTGGAGGAGGTCTTCTTTTTTTGGCCTATATCCTATCTCAGCATAAACAAGGTAAAGAGTAAAGGAAGCAAAACACAGCCAGTGGGAAAAGGCATCAAACATTGTATAAGTGTAAACATATAGCATGCAGCATGCATCCAACAGAAAAGGTGGGACACACAGGATGCTAAGTTGCTTGGCTCTGTCAATGCCCATTTGACAATGCTGACAGGTTTTGAAAATCCTGTCTGGTTAGTAATCTCCATAAGGTGCGAGTAAATCCATAGGATCAATGTGGGATAAAGCAAAAAAAATATAAATTATCAAGTATCATTTGCATTCAAATCACAGAAAAGCTGATTCCAAAGAGACATGTATGGAAAATGTTCTCTTCTAGGATAAGAGGTGATTGAATGGTCCTTTTTCACAGCACATGATCAACTGGACAACATAGAACAGGTGAGTTGTTCTGTGGGCAATTGGACTGAGAAAGGCTGGCTTCCTACGGTATCCACCACTGTTATCTCGAGACTTTAGTGCCTAGAAAGGACAACTTCTAATCAAATCTTTTCCTGTGGCTAGGATTTTGTGTAGTCTGTCTCCAAGATGACTCTTTGGTGTTTAATAACAGACGAGTTCACACTGCGGCCATTTCCTGAGGAGAGTCTGAGGGAAATCTTTGTTCGTTACCCGCTTACATCTTTACACTAAATGTTTAAAAACTTCAAATCCCTGAGACCTTCTGTCACCTGGTTGAAAATGACTAAAAGCTTCAAAAATTATTAGGAGGAAATACAGCATGCAATCACATTAGCCTTGTTCTTCAAAAACCGGGCTAACGCTGAAGACAGAAGGAGCAGCCAACACCTGAGGCAGGCACTGATAGATAATGATCTCTGAGTGGCACCAGAAACAGAGATTTTGTGCCCATGTAAAACTGCAAATGTAAGGCCCACAAAGTACCAGAGCAGGCATCCCTGGTGTCAGCTAATACCACATGTACATGCCACAGTACAGCCTGGTGTCAAAAAACTCAGGCCCTGCTTTATCTGAACGATAAGGTTAATGGACACTGACTTCTTGTCTGTTAGCAACCAGCCTATTTTGGTTTAATTTAAAATCATGAAGCAGATGTGTCTCATGGGTTAGGTTTGTTGATCTTCTATTTACTCTAAAGTGAAAACTGTCCAGACTTAAAGGAGATTCACCTTAGTTAATAGTATAAACTACAGTTTCAAACCATCCATTTTAAATTGCTTTTGGTTCAAAACCACTGCACAGGAAAATCTATTTCCAAGATAATGCAGTATGGAATATGTAATATAATCATATTATCATCTTATTGTATAATAATTTATTAGTATAATTGTGTTATCAACTTATTATATTATCAAGTTATTATTAATTAACTTAATATATTGTCAACTTATATTATCAACTTATTATCAGACCCTTGTGGGTCTGACGAGATGCAAGAGGAAAAGATGCTTTTAGAAGAAAAGTGACAACACTGTGGATACCAGGACAGTAGTCTCAAAGAGAGTTTTTTTGAGAGAGATGTTATCACTAGTGTTAGGTATGGTGTCAAAACCTCAGCTGTAATGCTTTTGTAGCTCAGAGCTGTGGGATCAACAATTTATCCTCCACTTTCAGAAGCTTATGAATGATAATATGTAGCCAAAAATTAGAATGAATAAGGAATTGCCTACAAAAAGCTCAACTATAAACTTTTCTGCTAATCCAGCTGGGGATATTTAGAAGACATATTGAACTTTGCCGACATAAGCCACAGGCCACTACATTACATTTTTTTTATCTAGAGCAGAAGGGAAGTGATGCTGGGGAAGAAGCAGGGAATGGGATTAAAGAAAACAAACTGATATGTACACATGCAGGGCATTTTTCAATAAGCAAGTTAGTATTTTCCATTTTTATACCTTCTTTTATTTCAGTGTGTGCCACAAAGACAGTGAACTGGCCACATTGCTCAATTTACCTGTTGCAGAATGTTTATCTGTCCTTGTCATTACAATCATACTAGAGAAAGAAGCAGGAGAAACGTTGGATTTGTGGCCCTTTAGATACGCAACAAATCTTTTCCTCACTAGATGGCACTCGTCTGCTCCTAAGAATTAATGTTGAGTATGGCAAAAAGCAAAGGTTTAATTTTAAAAGAAGACTATAAAATGATGGAGGGCTTATTCTTTATGTTGAATGCATTTACTGCTTCTGTGTGTTCTGTGTCATATCCCTTTTGTACTTTCAAGGGTAACGTTTCACAATATTCATCTACTTCAACTATTTTATATTCAATATTTGTGTCAAAACTGGTTATAGCCCAGAAATTTGCAAGAGAGATGTATCCGTTACACAGGCTCAGACTTTGAATAACAGTGGTCAGAATAAATTATAAACATCAAAATACCCCTTTCTCTCTATCCTTCTGAAATAAGCATGGGTCTAGAATTTATGAAGATCCTGTGCCAAATCCTCAGCAGGTATAAATCAATTTGGCTTCACTGAAGATGATTGCTGCCAGGTGAAGATCTGCACCTGCAGTTTAGATGCTGGCCTGCAGAGCACAGCTTGACTTGTTTCTTTTTCTTAACTCCAGGTTATGATAATTGAACTCATTTGGGCACACTTCTCACTTCTTAGTCAAAACTGGGCCACCTGGGCATTGGACTTAAAATCAGTGCACGTCTCTTTGTTACAAATCAAAATAATCTTTTCACAAAGAAGAGAAGAAAGCTGACTAAAGACTTCAGAGCTGGGAAATCAGTTTTTCAATACCGCATTAGTGGTTGCACTCAATAACATGGTAACTCTGATGCAAGCAAAAGCAAAGTACTGCTCAGTTTGCCTTTTACAGCCACTAGATGATAGTATGGTAACACACGTATCATACGGTTGCACAGCAGACCTTCCATTGTTGAATTTTTGTCAGTATTCAGACTTTTATATACAGAATACACAGAAACTCATCAATACTACATAGCTAGCCTTGAATAGCAATGCTTAATTATATCCCCAGTGATTTCATACAGTAATATACCCAAAGGGTAGTGGATGCTATTATTTGGCCATAGACCCAAACCGGGCTTTATTTAGACACAGACATTACACTAAATTGGTAACCTCCCTCTATTTTTATAGCTACCCATCCAGAGCTATAGTGAGACGTTTCTGATGGAAAGGGCAAGATAATTATACTTCCCTAGCAGGAAGCCGGAGAATGGCTGAGGTAACATTTACATTCTGCCTCATGGGCATCCCACTCACTGCCGGTTTGCCGCTTCTCCCACCTTTTCCATTTCATGCTCTCCCTCTTGAGAGGCCTCCTCTCCTCATCCAATTGAAAAGCTCCTGGCTAGGAGGAGACATGCATGCAAAAAAACACCTTGAGCACATAGCTGTCATCGTCTCCACAAACCCTTTCTCTCCCAATTCACATAGTTTGTATTCTTATAACACAGCAAAATTAAAAACAAACTGTTCTTTCTCACAGCTACTCTGTAAAGTAAATAGTCAAAACCCTTCACTGCACATTTTTTTCACTAAGTAAATCTTAAGACTCTGGTTTCTTTTTACCCACAATAACAAGGTCAGTTCTCCTCCCAGCAGGCTGGACTGCTTCTTCCCCACCAGGAATACAGATCCTAGGGAATGGGAGAGCAGCTGGCTCCAGTCTTGCACAACACCTCTCACATCACAGGTGGTTTCACAGACACTTTTATTTCACAGAGTATTTCCAGTGCCTCACGGTGGACTAAAAAACATCTCTTAGTTTGTAATCTGTGTCAGACAGGTTGAGTGATGGAGACCTGTTGGCATGACAGGGCAAGCCAAAAATTGAAATCCAGCATCTCCAGTGAAAAGAGATTGACCTTTGGAACAAACTCATGCACATATTTACATACACAGCTAAGTGAGCAGAATTCTTGAAAATAAAGGCTAAGGGGAAGCAGTCCAGAAAGTGCAAGGAGTAGTCATGTACATTCTGTGTCTGCATTGTAGGCTAATTTTCTACTCTAGGATTTGATGCCACCAGCATCACAAGTCACTGAGTTTCCCATAAAATCTAGATTTTAATATAGATCTAGGGAAATCTTGAATTTCTGCTTTACTGGAAATTTGGTTACTTTGACATCTTTTTGTTTTAATTCAGGATGAAAGTATATTTGCAAGATTTTAATACTTTTAAATGATTGCATTTGTTTTCTCTTACTTAATTATTCGGCCACGTAATAATGCATAAGCTACTAGCTGTATGGTGTAACACTTAAAAGAATCATTTTCATAATCAGTAAGAGTATCTTCTACTTAATGTTGGTTGAACTATCTACTGCTTTGTATTCAGACTGTTTACAGAGTAATAGCAGTCCCAGAAGTAGAAACTGATTCAAGTGTCAGACTCTTGCAGTATGGTAAATAACAGAACTCTCAAAAAGATAACTTGTTCCCATTGGAAATTAAGATGTAAGAGAGATACAATAAAATATTTCAGGCAGTATACTGAATACTGTTACTGACATGGTGTAACACAAATATAAAATCAAATCCCTTCCTTGGTCCAAATCACAGAATCACAGAATTGTTATTGTCGGAAAAGACCTCTAAAATCACCATGTCCAACTGTCCAAAAAAAACCCCAAAAAAACCAAAAACCCACAAAAAAAAAACCCCAAACCCACAAACACCAAGCAAGCAAACAAAAAAAATCTTCAGAACTCAGAAATTAAATTCCAAAAGCAAACATCTCAAAAAACAACTACTTCAAACCTCTTTGTCCATTCTGAACCTTCATCATATTTTACAATAAAAACTGTTTTAATTTAATCTTATTTCACATTTCATCAAAAACTGTAACAAATAAGTCCAACTGTCTGTTATTTTGTAGTGCATATTTGAACTGGCATTTCCCAAGCTTATGAAAAATGAAGCACTGTATTTTACTTATATGAATAAGGATGCTTTATATCCCATGTATAAATATTAATATTTACAGTTCTTCTCTGTGGCATAAGACAGTTTAAAGCTCACAGCCAGGGAGGAGTTCTGCTACTAACCTGCAACCTGTCAGAAAAACATATTTTCTGGGATAATCAAGTCAGTTGTCAGGGCACAGTGAGGACCAGCCGGTCCAAGAGGGATGGCAAATCAGAGCTGAGAAGGATAACAAGGCAGGTGAGAGCAGCACCTTACATCAAGGAGCCAGGATGCAGAGTAGTGCAAATCCAGGTGGCAATCAAGGTCAGACATCATCCAGTGCTGTCCCAGAACATTCACAGCAATGCAGGGCTCTCACCGGCAATGGAGCTGCCCTTGGACTGAGACAGATAAATGCTTTACCTTTGCCAAGTCCTCTTCAAGAAGGGGGATGCTCATCTGGCCCTGACATTAGTAGTGAAACAACACAGCCTTAGCATCTACAGGTACAGAATACAGTTAAATGAAACATGCATTTTATGTGAAGAAATCATTCAAGAGTATGAATGGGTGACTATATAAAAACAAAACAAAACAAAACTGTTATTGTTGCCTTCTTAAAATGCCACAGCATGCCCCTCAATTAGGAATAACATAAATAAGGGCTATGGGGAAATATTTATGATGAAAAATCATCCATCAAAAGTAAAGTATACCAGAACAGCCTGAGAAACCTCAGTTGATGCTTGCCAGATAGACCTGTTCCAAAGCCTTCTGTAAAGCCATACAGACCAATATTACAACATGGGTTTTAATGCGCAAGGAAAATACCCCAAATAAAACTAACTTATAATTTGCATTTTTTTGAAAAACAATAGCTCCAGATTCCACTGAGAGTAATGGAAATCTTACCATGCATGTCAACAGGCTTCGTGCAGGCTGAGCACTACATGCAACATTGACTTCTGCCTCCAGCAAGGGTTCACCTATAGGGATCAGCAACTGAAGGGTGAAAGAAATGATCAAGGGATGATTTATTTCCAATCCAGCCATTGTTTTCTGTCTCCTCCTATGTGTAAATATCAGATATGCAGTCTTTGCTCTTTGCAGGACAGCTAGAGACCTTACACACTAGCCTTGTTCCCCTTGCCCAAATAAGGACTGATGCAGCCAAGGTAAAGGGCTCTGACAATACAATTAATTTCCTTTCTATCTCTTATATCAAGAGCCTCAAAAATATATCCTGAAGCACAGGAAAATTGAGGGAAATAGATGTTTTTTCCATTGCCTTTATTTTTCTTCTCAAATTTTAATAGAAATTGAGACTGCTTAAATGCTTTGCACATCAGGGCAATCTTTATGAATGTGGTGTGATGTCCAGCTAAAATAGCATCTGAACAAGATTCCCACCTCCTCAAAAGGCCTCTTTTCATACATCTAAGGAAATCAAACATTACAACAGAGGCTTTCAAAACCCGGTGAAAAATAAACAGTTAGCAACTTCAACACATAAATAATGAGGGTGCTCCAGACATTTGTAATTCAGGTTTGGACTGTTTTAATATAGCTACAATGATTTGACAAAAGTATGTTAGAGATTTAAACGGTCTCTGAGGATTTCTATAGCAGGCAGGAAACAATCATGATACTCAAAAGGCACTGTTCTAAACAAACAAATTGCTCCACTGGAATTGTTAGCACCCTGCAAATTCTTCGAAGAGTCTTTGAATATTAGAGTAGAACCATATTCATATTATTGAATAGATTTCAATAGAGAGTTGGAAGAACACCTGACATGTAGGAACCATACCTACCTTTTTTTAGCAAGAAAGTAAAGCAATCAAAGGACTGTTCATTTCTTAGAGTGACTTCTCTAGAGCTGGGCTGATATTCAAATAATACAGAAATTTGCTACTCATATTCAAAATTGATAGTAAACATATATATATATATAAAAAGTGGATTAAAATTCACAGAGTAAATATAGCAAGCAAAATGATTTTCCTATGTGTATAATAATGGCATCACATCAAATACTGTCAAAGTCTGTGGATGTGAACAGAACTGTACCTTCATGGGCTGTTCATACACCACAGCACTAGAGTTCATATGAGTTGGTCTTGCCTTGCTTTAGGGAAATCTCAGGGACCACATGCCATATCCACTCTGGATATCCTGTAGACCAATATCCCATAAAGATCAAATAGGTATTTTGCTTAGAATGATCACGTCTCCTTAAAAATAATCTTAAAACACTGTGAAAGTTATTAATGGAAAAACAGAGATTTGGCAGTCATCTTGCTGTGCCTAACAGCAAGATGAGGTATCATGCAATTGGCCCTTGGAAGATCCAAAGTGATTCACCATTTCCTTTGAGAAATTATGTTGTTGGGTTTTTGTAAATATACAACACATTTTCCACCACATGCAATTGTAAATTGAGTACATAAATTATTTCTGCAAAATTACTTATTACTGCTATATACATAATTGAGAAGATTTTGGAAATTTTTGCTGTTTTTCAGGGATTCATCCTTACAATCTGAGTAAACATGTAAGTTGTTTCTCTACCATAGATAAGTCACTTTTATGAGGTTCATCTTCCTTAAATGGTGAAGGGCTGGTATTTCATCCATTTTGTAACAAGGTACACCAAGACCAACTTATAAAAAAAGTGAAACACATCAGCTTGAAGAAATTGAGGCCTGACATAGTACATGAACAGAGTCATTTTCAACTAAAGAATGCAGAAAACCAAAATCTTACCTTTACCTTTAGCCAACCTAAAACACCTGTCTGGCTGGGATCCCTATTTCAGTACTAAATTGCAAGAACTTTGTCCTCCCTCAGCACTGAAACTTAAGTGCATCCTTTTCATATATCTGTGAACAGTTTAATAAAGTTTAATAAAAAACATTACAACATTGGTAGGACTCCTGATTTTTTGGTTTTCTTTGCCTGTTTAAAAAAAAAAAAAAGTTGCAACACCTTCACATCCAAAAAACTTACAGTAATATTTGTATTGGAGTATACAAAATATTCACCTTCTTGATGAAATATCCCTGTAGCACTATAGGCAATTAGCATTTATAATTACAAATTTTGCTAAGATGAAAGAATATCAGAAATCTACTACTTCTTCAGAAATAATCAATCTAACAACTAGAGGCCAAACTCTGCCTTCTCTTACAGTCATGCAATCACATTTGTTAACTGTTGTGAAGGCATAATTTAGCCCCAAACCACAATTTTATCTAAATATCTATATTTTCCTACCGACAAAAACAAGCTATGGTTTATCACTGCTCTTCCCTTCTGAAGGGTAAATACTGATATTCGAAATACCTAAATTGTATTTACAGCTGTACAACACTGATGCCACATACTTGCAAAATATCACTTGTACTCTATAAACATGGGGTAACTTGTACAATCAACGTAGAAACTTCTCCTAAGATAAAGAAAGAGCAGACAAGCTTAGACATTTTCTTTGTCAAATTCACACACAAAATACATGGTAATATGACATGCAACATCATTCCACCCTCCAGATGCCACCATCTCCACACAGTCCTCCTCGTCATATGCATTGTTGGGCTCCCCACTGCGCCATTTGTTGAAGGTCTGCATGGGCGATCGGTCAGAATAGACGAAATTTCCTTCTTTCTCTAGGTCATTAATTCCAATGAAAACTCTGGTGAGCCCGGCTTGGTTGATGTACGAGGCAATCAGATTGTTGGCAGTCTCATCCTTGGGCATGCTGAGCGTCCCTCCTCTTCCGTGGCAGTAGAGCTGGGCTTCCTTGTATCTCTTCTCTTCCTTCACCAGCAGATATATCTTATTATCTGTCTCACGCACACCAGCAACAGCTGCGGGGGAGGGCAGTGCTGAAAAGTGAGCACTCGCATTTCTATAAACCAAGTTACTGTACACCCCAAAATATTTTCACAAATCAGATGTGGAACGGTGCCGCTCCCTACGAGCAATTGCACCAGTAAAATGAGGCAACAAGAAAGGAAAATATTTGTATAAAATTAACCTACCATTTTTTATGAATTTTAGCTCTGTTGTCAGCTGGGCCACTTGGATATCCATTTCACCAATAGCCTTCCTTAGCTGGCTGCACTCGCAGGGGATGCCTGTGAAATGACAGATACACCAAAATCAACAACCTCCTAATTTCAATAATTATCTGAACAATTCTGTGAAAAGGTCCAGCCCAGCAGCCCTGGAGAGGGGTGTCTGTCAAGTAAGAGAGAGAAACCTAGAACCTTTGCTACCCTGTACCATCATATGCTTCTCATGGGTGTCAGAGAGATAGTCCCATAAAAACATTTGTCAAAATTTCCCATTTTGAGTAAAATTATTCTCTTCAATCTTCTCCAAAGAGCACTTTCTCCAAGCAAAAATCCGCACACTGCATTATTCGCTTGTTCCTCGCAAGGAAGATAACACGGCAGATCCAAAAGGCTAATGTTCCAACCATGTAATGCACATAATTACCTGCAAAATGTAGTTCTGTACTTTTGAAAGTACAGTACTTCTTTCAATAAAATAAGACAATAAAAAACCATCTATTAACCCAAATTGATATTGGTTTGACAAAGATAATCTGAATGAGAATAATTGTTACATTGATGAGCTCAAATCTCAAAATGAGGATCAAGTACAGTTTTCAGTTCTGTGTGCAATTATTCAAATCTGCATTTGACTACCCAGTTACTCAGATCAGGTATCCAAATCAGCCTAAGAACAAGGTACTTACACTGCAAAACTGTGCTCAGTGACTAGGTGACAAATTATGTTCTTATGGGAAAACTAATTGGTGCACCTTTACAACACCCTGCCAGGAAGGGACAAATTAGGTAAAATGTGAATCTGCCACTTTGTTAAGGCTTACACTTCTTATGCCAGGCTTTCACCTTTTTCTCTGGAAGAGCTGTATTCCTGGTAATCTCCTGCTCCTATAACAATAATTGATGGAGGGGGAGGAGCTTCCAACCTGCTCCTTCGTGCTGGCTGGTGCCAAAGTGGGATATGCAGAGATGTCCCTTTGCACTGGTGATAAATGATATGGACAGTTGCACTTCAGATCCACCTAGTCTTCTGAAGCTATGGCACCTCTGAGGAGCTCTGAGGCACTGTTTCAACAAATACACTGCAAGTCCAGCAACTACTGCAGCTTCAATAATTTTAAGTAATTTGAAAATATCACAATGCCCATGCAAATATTTAATTTCTCATTATTTCCCCAAGTATGTAAATAGACATGTATTTCTGGTGATGATGCATGCATCTTCTGAAGTCCTTCACATATGTTATGTGTGTCATGGATTACCTGGGTCACCGTTAGGACCTGGTGGTCCTATGTCACCATTATCTCCTTTTTCACCTAAAGACATGAAAAAGAATACAAATTTAAGGCAGCTCTTTTGGTGAACGGTTTGTTTAGCACTTGTTTGTTATTTTCATTAGTAATATTCAGATGTGGAAAGTGGAAATATGCCCAAGCAATAATAAAGATTTCTTTTTTCCTAGTCATTCTACAACAAAGCCCAGTCAAAGCTATGAAACTTGAACACAAAGAATATGTACTAATATTAATTTTTTTACATTCATGAACTTCACAGAACCAATACATTCAGATGCTGTAGATGGAAAAGGGCTGGATATGCTACACTGGTGACTAAATCTAGATTCACAATATAGATGCTTAAGTAAACATTGGTGAACATGACTTAAAGTCACATAGGAAGTCTATGGGTTACGCAAGATTAGAATTCCAGTCTCCTGGCTCTTAAAAGTGCCAAAATTCATTGAATCTTCCCATCTGCTCCTCTTAACTGTTCACAGTTGTGTGACGGTGAACAAAACTCTTTATTTAGCCTTAAACCAAGATACTCACCCTGTTTTAAGGCTAAATATACTGCTATCAGTGTGAAAAGTAACTGGCTGAGATCTCAGTCATCTGGCTGACTACAGTGTGAGAAACTCCCTATTATGATAAACTCTGAAATGTTTTTCAAGCCACAAAAATTTTCTCAAACATAAATGATCACAGATTTTTTCATCTGAAAAACAACTAAGCGTACCTTTTGAACCAATAGGACCAATTTTTCCATGCCGTCCCATGCTGCCTTTCTGTCCTTTGTCCCCAATTTCTCCTGCATATAACAGAGAGATGAAAGACACAAGGTAACAAAGTAATCTGATTCATTCAGATCCTAGCATGTTTGCAATACCTGTTTTTTTCAGTGAGCAAAACCACACTATATCCCCAATATTCATTGAACTCCAGAGATCCAGCTCACTCTTTGTGAAGAACTTACACATGAGAACGTAGACAAATGATTTAATCTTTGCAAAGCAATTGACATGAACAGGGCATGCAAGTGTAAATGAAAAAAAAATCTTTGCTGAGAGTCACTGGAAAATCTTTTGCAAACTTCTTTCAGATGATCATATGAGAATCATATCGAAAATGGTGGGGGATTGCATCCAACCATGGATCAGTTGATCAAAACTATCACAGAGTTGAGAAGAGCTGAAGGATCTGATAATTCTGATAATTTCATCTAATACACCAGCTCCATTGTAACTGAGGGCTGAATTTGGGCTTTATATAAAATAAACACTGTGGAAGAAGTCACATACTCATTCTTTGCTCTTTCACTTGAAGATTACATTAACAAATAATGAAAATAAATTGAAATCTTAAACAGACAGACATACACATATACATAGATACATGCATATGTTCATACAAAGTCTGACTCAAACCAGCAATGAATATTACTAATTTTAAAGACAGTTCTACAGATTACTTCAAAGTCAAGTTGTAGCAAAGGAGCTGCTAAAAAAAAATCAATTTCCTCATCTTTGTTTTTACAAAAAAAAAACGAGACAACCTTTAACGTCAATTGAAATTGTCAACAAATCTGCATGAACCAGCCACTGCCACCTATGTGTCCATGAGGCACACACAGAAATCTAATGTAAGATAGCTTGATTAACTTACTTTGTCTGACTTTTACCTCTTTTCTAATAATTATACTGTCCGGTGTAATGTAAAGTGAATATTAGACTGGATTCAGGGAAAACAGGATTTTCACTGGAATAGGCAGGTTCTTTGCCATCACTTTCTTCGCAAACCAAGCTGAAGCACTGTTACTAATAAAATGTGTGCCACAAGCCAAGTATTGATATCATTGATCTGAGGTCCTTCAGAGGACAGATAAAACATGCATGTTTTTTTCTGGATGCTATTTCTCAAATATTATGAAAAATAATTATCTTAATGGTGTGAATCTGAGAGAAGAACTTTAGCCTGTAACAGCAAAGCCTTTTCAACCCCTTGTCTACAGAGTTCATCCACAGTTGAAAATAATAAGTGTTAGTCAGCTAATAAAGTAAATACAGCAGGCTTACACATGACTGAAGGTTTTGGCTTAAACCAAGCTGTTCATAGTCAACAAACTCTACATATTCTAAGCTTGTCAGACTATTATTTCTAAGTGATGCTTTGGTGCTGGCACTGTTTAGACAGGATTCCCTGATTTGTTTTAGATAGACTTTCTAAGACCTATGAAATGAAACCTGTCATTATGTTACATTCACTATGTAATGAATGCGGCAGAGTTTGCCTGATGTTGCAGTTCCTACGGCCTGAGAAGCCTCAGGAAGTAATACTGCATCTCAGTGTGCATCAGTGATACCCTTTCCTGCGTGCAATACCTGCGCAAACCAATGCTCCGTGATCAGGTTTAGGCCTCTTTGTAACATGATTTCAAGGACAAACGTGGTCTAGAGGTAGCACAGATGCACAGCTATGTCGTATGAGATTGGTTTCCCACTATACCACATAGTATTAATGCAGAACAGGTATGGAAGGACTACAGGGCTGAGAAGCCAAATGCCTTCTGAGGTTCTCATCCTGCAAAAACCCAAGACTGAAACTGCTTTAGTAAAGACTGATGCAGTTTTTTCAATGATTATTGAAAATATTGTTTCTTTGCTCAAAGCAATGTCTGTTATGTACTGTTTGGCTACACAGAAGAAGGGAATCAATGAGACAAGTTAGGAGGAAAATCTACCACAGGGATCCATCAACTGAACTTGTGTATATTGTAATAGCTCAGCCTCAGTTGTGGATCTATGACAACTGAAAATCTGTTGGCCTCTGTTGGTTCTTCAACTGGACAGACAGTTACATATTTCTTCTATATCTTTTTAAAAGATGGATAATTTTATGACCCACTTCATTATTACCTTCAGCTTAAAAGTGTAATCAGTAACAAGTTTCACAATACATACTGATTACCACTGGGCTAAGCTTCCATCTTACTCCAGGAAGTCTCAAGCAATTGTCACTTGATGGCGTGAGTCAGGAAGAAATAATTTCCCCTGAACTGAGAGAAGCCGGTCTTGCTGGTCTAATTAATTACTGGCAAGTCAATGCTTTTCCTTTGTTTCCAACAGGGATCAAATTCAGTCCCTACTGGACATGGAATCAATTATTTTCACTTATGCTATATATTCCTACTGGAAGAATGGAAATAATCCACTCAGCCAGCTGAAGATCTGCTTTCTGGAATATAGCTTGACTTTCAGAACAGACTGATGGCTTACCTTAAAGATGCAATCCATTGGGCTGTGAAGGTTATAAAGGTACTGATGCTACCATTGGATATTTATCCAGTATATGTATCCTTGAAAATCTCTAAAGTATCAGCTTGTAATGAGTTTATCAAGTTGCTCTAAAAGTGACCTTTCTGGCTTTGGATATTTATGAATTGGGATTACAGTAACAGATTGTCAGATGTTTGAATGCTTTCTCTCTTCAGGCTGCTACACATTAAATTAAATAAACAAATATATCTAATGTATAAAAAAAAATAAAATTTATAAAATTACTCCGCTTTCTTTCTTATAAATACTGCCCAGAAAATGAACTTCTCAGTAATAGCCAGTAAAAGCTATGTGATCTGCTCAGAAGTGAAAGTGTGTTATCTCAAACAATGAAGACATGCATTAAGTCTCCTGTGCTCATTAAAAGAACTGTTTGGATTTGGTTTTCTCTTACCGTGACTAACCCCTGCTTCTACTCCAGGGGCTTACTTATTCTGCTTCTTCTGCAGAATAAATCACAAGGTTTCAAGAGAGACCCATCTGCCTTGAGGGTTTCAGAAGTTTTAATACCCTTTATAAAGTCCTTTTTAGTGGTCTTATGATTGCCAAAAAAATGCAGTCTAAAGTGTCTTAATGAAATCAGGAAGTAAGAGCTGGAAGGAAATGAGGACAATGAAAGAAATTAAGTCTCCATAGACCAAAAGTAGGAAATCTAACAGAAAGTTCGAATGGAGAATACGAAGTCAGTCATCTGTCAGACGAAGGTGGTATACACTGGAACCAATTATAGTAGACTTAAAGGATTTTGGAAGGAACTGAAGAGAACCAAACTCTAAATTATCTTCTTGGTGGCCTTTTCGGGACCACAAACAAGAGAAGAAATAAAATAACAGAGACGAATGTTGGGCTGCACAACCATTAAAAAAAATGTGAGCCTTGTCTCACTATAATTTTGCAACACTATAAATGGAGGTCTTCATACAGGGTGGCCAATCTCTTCAGGCAGGATTAATTGGAACAGACAAGAAGATATAAAACTACTTAAATAAAGAAAAAGGTGTCAAAAGACAAATCCAGCAGAAACACAAATTCACAATGTCACAGAGGAATTGAATTGTGTCAAAGGGAAGAGAGCAGTAGTTTACTTTCCAAACTTGAGGATTTGAAGATAAATCAGATAGACATTCTTCATGATTTGACATAGCAGACATCATAGACACCTACCTAACAACAAAAGCCGAAGTGTACCAAACCTGACCAAAGGCCTCGACTCCAGTGACATATCTGACAGCAGTCTTCAGAGGATACTTAGAAAAAGAATGTGAGATATAGACCACGATTATAATGTCTTTCCCCTAGTGTACCTCCTTAGTCTTACAACAGTCAGTATTCCCAAAGAAAATATTTAGCCTGATTTGAACGAGAACAGTATTTTTAAAGGATATAATGATGTTATGGTATGGTAGTAATCTACATTCAGGACACTTCACTTCGTAAAACTATTGGCAACTGGGAATCAGAAGATTCTGAATAAACCAATAGACTATGGTACTGCTTTTCACTAAATAACCTGAATTATCCACACCACTGATTGGCTAGGGAACAGTGGTTACAACACAGTTGCATCTTATATGAACAAAAAATGGATAACCCCAAGTGGCATTTTATGTATTTGAGGGCAAATAAATTTCACTCAGCATTAGCCTCCTGAAAGTTAAGTTTTCAGTCTAAGCTATTTATCTAAACTCCCTTGGTAGGCAATGGAGGAATAAACACCTCTCAGCAGTCATCCATCCCTCTCATGTTAGACAAGTATCTTAATGACAAAGTGAAACTTTAAAAGCTTTGCATAACAAACAGGAAAAATACAAAAGGAAACTAGTATCAATCCATACTGACTAGAAAACAGAAAGGATAGAAAATTTGCAAAGGAAACTAAAGATAGTAAGAAAAAATTCAATCTCAGAAGGCAGGAGGAAAGTTAAAGGATTTTCAAACCCATCCAAAACAAAAGAAATGGAAATAGTATGGTCCATTCCTGAATGTGGGAGTTTCTATTCAAATGCACAAAACCACAAATAACTGCCCTTACAAAACATGTATCTTCCCAGAATTTTGTTAACAACGTAATACCAAGCTTGTTCAGAGCAGTGGCCCCTCTAGCCCAAGATTCTGATTCCCACAGTGGCAGCAGAAGGTGTGACACAGGGAAACCACACAACCCCAGACACTATCTGCAGTTCATTGCAGATGGACTTGCTGAATCAGTCCCTCAGCAGTTTTAGTGAGTGTCTCCTAGTTCATGTATGATGGGATCTGCGATTCTGCAGCCTCAATCACATCCTCCTCAGACTACTCTGTACTGATGCAAGAGTCTCAAGCTGTCCCAGTTTCTTCTTACGAGGCAGCTCCTCAATCTTCACCTTTCTGGTGCACCTCTCCAATGTCTCATGTCCTTCTTGAGAGACAGGGGCCATAACCACACTCATAAGTTGAGACAGCACATGTCAGGTTTTTATACAGAGCAAAATCAGCTTCCTGGTTTGTCCTTGGCATCTTTTCTGATGATGAGCAGTGTTTTGTTTGCTTTAGTGCTGCTGCCAATGACTTCAGAGCAGTTCTTGAGTTTTAAGAGACAGTTCTGGTTTTTGGCATCATGTAAATATGGATTAAATTATGCATCCCTAATGTCATTAGGCAATATATTTATTTACACTGAAGGCCATCTGCCATCTTTTTGTCCACTCAGTTTATCACAGTTTTTCTTAAAATCCTATTGAGTTCAGGTGGAACTGAAAGACAATTTTGAACCAGATACCCACTTTGTGAATCCACAACTGTGAATGTCAGGACTTTTACATGGAATCCTGCCTGCAGCACTCCTTAGTGAGCAATAAATTAATGTAAAAGTTGATTCAGAAATATAAAGGATTGATTGATTACATATTAATGAGCAATCAGTAATACTGAAATATAAATTAAGATATTATTACCTCTCTTTAGAATTTGATTATACAAATGACTGAGCACTCTGGCTCCAATCCAGTTAAATTAATGAGTCTTCTCTCATACTTAAGAGGCTATGTCTGTACTAGTAAACGAAATGCCTGAGACTGTTCCCTGGCAGTGGGAACCAGGTGGCTGAGAATGGTACACCCCACAATATTAAATTGCCTTACTCTTCAAGATAATCACTTGCAAGCTACTCATTGTGTTAGCTCCCAAAATGTACCCAAGAATTGCCTGGGAAAGTGTTATCTGGCAAAAGTCAAAATCACTTACTAACACTGCAAATGTAGACTTTCAGATGAGTTCCAAGTCTAAGAATTAGTATGTGACTCTGCTTCACATACCATTATAATTAAATATAAATGAATTACAATATATAAAAGATGAAATTAAAATACTAAAATAATATATTTATAAATGGTTATGGCTCTAAGAAAATTAAAATATCTTGAATAACACATTTTTAGTGTGCTGTTCCTTTGATTATGTATTCCAACAGTAAATTCACCCTGCATTCCAACAGTAAATTCATTCCCTCCTCCTCATTTTGATTGCCATAAGCAGAATCCATGCTATTCTGGAAGTATTCACAGTATTGGATTGTTGCTGAAATATCTGTGTGTAATTTGAATACCTGTCTCAAGGTTCAGGGTCAGAACTGCCTGCTAGAACTCAAACAGATCTCTCTGTTAACTCCCTTCCCAAAGGGTAAAAGAAAGGGAGTAAGGGAGAGAGATTTAGCAATTATAAAAGGAAACCAGAACAGCTTTAATGAAAATGAAAATAACAATAATAAAATGGAACATATACAGATATACACAAAACCAGTATTGAACCCAGATCCTGTGATGGCAGTTGCATCACCATGACCACTGATGCTGTGGAGCAGGCACTGAGGACATCCCAGGCTGGACTCAGTGGCAAGTGGGAATCAGATTCAGGAGATGGATTCTGGAACTGGATTCAGGAACACATGGATCAGGATTGAAAGCAAAATGAACAGAGTCCTTCTCAGACGTTAGCCATTGAGGAAGAGAGTTTAACCCTCAAGATCCCCCAGCTCTATGCCGAATGTGATGTATATAGGATGGAATACCTCGTTGGTCAGTTTAGGGTCACCTGTCCTGTCCTCTCCCCCCTGCAGGTGCAGCCTTTCACTTTCTGCACCCCGCAATGTGGTACACAAGACCCAGCAGTGGCCTTGGTCTGCACACCAATCCTTGGTAGTAACTCTAAACATTGTGTGTTATCACTGCAAGAAGCAGGCACTGTGTGAGAAAACATGCTGTTAACTTCAGAAAGTGCAGTTAGTTAGAAGAACTGAGCTGAAAAGTAAAATTACTGATTTGTTCTGTTCTATCTCAAACCAGGACAACATGGAAGTTATGGCCTCACAGACTGGATCATGACTAAGTTAAATAATTGAGTTCACTCGCAACATGGGAGTGCACGGGAGAGCAATCAGTGAAAGTGGGGCAAGTTATTAACTTCACATCCGCAAACTTGCACTGCAGTGCACGCTACTTTCATATAAATCAGTCATTGTGCTGGATTCAGTGCTTTATGCTTTACGTAAGGCCAGCAGAGTTTTATATTCTGCTGACATGCTATGCATCATAATTGACCTATACAATTAATTAAAAGCAATGAGGAACGTAAGTGGAATTTAACCTTAATCAGTGCCCAAAGACATCAGGATGTCTGATGTCACCCTGAAACATCAGGACACTCAGAACCAGATTTATTGCAGGAAAGCACCAGAAAGTTTTAATGTTTATCAGTTTCTGAACTACCAAAATATGAAAATATCATGAGGAAAGGATATGATAAAAACTTTTTCAGCACTTTCTAATATCAAATAATCAAGTATACCATAAGAAAAACAATTATTTTGTATTTTACTTATTCACTGATTATTCCATACCTAAGAAGTTCAAAGAAATGAAGCACATTTTCTTAGGATGAACTGAAAAGAGGAGAGGGAGAGGGAGAGGGAGAGGGAGAGGGAGAGGGAGAGGGAGAGGGAGGAGAAAGAAGGAAAGGGAAAAGGGAAAAGGGAAAAGGGAAA
>JANVCC010000018.1:17987873-18037797 GCA_025345505.1 Todiramphus chloris collaris
GAGAAAAGAAAAGAAATTTTGCAGATTTACAATTTCTCTCTCATGTAAACCATCACTTTATCAAATAGAAGAAAAAGACAATGAAATTTAGCAGTTTCCATCAACAGAAAAGAGTCAAACCCAGTAAGACAACAACTATGAGGCTTTGATAGAAATACAGGGAGTCAAACACAAGTTAACACAGTGACTGCAGCTTAACAGGCTACTGCATAGAAGCAGGGCTGCTGTGATTATCCATGTGTGCTCTTAGAAAGGTGTAAATGCACAATGAAGCAACAATTTTATCCATTTTTCATTATCCACAAAACTGTGGTACCTGGATCACAGGTCTAAGCTTTATGCCATCTAAGATTTTAAAACACTTCGGCAGCACATTAAAGGACATCAGTGGTGTATGCGCATCAAGAGATTGAAATCAGAGCAAAAAAGCAAAGCCAACAGCAAGTCATGAATGGATATTAGATAATCTGTACAGGAAAAAGGTGATGAACTGGTTATTTCTGAAAGCAACATAATGAATGAATCATCAACCTCCAAATGATGCTCAGTTCTTACTCCTCTATAAATGAAATGAACAACCAAATATGATAAAGACATCAGTGTGCTGGCTATTTCAGTGTTAATGTCTCACATGGTTTCTCCCAAGAATATTGTTATATTTTATTTTTGCTCAAAGTTACAGCTTCTGGATAACAAATGGTAAAACTCTTGGACTGCTGGAAGAGAATATACAATTGACTCACTCTCATTCAGCTTGAGAGTCTAAAAAAAGTATTTACGTGTGAGCTTAACTTCAAGCCTGGGCACTATGCACGGTCCATGGAGGTTAACCAGAGACTGAAAGGTCAGGACACTGGAAGGTTTTTCTAGGTCAAGGCAGGATATCCTTCTGTGTCCTTTGCATATGGTAGAAATTACATCTGTGAAGTCTGTTTGCTTAACCAGTCAACACTCAGAAATTACACTGGTTATAGTACCACGATGAAATTTGGCACCATACAGCCCAAACTGGTTTTAAGGTAACAATTTATTTCTCTTTGAAGAAGCATTTGTGGAAAGGAACTGATGGAGACAAATACATAAAAAATGTACAGCATTAATGAAAATGTTAGTTAATTAGAATTCATTTTAAACAGGAGATTGTTTGTAAAAATTTCTTACTGGGCTAAAATAAAGGTGTTTACCAAATATTTCAAGGATATGCACACAGCAAGTCAAATCTGGATGCACATTGAAAAGCAAAAAAAAAAAAAAAAAAAAAAAGTTGCTACAGAAGCAGTAAGAAATTTTGCCTGTGTTTAACCTCAAAGCACTGCCTGGAAAAATACTGATATAGTATGCATTAATATTCAATTTTCTTTCACCTCTTTTCTGTTTCAAGTAGGTTTTCTTGCAGTGAATTTTCACTCCAGTGTTTCTTCTTTCATTCTCATCAGAATTTTATACTTTTGGAGGTATGGAAAATTGGAAAATTATAACTATTATTAGAGTTCATCAAGCATTCCTTACAGGAATTATTTTTCAAATAAATGTAATTTTGCTGTATAAAAGATATAAATGAAATGACACACCATGGATTAGCCTGACTGAAAAAGAGTACTTCCACTTTTCAGATGGTCCAAAACATTTTTAATTGATTTGACAAAATTCCAAGCTAGAGAAACATGCAAGACAGCACAACGGGAGATGCTCTCCAGCTCCTCATGGGAAAGCAGTATGACCAGGTGCCCATCTCAAGCACTTGTACAAAAATGATCACAGCCTGAGGAA
The DNA here is from genome assembly GCA_025345505.1 of Todiramphus chloris collaris. Classification (NCBI taxonomy): domain Eukaryota; kingdom Metazoa; phylum Chordata; class Aves; order Coraciiformes; family Alcedinidae; genus Todiramphus; species Todiramphus chloris. The sequence goes on from JANVCC010000018.1 coordinate 17,989,644, forward strand.
CAATCAGAAGGAACTGAGAGTCTGTTTAATGACATCAATCGCCCAGGTATGATGGGACAGACAGAAAAACAGGAGAGCTGCAGTGAATGGATATTGGCTCTTTAAGAAGGACAGGCAGGGAACACAAGACAAGGGTTATGCTCTGCATAGTGGGCACCTTGAATGCATGAAACTTTGCTTCCTAACAGGTGACTGGTCTGTTGATAGCAGGTAAAACAGAATCAGAGGGGAGGACAGCCATGGTGGCCATTCATTACAGACTGTCTTGTCAAGAAGTGGGACTGATGTGAAGAGTTCTTTTAACAACACTAAGAAGCTCCATAACTGGACACTAGCTACTTCAGCACCTTCTGGGAGAGCAACTCTATAAGGAACAATCAATCCAGAAAGTGCATCAAGGACAATTACTTAATGCAGGTAGGGTTTCCAGCTAGAGATGGGTCTCCTAGACCTGTAATTCACACACCTCATGTTTGTGGATATCCTTGGCTGCAGTGACCATGTTTGCCTTCAGCAGATGACATCTTTCAATATTCAGAGGAAAACGAGGAAGGAAAGCAAACAGGATAAAAGCCCTGGTGCATCTGACATGATGGCAGGAAGGAATGACATCCAGAGGGACTCTGACAGGCTTGAGAGATGAGCCTGTGCAAACCTCACAAAGTTCAACAAGACCAAGTGCAAGATCCTGCATCTGGGTCAGGGCAATCCCAAGTACAAATACAGGCTGGAAAGAGTATGAATAGAGAGCAGTCCTGAGGAGAAAGATTTGGGAGTGCTGGCTGACAAAAAGCTCAACATCAGCAAACAATGTGCAAATGCAGCCCAGAAAGCCAACCATAATGAAGTTCAATAAGGGCAAGTGTAAAGTACTGCATCTGAGGAAAAACAACCCCATGTATCAGTACAGGTTGGGGGATGATCTGTTGGAGAGCAGCTCTGGGGAAAAAGATCTGGGAGTCATGGTGGACAAGAGGATGGCCATAAGCCAACAATGTGCCCTCGTGGCAAGAAGGCCAATGGCATCCTGGGATGAATTAAGAAGAGCGTGGCCAGCAGGTTGAGGGAGGTTCTCCTCCCCCTCTACTCTGTGCTGGTGGGGCCACACCTGGAGTGCTCTATCCAGTTCCGGGCATCCCAGTTCAAAAAAGACAGGGAGCTACTGGAGAGAGTCTAGCACAGAGACACTAGGATGATCAAGGGAGTGGAGCATTTCCCTTATGTGAGGCTGAAAGAGCTGGGTCTTTCTAGCCTCAAGAAAAGGAGACTGAGGGATGAACTTATTAATGTCTATAAATATTTAAAGGGCAAGTGTCAGGAGGATAGAGCCAGGCTCTTCTCAGTGACATCCAGTGATAGGTCAAGGGGTAATGGGTACAAGATGGAGCATAGGAGGCTCCAGGTAAACATAAGGAAAAACATTTTCACGGTGAGGGTGACAGAGCACTGGAACAGACTGCCCAGAGAGGTTGTGGAGTTTTCTTCTCTGAAGACATTCAAAACCCACCTGGACACATTCCTATGTGACCTGATCTAGGCGATCCTGCTCTGGCAGGGGGCTTGGACTAGATGATCTTTCAAGGTCCCTTCCAACCCCTAACATTCTGTGATTCTGTGATTCATATCCTGGGCTACATCAAAAGAAGCATGGCCAGCAGGACAAGCGAGGTGATTCTGCCCCTCTATTCTGCTCTTGTGAGACACCAACTGGAGTACTGCATCCAGCTCTGGATCCCCCAACACAAGAAGGACATAGACCTGTTGGAGAGGGTCCTAGGGAGGGCCACAAAGATGATCACAGGGCTGGTACAGCTATCCTATGGAGGCAGGCTGAGAGAGTTGGGGTTTTTTCAGCCTGCAGAAGAGAAGGCTCCAGGGAGACCTTATTGCAGCTTTCCTATCTGAAGGGTGCCTGCAAGAAAGCAGGGGAGGGAAGGGACTTTTTACAAGGACTTGTAGTGATAGAATGAGGGATAATGGTTTTAAACTGTAAGAGTGTAGATTTAGATTAGAAATTAGGAAGTTCTTCACTCTGAGGGTAGGGAGACACTGGAACAGCTTGCCAACAGAAGTTGTGGATGCTCCATCACTGGGTGTGTTCAAGGCCAGTTTGGAAGGGACTTTGAGCAACCTGGTTTAGTGGGAGATGTCCCTGCTTATGGCAGGGGGTTTGGAACTTGATGATCTTTAAGGTCCCTTCCAACCCAAACCAGAATCCAATGAGATTCAACAAGGGCATATATAAGGTCCTGCACCGGGGAAGGAACACACCTGTGCATCAATATAAATTAGGACCTGCTGGAAAGTAGCCCTGAGGAGAAAGATCTTGGGAGTCCTGGTAGACAATAAGCTAACCACAAGCCAGCAATATGCCCTTTTTGCCAAGAAGGCCAATGATGATATCCTGGGGTGCATTAAGAAGAGTGTAGCCAGTAGGTCAAGGGACCTCTATTCTGCCCTGGAGCGGCCACATCTGGAACTGGGCTCCTCAGTTCAAGAGAGACAGGGAACTACTGGAGAGAGTCCAGAGGAGGGCAATGAAGATTATTGGGATACTGAAGCATCATTCTTATGAGGAAAGGCTGAAAGAGCTGGGACAATTTAGCATGGAGAAGAGAAGACTGAGAGTGCATCTTATCAATGTCTATAAATATCTAAAGGATGGGTACAAGGAGGATAGAGACAGACTCTTTTCAGTAATGCCCAGTGATAAGACAAGGGGCAACAGGCACAAGCTGGAACACAGGAAGTTCCACCTCAACATGAGGAAAAACTTCTTTCCTGTGAGGTTGACAGAGCCCTGGAACAGGCTGCCCAGGGAGGCTGTGGAGTCTCCTTCTCTGGAGACTTTTGAAACCCACCCATATGTGTTCCTCTGTGGCCTGCCCTACGTGAACCTGCTCTGACAGAGGGGTTGGACTTTATGATCTCTACAAGTCCCTTCCAACCTCTACCATTCTATGATTCTATGATTTATCAGGGGGGTTGAACTAGATGATCTTTAGAAGTCCCTTCCAACTCACCCATTCTGTGATTCTATGACTTTTGGACTTTGGCTTGTTCTGGGAACTCAGAGGCAGGATCTTATCGGAGGCTCCTGTGAGGTGTAAAGGGGCTCAGAAAGAGCTTCTCAGTCTTAAGGATCAATTTCCTTAAAGCACAAGAACTATCCATTGTAATGTGCAGGAAAATAAGGAGATAGAGCAGAAGATCAGCTTGGCTGATCCATTGATCCATTGTAGGAGGAAGAGTTCTAGCTATGGATTTTGGCCCCAGGAAAAAATGCAGGTAGAAGAGTCCTATAATTGCCCCCCACAAAAAAAAATAACCAATCATGAATCATCATAATGAAGTATAAATTACCACTGTGACTACTTTGAAAGGAAGCTTGTGAATTCAGTTCAGTAAAAGCTAACTGCATTGTTTTGATGACAGGAAGGTCAAATGTTTAATTTTGATATTGAAACAAAAGTTTTTGACTACTCCTAATGTGAGGTTTTTTTCAGGATGAGCATCTCCTGGAAAACGTATGAAGGTCAAATTTCCTCCTTGCTTCAGGAGAAAAACAAACATGATAAGACAGAATCTCCTGCAACACAGAAATGTCACTTAGTTGTATAACTGAACACTAATAAGTACCATTCCTCTCGAAAGCTCCAAATATGAACTACAATGCAAACAGCATTACCACCATGTTTCCATAAATACTACTCAATTGTGATCCAAAAACTTGGAATCATTCATGGCCATCCCTGCCTATTATGGCTTACTGCCTTCTGTCAATGGTTTTAATTAAGGTATTGTGAGTGTTCACATTTACAAACAATAGGACAAGAGAAAAATGAGCCTCGTAATTTTTTTCCTTCTGATCTGATACAAGGTTTTCATTTGTAAAGGCAAATCATAAAGAAGATATTATGATGCCTTTCTTCAGAAAGACCTTTCCAAAAAATCAAGGAAGTATTTTTTCCGAAACAAATCTTTTTCACTGGAAAGCAATAATTAGTCTACAAATGAGAGCATATGGTTGCACTGGTTTGGGCTAGGACAGAGTTAATTTTCTTCATAGTAGCTGTTAGGGGGCTTTATTTTGGATTTGTGACCAAAACAGTGTTGATGACACAAAGATGTTTCATTATTGCTGAGCAGTGCTTATAGAGTCAAGGCCTTTTCTGCTTCTCATACCACCCCGCTAGTGAGTAGGCTAGGGGTGCACAAGGAGTTGGGAAGGGACATAGCTGGGACAGCTGACACCAGCTGACCAAAGTGATAGCCCGTACCATATGACATCATGCTCAGCATATAATGGTAAGGCAAGAAGAAGGAAGCAGGGGGGGCATTTGCCAGGATGGCATTTGTCTTCCTAAGTAACCATTACAGCTGATGGAGCCCTGCTGTCCTGGAGATGGTTGAACCTGCCAATGGGAAGCAGTCAGTTAATTCCTTTTTTTGCTCTGCTTGCATGTGCAGACTTTGCTTTACCTATCAAACTGTCTCTGCCTCAACTCACAAGATTTCTCACTTTTACCCTTCCAATTCTCAACCTCATCCCACTGGGGAGGGGAATGAGCGAGTGGCTGTGTGAGGCCAAGATGCCTACTGGGGTAAAAACACAACAGTGCATGAAAATGCCCAAGGATGGTTTTGTCACCCATCAAAGGGAGAGAGGATCACCATCATCATCGCCTCACAAGAAAAGGCAGCATTTGGTCAGAAGTGACTTTCAAAACATCTTCTTTAACAAAGTTACCTTTTTCTCCTGGAGGCCCAACTCTGCCTGGACGACCTGGAGCACCTTTCTCCCCCTTTTCTCCAGCTTCCCCTGTTGATGCAAAAGGAAACAAAAAGAAGAATCATATTAAACTAGGACTATTTTCTGTTGGTGGCAGTGACAAGAATGACATTCTCCTCAATGAAAATAAAATCCTATAACAAGGAGGGGAAAAATAAAAAGCAGATGCAAACTGACTTAACAGCTTTACTTTCTGCATGAAGAACAGTTTCTTGCAATTGGCGTAGACACTGACAAAACCAAAGTTAATACATTACTGAAATTTCATACAATGGGTCTAGTTTTGTGGATACTACTCATCAACCTCCAAAAAGCCCAAAAGCACAATTCACTTAAATAGAAGCTTCAGAATTAGGCCTCAACCTTAGGACATACACTTTGGGGTCTGTGTTCACCAGACATTATCTGAGCATCTGCTAAGGACATAGTGAAGTCTTTGTAAATGTTTGCTTCCCTGATGCCTTTCATTGGAAATTTGGGGATGCTTAGCTTGTTTCACCCTGTACCATTGTACTACTACCATAGTGTTCCACTGGCATAAAATTAAAATCTCTTAAACCGATAGAAGTTTCAAGAATGATTTACAAAGCCACTTTTACAAAAAAAAAAAGATTTATATCAAAGAGAAGAAAGTTCTATGGCTTCCACAGAAAAGAAATTGCCAGGATCTAAAAGCTAGAGGTAGCACAGCACACCTGATGCTCCAGTGCTGTATTTCTACAAAGGAGAATGATCTTTAGCTGGTCTCCAGAAAGCTGGTGGGAACGCCATAGCAGAAAACAATGGTTACCCTGCACCCCTTAAAAGAGCTCTGCTCTTTGGCACAGCTGGCAGCTGTAGTTCAGAGAGGGGCCATAGAGATGACATGTAAAAACAAGCTACAACACGGCATGTTTCAAATATTCAGCCTCCAGCTCACTCGCTCTCCTTGTTGTAGACAGAGGTGACTGTGAGCTGAACTCCAGCCTCCATCGGTTATATTTTCCTTCTTCAGGCTGCCAGCAGGCTCAAGACCATCTTCCCTGCCTTCAGACATGTAAAAAAATAGGCCATTCCCTGACCTTAATGAGGACAAACTTCACATAATCCCCAGTGAATAATATTGTTAGTATGAAACAGACTGTTATTTGGCACATTTTGGAACGTCATTTTTTTGATTATCAGGTAACCAATAGGCTTTGTATGATTGCCTCTCCACCCTCAGGGCTGGTTATGAGTTCTTTGCTTCCCAAAGATAAATCCTGACAATGACTTTTCCCTGCTCTCTGGAGGCTGAGAGCAGGCTATTACAGCCTATTGCTTTACATGTTCTTCAGAGTGAAAGCTGCGCATGAGGGATCAATAAAATAGATCACTCTTGCTTCAGGCCATTACACTTGCCTGCATTTATTTCTATAATAAGATGACACTGCATTCCTTAGTGTGAGTGTTTAAGAAACTTTCCCTGTGAGGAGATTACCCCATTACAGGCTCAGCAACAGACCACTCCACATTTTTTGTCATCAGCTGTTTTAAGCAGCACGATCTTGGCCAAGAGGGACAGCTAAGTTGTCCAGTTTAGCTTTGCCATGCTTAAGCCCCTATTTTTGGTCTACCTGAGCACCCAGCAAGCTGAGGAGGCAAAGTCCATGCAGGTGTCGTGGGTAACAAAACAGTTCTCTGTCAAGGAATTTTAATTTAATTTATCACCAGTTAACACTAACTTTTAACTTTTGATTCCTGAACTAGGAAGAAAAACAAACAAATGAACTTAGAGGAAGACTCTGCATCCCAATTCTGGTCTCCAGCGCCTGTGCTGCACATTACACTCAGTCCCTTTGGAGTAGGAGGTTGAGATCCGTGCATTGTGGTCCCCACCCAGCTGCTCCAGCATGGCCTCCTCTGCCAGACACAGTCCCTTTGCAGTCATACATCCCACTCAATCTCCTTTCCATCCCTTTCTGGATAGCTCTTTGCTCCAGCCCTTCTGCATGAAAGACTACCTTCTTTCCCAGTGCAATGCAGCTCTTGCCCACAAAGCTTAGACAGGGTGAGACATTCCCAGCAGCGCTCCACAGTGTTCTGATGTCCCACACTCCCAGAAGAAATGTAGCCCTGGTACCAAACTGAGCTGCAGCAGCATCACAGGTATCGGACACAATTCTGACACTTTTACAAGCTTCTTCTCCTGTCATCTCTCAGAGAAATCTTTCATAATTCAGATGATATGTCTTACCATTGCTATCGATTTGCCTCCTTCTGTGACTGCTTTCAGACAAGATTTGTCTCTGATTATGTTTGCATCCTGCCAGCTTTAAGCTGTACCATGTACTGGTATGAAAATAGCATGCCAAATATTAAAGATATGAGCTATTAAGCATTCCTTGGCTGATGATAACTTTCTTCCATTACTCATATTCTCTGTTTGAGTAGATGCATCAAGTGTGGGCGTAAAAAAATTGAATTTATTTTACTTATGTAGCACTGACTTTTTTATGCAATGTATGCTGTTGAGACTATTAAGACAATTCCTGTTTTAGATTCTAGAAGGGAGACAAAACAAAGTGGCAAACCAAGAACTTGAGCTTTGAAGGATTGTACCATGTTATTTTTCTCTCCACAATAGCAGTAACTTCAATATCATGAGCCTATCAAGAGGAACTGGACTTTAGTAAGAATGTGAGCGAGCAGTGTAGTGAAGCTTCATCGTCCATCCCTTCTTCATACACAATACTCTTTTCCCGTTATTGTCGTCTTTCTAAAACACAGATCAGTCTGCTGTCTGGATTCTCAGAGCCGTCATATTTTTCACTTTCACATTTCATCTTCTTCCTTTATACTGTTAAGGTTATTAAGAAGAAAAAAAAACCAACACAAAAAAAACCCAGTTCTTAAGACCTGAGCTGTTGACCTTACAATCTTTAAACTTTATGCCTTTTTCTATTCTTGGTGTCTTTACTGGATTTCTTCATCTTCCAGTTCCACCTCCATTCTCATCTCATCCCCCTTCTGATTCGCCCTTTTATTCTGTGGGGTCTTAATTGGCTTTGTGTCATTTTCTTATTTCTTTTTCTTTTTTTTCCTAGTTTCCAGTATCTCTACTCAGTCTCATTCTTTGTGCCCCTCTTTTCTCTTTTCCCTGTATCTCTTCCTGATCTAAAATTTCTCCACTATGTTCTCCCACTTCAGGGTACTATTCCCTTGTATCTTTCTCCTCCATCACCTGATTTGGGCTTCACTTTTTGCACCACCCAAGGCTTAACCCTCTCCTATTTTTTTTCCCCTCACAGATCCCGTGGTCTCCCTCATTTCTTGCACTTATTCTCTGTACCAATTTTTCCTAAATCCTGACAGGCTCATGCCCAGCAGCAGTGCAGGGCTCCATTCCTCCATCACTGGAGATGTTGCCAGCAGCCCAGCAGAGGAGGAGATGGGGCAGATCTAAAAGCTGCAGTGAGCAAATCCCGCTGCGTGGGAGCCGAAATTTGGGCATGCAGCCACATTTATGCTCAGTTTAAAGGAAGCCTTGGCCACTGAAGTGGGTTGGAGTTGTGCCAGTGGGGGACAGCAGTATCTCATTACTAATTCACTGAGCCAGTCCCCCTGACAGCATAGCTGGAGCATTGATAGCTTTTTAGGGATTTCACATTAACTAAGGCTGTATCAGGCCATTTTGTGCTTCACTGAATTTGTACATCAATCTCTCTCACTTTTGCAAGGCTTACATCTCATGAAGAGGAGTGAAATCATTAAGACATGATGGTTTTCAGGTCCCTCTGTTGTTTCCTGGCTCAGGACTGCCTTCTGACAAAGGGCCTGGGTCCTGCGCTGTTTATATGTTTTAAAAAGCTCTGCTGCATATAACAACAATAACAAACCTCACATAAAAACGGTAATCACAGATGTTAATTCTGATTGATTAAACAAATAAGGAAACTAAGGCAAAGAAGTTACAAAACTTGTCCGAGTTTGTAGACTTCTTTGAAATGAAAAAACATTTCAAAGTTTCAGTCCCCAGTGCTATGGAGTTTGATCCTTCGACTGATCTTCCACATAACTTTAGACAACACATGTTTACCCTGATTGTGTTCTTTTCTGTGAGTTGCAACAACAGCACTATCTTATGCCTGTTTCACAGCAAATATATCAACCAATGAAACAATTTACTCAAGGCTCAGTCAAACTTCAGTAGACCTGGATATAGTGCTGTTCTTTGTAATCAGAACATCTGCACAAGGTGCGAACATCATTAAGAATTCAAAGGCCACTTACTGAAGTAAAATAAAAAAATACAGATTTTGGTTCAGTTCAGGCATCCAAAGCTGCATCTATATAAAACAAAACAGGAGAGCTTTTTTGGTCGTGAAGCCAACTGGCCAAGCACAACCCACATTCTTACACTCCAATTCTCTTGCTTCCAGCAGAGGCAGCCACATCCAAACTGGGAAATGAATGGAGAGGGCAATTTACACTACAGCCATACCTGTGGCCAAGCTGTGCTCACAGTTGAACTGTACAAACAATCGCAGGGCAGAACTAAGCCTTGCCCTTACTGATCAGTTAACCAGCACAGACAGTACCTGCAGTGCAGTCCCTATTATGGTCCTCTACCAACTAGGTAAACTACGCAACTAGGTAAAGCCCAGCTTTATACTAGATTAGTGGCATCAACACTGCTAGGTGAGTCTTGTGATGTTACGATGCAAAACTACCAGAAAAACTGGAAGGTTAGTTGTGCAGTTCTTAAAGAATGATTTTTTTTGTTTGTTTTGTTTATCATAAAATGTTGGTTTAATGTTTTTTTCTTATCCTTAGTTAACAGGTATTTCCCCATGCTCACAGGTGTTGCACTCCAGTGCAGAAATACCACAGCCTTCATGAAGGGAATTACTGTTATTGACAAAACAGGGCTGGGATTTCACACCATAATGGATGCTGTTGCTTTAAAATGTTTATTCTACCCAGTTGTTGATTTTCTATCTAAGGTACCTTTTTTTTTCTTCCTACAAAAGGATCAATAATTTATTATGCCATCTTTTGGGGCCAATGGTTTGGGGGTTTGTTTTGTAAAAATTTTGCTTTTGTCCACGGAAACTATAGAAATGCCAAAAATATAACTAATTTTTTATTTCTTTTAAAAGGCACTTGAAAATTTAAAAATCAAGCGAAGACAAACATATGTCTAGAAAATACAAAATACTTCCCATTACATTGCAAAACGGCAATGAAAACCTCCCCAGGTATAAAGTAGGACCTGATTTTACAGTCTTTGGGTATGTGTACTGCTCCTGAGTATAAACACAGAAAAATCAAACATACCAGTGTATCAGAGGAACAAGCACTACCAATCAGGGGGCACATCTGGGAAACTTCGGCATGCATTCTCTGAACTGTGTTTATTTTAACAGACTTAAGTTAAACTTAAAAAAAAAACCCTCCATTTTTATGGAGGCTGCAAACAGGACAAATAAGAGGAAAACTGAAAAGCACCTTCTTTGTCTCTGTTAGACAGACCACTCTGTCAGTGGTTTAGAAAGAAAGGATTAGTATTTAAATGATGGAGTAGGTTTCCACATTACCTTTGAGGCCTGGAACAAGAATTTGAACAGAGCAGGACTCCTCTGCAATATGTTGAGGATATCCAGACCTTAGCAGTGACAGGAAGGCAAGGCTAATTAGAGTCACCGAGAAAACCAGATCTCTCTTCATAATGAGCACTTACAGGTCACTGACTCCTAAACAAAAGAATGAATAAACAGTTATAAGAATTCCAAAGACTTTCAACAGTTTCTGAACATATGCAGCATCCTATTACAAATACAATATATTTTTGCATGCCATAACCCACACAGCATGAGAAGAACGTGTGCAGGTCATCCCAGCAGGTTGTGTGTTCCACAGTCAAACATGAAACATACAGCAGTACATTCAGCAGCTTGTTTTGGTGTTAGACAGGGTAAGATAAAGCTCAGAAGAACATTAGTTATAAAGTAGGATATTAAACAATGCTAATAATATGCAATTCTGTGTTCACAATTTCTCACTGGTGGCAGGGATCCGGAAAGGTCAAAGGAGAAAATATAGCACAGGGGCTTGCACTGAAAGATGTCAGTACTAAGTTGCTACTTAGAAAGAGTGCATACTGCTCTAAAAAGGCAATTCAGCAGACAATGAGACCAACCTAAAGGCCTGAAATTTCACTTCCCATCTACCTGAGCACTGAAATTGTGCCCAGTACATTGTCTGATACAATAGACCTTGTATAACTCATTGAGAGTGGAAGGCAGGTAATATTTCACTGTATCATGCAATGAAGTTACACCAGAGTCTTCAATAAATCCTGAAAAGATTCACCTCTGAAACATACTCTTGTTTAAGTCTACAAGTGAAATGGCTTGCCTGATATTAAGCTGTGAAGAGATCTCTCAGAAAACAACAGTACAGAAATGGAGTTTGTGTGAAAGGACTGTCAAAAGCCCATATTTAGGGGGTCTGTAGAAATACCCTTTGACAAAAGTGTTATTTATATACTTCTGATATGTTTCTCCAGTCCTTCTTTCATCAAGGGTCTGCACTACACAAACAAGCTCAAAGTCATATCAGGGTTTCAGGAGAAAGTACCTGTATATCTTCTTTTATAGCCACAATACAGACATGTGCATTTTACATCTAGAGCAAAAAGATTGGGCTGTATTACTCTTCACTTTCCAGTTCTCTTCAAAAATAAGCCAGGTAGGATTAGGCACAGTTGTAGGCCCAGTATCTGGGTCAGTCTGACTCCACATGCTCTGGGTTTAGGAGGTGGATCTGTTATTTTGGGGATGGCCTGAAGGCATAACTGCCCTTCATCAGGAACAGCATAATAAAGAGCTTCAGGGTGAGAATAAGCTGGTGAAGCAGATACCAAAACTTAAGGGATGGAGCAAGAAGAAGGCAGACTGCCCTCCATGTGCAGCCAAAACAGTTTTGCCTATACTATTAAAAAGCCTTGCTCTAATTTTACATTCCACCATCAACTCTGATATGTCTGAGCATCAAGACTAAGTAGATGACTTTGGAGTTGTGGGAATAAAATACACCTCTGAACTGCTGTCTAGTTTGTGCTTCCATTATCCTCTAGGAGACAAAATGAATAGACTGCAGCAGGGGGTCAGGTGGGAGCAGATTTTGTCTCCCTCCTCATGTAAGGAGGGCACGGTGTGAGTCACAGGAGAGGTTGCTCTGCCTCACAACGCCCTCGCTACACCATCTGACACTATGGAGGCACTGCAGGACAGGGGTGCTCCACAATATAACCCCCCAGTTTTCACTGATCATCCAGATTTGGGACACAGACTAGTGTATGCTGTGAGCCCTTTTTGACTTAAGATCTCTTCCCCAGCTTTCCTTTCCAATAAGAGAGAGGCGCAGAAGAAGGACCTGCCTGAAAATGGAAGAGCTCCTGTCAAGTGAGGTCAAGTGATCTCTATGCAGTCATGGTCTAATGGGCTATAGGGGGGCAGGAAACCCTAGGGAAAATCACTGGTGTTGGGTAATCCTCCCACAGAGCAAAGGAGGAACAGGGACTATCTGGGGATTTTCACAGCTACGATATGCCATGCTCCCATAACAGAACAGGTGTGAGCTACTTCATAGACAAATTCTGACAATCAGAAAAAAGACCCAGGAGACTGTGGGCCAAAAAAAAGAAGTTTCCACTAAGCTGTAATGTAACAATTTTATTTTCCAGGCCTTTGGGTTCTTTGTACCTTTTAGTCTAGCAGATACCAACATAGACAATCCTCCTAGAGATGCATTCTGTACTCTCAACAACACTCCTGTCAGACTACTAAGTAATAATGCCATTTACAAAGTCTCCTCTCATAGCTTAGGGTGCAGGTTCCGAAGGAAGAGCACTGACTCATATACCGATGCTTACAGTACTCCCCCCACTCCTTTCAAGAGTACTCGGTTCCCAAAATTTTGCTTATGCTACCACAACTGAGATGACTGCATCTCATATGCACATCTCTGAATCAGATTTTAAAACCCTAGCTCGGGTATTGCTAGGAGAACAGAAACCCACAGAAGTATAAATCTCAGCTGCTCAAATATTTAGGCCACATTAAGTTTTGTCACAATTGCAGCAACATCCCTCAAGGCTTCTCAAGAGTGCAAAAAATAAATTTTGCTACCCAAGGGTGAGAAACCAGAACTGGAAGAGAAGGAACATCATAATGGTGGACACAGAGAACAGCAATAGTTGTGTGGGAAAGGGAAGAGTAATGCAAATTTGGAGGTAAAGCTTCTACTGCCATGGAGAAGCGGCAACCAGCACAGCTGTCCAGGGCTCTGACAGACAAAACAGGCAAGAAAACATCTGCTGTGTTGCTGTCCTTTGCCATCTTGGGATACTGCCTGCTTTGCTTATGCACAGAGCCAGACCACCAGCCACTTTATGTCTATTTTCTAAGGTTATACAAACTATTTAACTACAATCTTGATATAGTTTTGAAGTATCAGATCTCTTTGATAGCACTGTCGTCCCAAATATCCTCATGTGCATACCAAATACATTACTTCACATATATAAGTTTCTGTCTTGCCACTCCTCCCCAGAAGGGGTTTCCTATCCCCAGGGTATAAGATATTGCATCTTGGTATCCTTTGTGGAGTAGAGGAGATTACAATATCCATGGTAGATGGTCCCACCTCTTTTTGCCAAGTCTATGATTCACAATAATCAGGCAGCAAAAACTAGAGCAACAAGAACTAGACAAGAGGAAAGGTTGAGGAGAAGGGTTTTTCTCCACATCTCCCCTTCAAAGGCTTCTAGGGCCAGTCTTGGCACTTGAAGTCAGTGCTGGTAGACTGGAAAGTGAAGGGGTCCATAGCAAGAACAGGCTTTGTAATGCCAAGTTAGGGACAATGATCCCTACGTGGGAAAGCAGTGAGTTGTCGTTGCCTCAGGCAGACAGAAGGACATGTCAGGGACTCATGCCTGGAAATCTCTCTCAGACACCTGAACATAGGTGTTTAATGCCCAGCATTGGCCATCTTTGAGGGACAGGGAGTGGGACCATCCTGGATGACAGCCACATTGATGTTCTGCCTGCTGAGCAAACAACGTACATGGTTCCTGCCTGCCTTAGCCTGCAGCTCCCACCCCACAGCCCAGGAGAGATCCTGGCCATCAGCCTGCAAGACATCCTAGGCAGGGAATCATAGCTTTTCTTTGTAGTGGGGCACTTCAGGATCCAGAAAACGATTGGACAAAGAGGCTTTCAAGGCAAGTGGTTCAGATACACAGCCAAAAGCCTGGAAATTAGACAGTTTCAGCATGAGCACCCAGCAGGCTCATGATAAGGATTCTTGGCAGAAAAGTTGGAGAGGAGAATGAAATGGCCTGAGATGGAAGAACAAATTGAAATTAGGAGGGCGCCCCAGTCTCTGCATTAGTGAATAAAAAGGCAGTATCACTTCCTCTGGTTGCATATTATGACGTTTTAGATGTATCCAGACTACAACTGAAAGATCAAAGTCTCCAGGTATGTTAAATTTGCCTTTGCAAGCTCCCACACAGCTCAGAGACGAGACATGCATCAAGCAGCAGAGAACTGTCAGGGCTGCTTGGTGGCTCTGATCAGCAGGCAGATATGAAGGATTTTCTGAGGAAAACAAAACCTCCAATGAAGCTTCGTCACATTCCCCACTGCCTGTTGCTGCAGGGCTTACAAGTGTCAGAGACACATGGGATACACTTCACCCTATCTCATGGTAGCTCAACTTGAAGAGAAAATGGACTCATTCTAGAAAATGGAACTTCTTAGTGTCAGTCAGGTCACAACATTTAGACCTGAATGACTGGTATGAATATTTGGGAAATTACCTTGGTCTGAAAAGAGCCACTAGTGGAGGAAACCTCTGAAGAGGTTGAAGATTAAATACTTTATTTCTGCAGGTGTAGTAAAGGGACACATCAGCAGTAGAAATCAAACAAAAAGCACTTTGGATATCACTTTCTCCACCTTTTCCTGCTTTAAAAAGAAACCTTCTCTTCTGCAGCTAAAATTGCCTTAGATGATTGAAACAAGAGTTTGAACTCCTGGTATGTTCTACAGCAGTACCTTTCATTTTAAAATCCTGGAAAATTCCTTGCCTTTCTGACCTACCTTCCAGTCCTTTCAGACAGAGATTGATAAAGGCATTTAGAAAACTAAATCCCACTGAAACTAGTCCTCAGAACTAGGTGCCAGTTTGTTTTTTCAAACACTATTTTAGCCCTGATACCTGGAGTATCTTCAGCACTGGAAAAAACAATGCCAGAGAGAAATCTAGAAATGTTCAGCACCTATAGAAGTATGAATATTTTTTCACTGGGGTCAGGAGTCAAATCTGCAGACATGGTGGCCATTAAATCAGTGTAAGCTGAAAGTTTTAAAAAGAAGGAAAATGCAGCATTTACATAGCCTTTCCTTTAAAAAAAAATATTTAAAAAAAATTAAAAATTTACCAAACCACCTCTAATCCCATTAGGAATAGAAACATACCAATGCAACCAGCACAATTTCAAAACAACTTTTGAGACCTGTCAGCTTGAGGGAATCTGCCTTACGTTGCCAAGAGAGAAGAGGTTTATTAAGCCAGGCTTCAAGAGACAAGTCCTTGAGAGGTCATCGGAGAACCCCCAGGGCACCACAGGCTTGCTCAAAACCACTGTGGGATTGGCCAGGCCAGCTGGCACCCAGCACTCCCTGAGCTCCCCCGCCTCCCCCCCAGCTGTGGATGGAAAGCTGGGTGATCACTTCAGCCAGCAAATGCCTCATGCATGAAGACCCTGTATCTGCCAGCAGATGCTCCATAAGGGCCGGTGGCTTATCACATGCCATTATTTTGGACCTAGAAGCAACAACACAGATGATCTTCCTACCTAAATCCAAATGTCTGATAAATACAGAAAGAAAATGATGCTCACTTGCATTAATGCTCAGCCAGCCAACAGTTATGGAGTGGCTGTAATCTTCTGTTATAATCCCATGGGACTTCTCTTTGAGCTGTTTTCATTCCACTGTTACAGAGCTGGTTTCATGCTTCTTATGATTTTTTTATTATTATTTTTAAAACTGTACTTCATTCTCAGGGATTGGAGATGAATTATCTATATTCTGAATTATGTTCCTGCTACAGACAGGCACACAAATCTGCAAAGCCACAGCCACATTTGGTGAGTGATTTTCCCAAGCAGGTTTGAGTCAACACTGCAGACACATCAACAGCTTTCAACAGTTTTCACTCCCCTGACTTTTCAAGTCCTCGCCATCCACATCCTGACACCTCTCAGAACTATCTGTCAGCCTGTGTATCCTCAAATGCCCCAGCAGACCCTAAGCTGCATCCTAAAGGATGCAACTCATGCCCACAACATCATGCCAGTGAAATGCCAGGCTGTCAGGTTGTGACACAGATTTCACACTATTTCAAATATTTTTAACAGATAAAAGCAAAAAAAAAAAAATCCAAAAAACAAAAAAAAAAACCAAAGTCCCAGGGCAACAAGGGTAACACCAGGGCCTGGCACAGACCAGGGATACATTTCTGGGGTAAGTGGGGAGAAGCAGAAGGGACGAATCTCTAGTGCTGTTCGTTCAAGCTGTTTTTGACCCCTTGGTCCGAGGGCTGTGGGTCATTCCTTGGAGAAGACGTCTATCACATTGGAGATGAAACCTGTGTCACTGACCTCTTCTTTCTCCAGTAGAGCCTTGCTGATCATTCTAACCTTCAGATGTTTTCTGTAGCCGTCCTTTTACATTGTCTAAGTGTTTTCTCATTTGTCCCTCCAGCTGCCTCATTCATTACCTTGGGTAATCAAGAGTTCACCTTTTAGCCAGAATATAAAAAACAGAATCAATGATAAAGCTGCTTAAACAATGGATGATCATTTTTGTAACATTGCAATGCTCTGAAGTCAAATCCTACATATTGATTCAAAGGTTAAAGCAACGAGCTTGAAAGATAAAAAAAAATATCTCTAAACGTTAATATTATAGAACTGCAAAGAGGAGGACCATAATTGCTGCAGCTATGAAGTCCCTGTGAAATCTATGAAGCATGGAGTACCATAAAGCAGAGACATAAGACATTTCAGGTCCTGATGATGCTGAAGAACAGTGACGTTTGCTGCAGAGGACAAAAGAATGTGTCTAAGCTGATGGGAAACTAACATTATCTAAAAACCTGATAGGAAGTCATTGGTTACTCCCCAAAGTACACTTAATTCTGGCTCAGTAGAGTTATTTCCCCAGCTGATGTTTGTGAGGTGTAAGGGACTATTAGTTCTGACTGTACAATGTAGGTGCCCTTGTCATATGTAGGAATAGAAACCTCACTTTTCATCAAGAAGAATGTTTTTATAAATTGAGAGAAATTTCTTCCTGACATAGTTCTGCTGAAGTCAATGAGTTTATGGCAGAATTAACTTACTGTCATCTGTGTGGAAAGTATAAAATCTGGGCTTCAGCAAGGGTGAGATGAAAATAGTGACAGAAAGGCATGTTTCTAAAACCTACAGCTAGAGGGAGATGGAACTCGAGTGACAAATCTCTCATGATAAGTCTGTATGGCTTTTTAGATGGTAGAGAATAATACTCAAGTAGAATGTCATCTTTGTGTAAAATGTTGCTCAGAAAAAAGTAGAAATGCTAAATAAAATTTCTCCCACAATGTTTTAATCAAAGTCCCTGTTAGATTACAAGATCTCTGTCATGGCCTTGTTTGCAGCTATCATTAGACATCAATAGAGAGGGGAAGAGCAACCGATGTCATTTACTTGGACACGAGCAAAGCCTTTGACACTGTCCAGCATAACATTCTGGTCTCCAAGCTGGTGAAATAGGGGTTCAATGGATGGACAATTCCGTGGGTAAAGAGCTGGCTTGATGGCCACTCCCAAAGAGTGGTTGTTAAAGGGTCAGTATCCAAGTGGAGGCCAGTGACAAGTGGAGTACCCCAAGGACCAGTACGGGGACCAGTCTTGTTTAACACCTTCATCAGTGACACAGACAGTGGCATTGAGTGCACCCTCAGCAAGTTTGCCAATGACACCAAGCTGTGTGGGGCGGCTGACACGCTGGAGGGAAGGGATGCCATCCAGAGGGACCTTGACAAGCTGCAAAGGTGGGCCCATGCCAATCTCATGAAGTTCAACAAGGCCAAATGCAAGGGACTCCATCTGGGTCAGAGCAATCCCAAGCACTGATATAGGCTGGGCAGTGATTGGCTTGAGAGCAGCCCTGAAGAAAAAGACATGGGAGTGCTGGTGGATGAGAAGCTCACCATGAGCCATCAGTGTGCTCTTGCAGCCCAGAGGGCCAATCGTATCCTGGGCTGCATCAAGAGAAGTGTGGCCAGCAGGTCAAGGAAGGTGATTCTCCCCCTCTACTCCACTCTTGTGTGACCTCACCTGGAGTGCTGTGTCCAGTTCTGGAGCCCCTATTACAGGAAGGATATGGATGTGCTGGAACTTGTCCAGAGAAGGGACACAAGGATGGTCAGAGGGCTGGAGCACCTCTCCTATGGGGACAGACTGAAGGAGTTGGACTTGTTTAATGAGAGAGAGGAGAAGACTCCAGGGAGACCTTATTGTGGCCTTCCAGTATCTGAAGGGGGCCTACAAGAAAGCTGGGGAGGGACTTTTTAGGCTGTTAGGCAGTGATAGGACTAGAGGGAATGGATTAAAGCTAGAGATAGGTCGATTCAGGTTAGACATTAGGAAGAATTTCTTCCCCATGAGGGTGGTGAGACACTGGAACAGGTTGCCCAGAGAGGTGGTGGAAGCCCCATCCTTGGAAGATTTTAAGACCAGGCTGGATGGGGCTCTGAGCAACCTGCTCTAGTGGAAGGTAACCCTGTCATTGGCAGGGGGTTTGGAACTAGATGATCTTTAAGGTCCCTTCCACCCCTGACAATTCTATGATTCTATGATTTACAGAAATAGCGTGTGATTTTGTGTGCCATCCTTGATATATGTCAGATCAAATTTTCAGTATTCCTAACAACCCTAAAATCCAAAACAATACGAGGTATCAATTCTTTTCAAAGATGTATCTACATTGCCTCCGTTCAGCCCCACTCCTATAAAGCATCCATGTGAGAATGTGACACTATCCCCACACACCTATCTGTAGGACCTAAAGCATCAAGGATTCACCAAGAATCAGTGAATAACGTGGAGGATACTGCAGGGTGCATTTCTTTACATGAATAAATACATGCTGATTACACATGCATTTGTCATCTTATTTTTGAAGATTTAAGGCATTGTATACAGTCCTTCACATGCACAGAGGCTTAGGACTGGCTGCAGAAGTGGGATATTTGTGCAATATTTAAGCACTTAATGCCCATTCAACCAAGTTATGCTTTCCAACATGTTCTCACTTTCCGTGTGCTTAGATTTTCCAGGTGGGCCTGACAGTAGTCTTCTTGAGGGCACTGGACAGGCTCAAAAGACAACATTGGGAGGGTGGTCTTAGTCCTGCAACTACTTTCTTGGAGGGGCAGAGAAAAGGCAGAAAGGTCTATCAAAGCCCCATCCAGTCACCCTAGACATGTCAGCAGTGGTGCATGTGTTTTAGATAATAGAAATGCCATTCAAGTATTGATCTAAAAGGTAAGAACTACCAGCTGTGGAAGATCCTGAACTTAAAAGGATTTGAACCCACAGCTCCAGTTCCCCAGGAGAGTAATTCCTCCCATTGTATGGATGCAGTAGGTGAAATTAGACATGTCACATTAAAGAATGGAAGTCAAGTAGGGAAGAAGCCTGGTGAAGAAGCCAGCTCAAGCCTAGAAGTGTAGGACAGTAGACTAAAAAGGGACAAATTATATGGTCTCCTTTCCCTGCTTTTTATGTCCCACAACTGACTCCTGTGTAAACATGTGGACAATCATGAATGCCCATACAGAAGACAAAATCTAAGCAATGAAGTTTATGAGGCTAGAGGAAGAGTAAGAGTAAGGCCATAAGAAGAGACATAGGATGCAGACTAGTAGTGGAAGAAACACAAAGCAGAAGTGAAAAAACAGAGAGGCCTGACCAGGGAAGAGTGTCAGAGAACGGACAGAAGGAGAGCTGTTACCACCCCAGAGTGCAAGTGGATGTGAGAAAGGTTTGGTTTTGTCTGCCTCAGCATCCTACCCCTCACTGAAGAGGAGAACACACACAACAGAGCAGAAAGAGTTTTCAGCCCTGTTTTCTTACACCTTAGATATACAACAGCTAAAGTTAAAGTTGGTTCTATGAATAAAGGGAAGCCACTTGACTGCTGCCCAGTCCTTCCCAATGCTACAAGTATGACACCTCAAAAAGTGAACCACAAGACAGAACACAGCTGGCATTAGAAGATGCCGATTTATCAGGACAACCTTGCTTAGATCCAGATCTCGAGCTAGCAGAAGTTATAAGCAGACCCTTGGATGGGATTTAACCATTCTGGTATATTCTGAGAAAGTCACCCTGAGCTCTCCATATAATCAAGAGAGAGAAAGTCACCTTAGTGTGGGGATTCATTTCACACTAAAACAGGGCAGATAATTGACTTGGGGGTCATTGCCCAGTATGACTAGCTGGCCTTGTAGGTATGTAAAGTTAGGTGAGGGGAGTCCCACCATCGCTAATTAGCTAACCCAGTCTATGGGAGGTCTAACAGCAGCTCCCCCACTGCAGTCACATATTATCCTCCCCTTCTCTGTACTGTCACCAACTGCCAGTTGATCCCATCATGAGCTAGCACAGGCTGCTACGCCAGCAGAAAGCTATTCTTCTTTTTGTAATGTTATTTTTCAGTTGATTTATTTCCTTGGTTCCTGGTGAGGGTAAAATGGCCATCATTCCTGTGAAAAATGTTGCCAAGTCAGGGAAACAAATGCCCTTGGCAGCAACTGAGATGGCCTTCAGTGTGTTAAAAAACTGTACCCTCACATGCCAGCAGCATGCAAAAAAAAAAACCCCAGAAAAATTAATAAGTGAAAGAATTAAAGGAGCTAAATTCACCAGAAAAAAAAAAGAAAACACACAGCACATAATTAGAGTGGGAACATTTTAAAAGGAGGAAAGATATGGCAAAATACCAGGTTGCAATGGAAAATAATGTCTAGCAAAAGATACAGAGAGAACATAGGAGATACAACAACATAAGGCATTTTGCAATAGCACACAAGTCACCAAGAGTCATGGAAATGATCCAAGAGTGTTATCCTCAAATGACAAGGACATACTTCTCGGAATGATATCCTGAATATAATAAAACACCATGGTACATAAACATATATGATCAAAATCTTGCATTTGAACTGAGGCAGAGTCAATGGAATTTCAACAAAAGATTATTTTTACTCCCAGGCTGAGGATCTGCAGAGATGAAATAACACCCTACATATGATCCCGTGCTGAAACTTTCACATCAGCCTCCAGGAGCCTAGGAAAAGGAAGGACATAAGTTGGGACAAAGACCAACAGTACCTTCAGTTTATCAGCCAAGCTTCAATATAAGAAAAAAAAATTAAGAACATCAGAGCAAAAAGCAAGCCTCACAGGAAATACAGCCACGTATCTTCACTGGGCAAGTGAAGGGTGAACTTGATAGCCATAGTGCTATTCAATGTTCTCTCACTCTTAGAGACCTGTAACACCTTTCCAAGTGCAGATAAGGTAAAGAAGACGAAAGGAAGGGGAACCTACAAAAGCAGCTCACCAGACGAAAAGGAAATATATGATTGGTAGATTGAAATGGTTGAAGAACCAAAATGCAATGGAAAAAAAACAGGTTTCTATGGGTTAGATGTGACTCAGTAGAAGCACACACAAAGATATGCAATTCCTGCACATGCTTGGACATTAATGAAGTTCTCAGAAGTCATGGTATTATTACACTAGTATGCTACAGCAGACTTTCACTAATCAGGCTATATCATTGGCAATAGTCGTGATCCTACATATAAGGTATGCCAAATGCTAGAAGCTTATTTTCCAGTGACACATTTCCCCAAGCAGCTCTTCTATATACCACAACACATGCATTTGAAAACCTTTGCCATGTACAACACACCAGTCTACAAATACTTTTAAAAACTGAGAAAGAGTACAAGTGACTGCATGCAGGTGTGAGATACTTTCGACAATCTCATCTCATTTTGAAAAAGAAATGTGCAGAACACAATTTGCAAAGAAGGGTGTTCATCTGAACTCGTACAAACAGAAGGTGTTACTTCCCTTATCTATATAACACGATACTTCTGCTACAAGATTCTTGAGGTTCACAATTCCCTTTGGGAAATTTTCATTCAAGTCTTTCCATCTAACCAACTGCCCTTCTTTATTTTAATATTGTACATTTCTAGGGAAGAATATAACCAGCTATGTTAAGTGATAACTGCTGGCATTGCCATCTGCTTTGGTACTCAGCAAATTCCGTAACAATAGGAGCAGATGCATCTTTCACACAGCTAGAATACGACCAGAGGCCACTTGTGCACAAATTAAGAAGCTGTACATCAGCTAAGCAGTGATCACTTGAACCTTGGTGTATATCTTCTCAGTGTTCATGGGGCACTTACAGGAAAAAAAAAACTAATGCTACTGCTCTGATTATGCAGCTAGCAGTAAAAAAATAAAAGGGTTTCAGAGGTGTTAAAGACTATACTGATCTTGCTCTGACTGAAATCCCAGCATCTGCCTGTTGACTTAAGCCATGGAAGAATGAACAACAAAAATGAGACTTGCCACAGTTACTTAGTGCTGCCAGAAGGGTACAGAGTAATCAACTCTAAGCTTATCAGAAACTCCATATATCCAACACTGTAGTTGCAACTTCTAACACCCTGTTCCCTAAAATCAAGGAACAATGTGAATGCAATCACATGCAAACTAAGCCTAAACAGGCAAATGTATGTTTAAATAGAGTTTCTTAAAAGACAAGGCAAAAACTATTCTGACCAGAACCACTAACACAGCACCTGACAGACTGTCATCAAGTGACAACAGGTTTGTTTTACACAAAAGGATGAACACATTTTGTTGTAGCTGATTTAAGAGCTTCCCTGGGTGTCCCAAGCTGGTTTTGCTTACACCAGCTTGACACACATGATTCAAAAACTAAACTCAGGCTTTGCAAGAGATGGGATATTCAGCAGCACTTTTTCAGATGGGTGGTTTTCAAGTTGACAGAAAAAACTGTCCTAGCATCTATAGATGACACCAAATTGAGCGGGAGTGTTGAGGGTAGGAAGGCTGTGCAGACGTATCTGGACAGGTTGCATTGATGTGCTGAGGTTAATTGCATGAGGTTTAAAGAGGCCAAGTGCCAGGTCCTGCATTTCAGTTGCAACAGCCCCAGGCAAGGCTACAGGCTTGTGGATGAGGGGCTGGAAAGCTGCATGGCAGAAAAGGATCTGGGGGTGCTGCTGTATAGCCAACTGAACATGAGCCAGCAGCATGCTCAGGTGGCTAACAAGGCCAACAGCATCGTGGCCTCTGTCAGAAACAGTGTGTCCAGCAGAAGTAGGGAAGTGAATGTGCCCCTGTACTCAGCACTGGTGAGGCCACAGCTTGAGTACTGTGTTCAGTTTTGGGCACCGCAGTGTGAGAAAGACATTGAGGTGCTGGAGCAAGTCCAGAGAAGGGCAATGAAGCTGGTGAGGTGTCTGGAGAACATGTCTTATATGGAGCAGCTGAGGGAACAGGAGTTGTTTAGCCTGGAGAAGGGGAGGCTGAGGGAATACCTTATTACTCTCTACAGTTACCTGAAAGGATGTTGTAGTGAGGTGGGTGTTGGTCTCTTCTCACAAGTAACTAGAAACAAAATAAGAGGTAATGGGCTTAAATTGCACCAGGGAGGTTTGGGAAAAATTTGTATACTGAATGAGTGGTGAGGCATTAGAACGGACTGCCCAGGGAGGTGGTGGAGTCACCATCCATGGAGGTGTTAAAAAAATGTGTAGATGTGACTCATCAATCACAACATGGTTTAGTGGTCATGATAATGTTGGGTAGGCAGTTGGACTTGATGATATTAGAGGTCTTTTTTTCAATTTTAATGATTCTGAGAGCATTCTCTTTCAACAGTGTACGAAGTTCCCATTATACTCACAGCACTATGGAAGTAGATGTATCAGTGGGTATGGTTTGCATAAAAATCAAAGGTCATTTAATGTGCTTCTGTTGTATAACCTATTTACCTATCTCCACACAGCCTGGGAAGATAATACAGTTGCCTCCACATATGACAGTTTAAACTTAAATAGTCCAACTTGAATAATTCTGGAGACATAATACTCAAGACATGAAGCTATTTGGAAACTAGTAGAAATTCTCACATTCTGCTGAAGAAGAACATCACAAGGACTTCTTTAGACAGATCAGATTCTTCTTTGCTACTTCTTCAAGAAAACAAGCAAAGCTTATCTGTGAATGCTCTGTGAAGAAATATGCATTGTCCTTTCAAGGAGTGCCCTTGAAAGTTCAAAAGAAAGGTAGTACTGAAAAATCTATAACTCTCCCTTTGAGGTTTAAGATTTAGGATTATGTTCAGAATTATTTAAATGAAGCAGGCAAAAGGAAACAGCTATGTATGTTGTTTAAGGATTCCAAATTAATTTTGAACTATTTATTTCCAAATTACTGTTATATGTTCATGCATTCATAAAGGTTTTATGTAATATTAATTAAAAAGAAAGTAGAGAATGACTACAGAAGTTTTGGCACTCCACAATTACATGAGGCCATTCAAACATGAAATTATTAAATAGCAAAGGAAAATACCTCCAGTAAAGAGGTTTTTCATCTCCAGCTCATAACATCACTCTTATTACATCATCTCACCTCATCTTCGCATTGGCTTTAAACTGCAAGATCATTGCACAACTTGAGAAAAACATTGCAAAGGCATCTGTGGCTGCTGCTGACAGATCCACCACCCTGGAGTGTTTGCAATACGCACAAGCAGTGTTTCTCTTCCTCTGCCACATGTTCTCTGTATCTGTTTCCTTAACATTTCTCAGTACCTGTTTCCTTAACACTTCTTGTACGTAACACCACTAACCAGTTTGCCATCAGAGACCTGTTTCCTCATTAACACCATCCTGAGCTCATTCAGAGACATTTTTCTTTCCCTGTGTAAGAAGACATTTTTTGGTGTTTCCTGTGCTAGGCCTCCATTACTTTCTTGTCTGATGTTTTTATTTTGATTGGCCACAACTACCTTGAGATCTAACATGTCAGTTCCTTCACATATATTTAATTCCCCCAAACTGGATGATCTCTTCTAAGTGCTTTGTCATGGCTTATGATCAGGATAGCCCCTTAGACCTGTAACAGCTGCTTTCTGTTAATCCCCCTCCATCCCCAAAGGGGAAGAGAAAGGGAATAAGGGAGAGAGACTTAGTGATTAGAAAAGGAAACTAGAACAGCTTTCATGAAAATTAAATTAATAATTATAAAAATGGAATATATACAAATATATACAAAACCAGTATGGAACCCAACCCCCGATGGTAATTCCATCACCGTCACCACTGATGCTGTGGAGCAGGCACTGGGGGAGTCACAGACTGGGCGCAGCAGCAGACAGGAGCTGTGTTCAGGAGTTGGATTCTGGTACCAGGTTCAGGAACACACAGACTGGTATCGAAGACAGAACAGACAGAGTCCTCCTTGGATGCTCCGAGAAAGGAACTGAAAGAGGACCTGAGCCAAGCCAAGCAAAGATGGCAAAGTTGGCCAAGAGGGGAGAAGAACCACAGACCCTTCAGATCCCTCAGCTCTATGCCAAATATGACGTATATAGGATGGAATACCTCATTGGTCAGTTTAGGGTCACCTGTCCTGTCCTCTCCTCCCTGCAGGTGCAGCCTTTCACTGTCTGCACCCCCCAATGTGGTACACAAGATCCAGCAGTGGCCTTGGTCTGCACACCAACCCTTGGTAGTAACTCTAACCATGGGGTGTTATCACTGCTAGCAGCAGACACTGTCTGTGAGAACAGGCTGCTAACTTCAGACAGTGCAGTTACTTAGAAGAACTGAGCTGAAAAGTAAAATCACTGAACAGAATTAGTTCTGTTCTTACTCAAACCAGGACAGTCCTTCTCTGATGATAATCATAAAATTCTACTTATATGAAAAATTGTCTTTACAAAAACTTCCATGCTTTCTTGTCTTCTTTTAACTCAAATATAGTCAACAGCCTTTGGTGTACAAGACTCATTTAAAGAAAGAGGTGCTTGTGAAACCTTTTAAAACGGATGAGTTATTTTGGTGCCTTCTTCAGTGAAGGTGAAAGATTTATGAACCCTTTGGTGTCTGCACAGTTCATTCGTTAGCCAGCCAAGCACTACTTCATGTAAGCTTTGTTGTCCAGACCTCGCAGCACAGAAACAAGCAGACTGCCCCCAGGATTCAGACCAGATGGAGATGAAATTAATTCCTGATCTGTGGTCTCTTGGAGGCCCACAGATTAGAATCATCAGTGCCATCACAGGAGAATTTGGAGGGATCCACAACTAAACCTGAAAATCGCTCAAATTAAACTGAAAATCTTAAGAGTGGTATCTGTAGGATTTCTTGTTGTTATTATTTATGCTTATTCCACAGTTAGCAAATCCATACTAACAGGTCCAAAAATAAAAAATAAATCACAGAGTGAGCCATGTTTAAGAGCAAAGACAGGCACCAGGAACCTGATGCCTGGATATGCTATGGATACAGCTCCATTCTTCAAGGCCCCCACTCAAAAAAGAGCCAAAGTTCAAGCAGTTTCTTTTTCCACATTTCGTCCTTTGCCCCAATTCATCACCCCTATACCTCCAGATGAGAGCTCCTTAAGTCAACAATGGCAACACTACCGCTGAATCTGTATCTGTGGCCTCATCCCAAGTCCAAACAAAGCATCCAAACCATGTCCCAACAATTCAGCCACCTTAAGAGTCAGGAGGTGCCTGTGGTTTATTTTGGAAAACTTATTTGGGTCCCTAAGCTTTTCTTATTGCACAGTTCAGACATGGTCAATATTTTGCCTGAAGAGGGTAACAAGACACTATTTAGCCCATTTCTGTCCATCAAGGAAAGGTGTCCAAAATCCTTCAGTCTCTTTTAACCACACTGTAAGCAGGAATCATGGAATCGTGGAATCACGGAACCACAGAATGGTAGGGGTTGGAAGGAACCTCTGGTGATCATCTAGTCCAACCCTCCACTAGAGCAGACATACAGGAACACATCCAGGTGGGTTTTGAAAGTCTCCAGAAAAGGAGACTCCACAACCTCTCTGGGCAGCCTGTTCCAGTGCTCTTCATGCAGATCTCCCACTCCCCAGGTAAGTACACCTGGCCAGTAGATTATTACATGACAGCTGGGCAGCAGCAGTCCATTCTTCAAAGAGAACTGTAGAAAACTGTTCTTTCAGAGTCAGTTTTCAAAGTCTGTATATCTGAAGGACATCTGGGCACACATATTCAAGGCAAGGTTCCAATTTCTGGAACTCAAGTTCCTGCACGCACTTATCACTAAAGGTGGTGAATTTACCCACTCCCACAACCCAGGAGGGGGAATCCCAGAGCATCTCCCTCACAAGCATTTTCCAGCCTGCTGCTATGGACATCACACACTTTGCTGGCTGTGGCGAGTCACTTTCTTCAGCTTAGCTCTTCTCCATTCACTCCATATCACATGTACACATTGTGGATTCTTCGTCCAGAACCAGATATCTAACTTGCAGTAATGTGAAGCTGTTTATTCATGTCCATGTTTCATTCACATGCTTTATAGTTGGACTAGATAATCTTCAAAGGTCTCTTCCAACCCAAACCACTCTATGAGTCAGTACAGAAGGAAACCAGTGAAAACCCTAAAACTCCTCACCATCTGTCTTACTGATCTGTTCTGGCCTCCAGAACACCCTATGAACCTCTTAACCAAACTTGTGATATAGGTTTTAGGAAGCAGCATCCATACAGTCAGAGCAGCTAAGGATCCTTGGATCCTAATAAACAAGACTGGTCCAGTGGGGAAGAATTTGAGCAGACTATCTTCTGTTTTCTTCTTGCCTACAGACATAAAAATACAGGCAAATCGCCTAGGACTAGATGGGGGAGATGAGACCTTGTTGGATTTTCAAAACCACCTTCTCCCTCATGGATGGAACATCTCCCTTACGAGGAAAGGCTGAAAGAGCTGGGTCTCTTTAGCTTGGAGGAGACTGAGGGGTGACCTCATTAATGTTTATGAGTACTTAAAAGGTGAGTGTCAGGAGGATGGAGCCAGGCTCTTCTCCGTGATGTCCAATTATAGGACAAAGGGCACTGGGTGCAAGCTGGAACATAGGAGGTTCCATGTAAACATAAGGAGAAACTTTTTCACGGTGAGGGTGACAGAGCACTGGAACAGGCTGCCCAGGGAGGGTGTGGAGTCTCCTTCTCTGGGGACAGTCAAAACCCACCTGGACACATTCCTGTGTGACCTGCTCTAGGTGATCCTGCTCTGTCAGGGGGATTAGCTAGATGATCTTTGGAGGTCCCTTCCAACTCCCAATGTTCTGTGATTCTTTCTAAATTTCCAGGCTCTTAGTAGGTTGTTATCCTCTTGACTTAAGAGTTTATCCAGCTCATAAAATGCAACCATACTCCCTTGCACCATGCAGTTCCATATACACAAAAATGGAGCACTTTTAGGGTAAAAGTTGGCAGAAGCACTAACAAAACTTTAGAAACATTTTCAGATGTTCTCTCCTTTGTACAGGTATAGCTAAAAACAACAAAAGGCTTTAAGCCTTCTACAGACATATCAAGCCCTCTGGTCTGTGGCTGAAGGAAGCACTTGAATTTTAAGAAGGGGCCAGACAGTTATCAACTAGTAATCTGAGGGGCTTTGCCTACAGTTGATGACTTATGAGCCCAGTGTGTGCCTCTTTCACTAGACTGCCTTTCCCCAGATACATCCTAATACATCAAGGGAAATGAAAACAGCGAGACCCTGACCACACGGCCTTATGGGAAACATGGTTCAGCTGTGAAGTCCAGCCAGTTGTAAAACGCAGCACAAAGCACAAACTACACTTCCCAGGAGACACTCTGAAAATATTTTTGGCTAAACTCCTCTGGTTTTCAGCCAAAATACTTTGACGAAAGAACTAAACTACCCCAGAAAAATGAAATGCTTCTTTAAAAAGCTACTTTGCCAAAAGTCTTCCTACTTCAAAAGGATTCTGGTTCAAGAGGTTTTGGACAGACATAAAGATGACTAAATAAGAGATTTAGAAACAGTGTAAAATCACTCAAAAGTTATCCGGAAAAAAAAAACCAGCCTTCAACATAACGTACAATTTATAAATTGCGCAGTAGATTTCTGCTGCTTCAACAATGCAATTCTCTGCTGACTAGGACTATGCCATGTTTCAAACGACATTTTGACTATGAATTTAAGTTACTTATTCTCTTTCACGTATTAATTAAAAGAATAATTTTATTTTACCAGATAACATCTAAGAATTTTCTGAAAGACAGTCCAGATATTTTTTAAAGGAATACCCAACTTGGAAGTATTACTTCTTGTCTACAACATCTGCATACCTTATTTATGCTGCATCAATAGCATAATAAAATTTTACGGATACGTCTAATGACTTGTCACAGATTAAAAGATCCTTATATCATTGTTATAAGTGATGTCTTTAAATCTGTGTTTGTTTTATATCCTGTGATCACTAAAAAGCTTTAAATGTTCATTATCACGTCAATGATCATATAGACATAAAATATAAAAGATCTCAGCTATGGAGAAATGTAGGGCGATAGTTTTTTTACACTTAATACATTTTTTTAAATGTTTCAATACCCGGGGATCAAAGTTGTAGTATTTCCAGTCCAGAGACTCTTTCCATGTCACTGCACAGCAAGTGAAGTTGGGTATTTCAGTTCTCCACAGCTACCGGATTTTGCTAGAAAGCAATCCCCTATATCGAGTACAGATGTATGTATGCACATAGGTCAGAACAGAAACTTGCAAATCTCTCTATTATTCCTATTTTTCATACCTCATGACTGAAAAGCAGGCATGGGGCCTTCTGGTTACTGAAGTATGGCTTACTCTCATACTCCAGCTCATTTAGACCAAGATTTTATGTCTTTACACATCCTTAAATTTCATTAAGCATTCCTGTATACTACTACTTCCAACTTCATTCCCTGCTTTGCAGATGTATTAAAAGTTCACTTTTAAAAGCAGAAAACAGCCAGCTGCTTAGAATAAAAGTAGGATGGAGAAAAAAAGCTTAACGTTTCCAAAATTAAACTGGTATTGATTACCCGTTTCTGTGAATTACAACCCATTAATGAACTGCAGTAAGTTTCATTTGTAGGAAAAGTTAAAATCTATGTACTGTTGTGTCCTCCTCTGCTCAAAAGAAAGCGATCTCTTCCAGCGGCATCTCTGCACGCTAAATACAAACCCCCCACTAAACAGGAATTCGGTGATCTAACCCACACGTGTGTGACTTAACAGAAAGGTCCACCGTTACCTGACAGAAATGAGTGAGCTCTTATTTCCCTTACCTTCCCCTACTATCTGGGGATCGTCAATCACATTCTGCAACTCAGAAGGCAGCCCCTAACAAACATTCAGCCTTTTTTCCTCTGCCTGCTTCTACAGAGTGAAAGTATAAAAGTCTCTTACCTTATGGTTGCTGGGAAAATGGGAACTGCAGAACGCTCTGTGCCTGCAGGGACACTGCACAGATGAACCTCATTGCTGCTGTTTACAGAAGCCTGACAGTTTTTAATTTGAAAAGAGGTTGTCTTTTGCTTTTCGACAGTTCAACAAATCAGACAAAACAGTTGCAAGTGTTATCTGTAAACAGCTTCCTGTTTGAAATAGATCAGCTGTCCTGCAGGACAATAATTAGGAAAGAAGTGTGGGAAAGCTGAAGAGGTCCATGATGTAAGCTTTTTATTTTGGGAATGTACTTTTTTGGGAATGCACACTTACTCTCCCCTCCTCCTCTCTAGCAGAGAACCCCTTTTTAACCATTTACATCTATTCAGCTCTAAGCCATGCATGCACACTGCCTCAGCATAACATTTTCCTTGCTTTGCTGCAGCAGATATTAAACACGTGAAAAGCTGCACCAAGTGTGAGCATCTTAGGCAGATAATTAACACACTATCTCCTTACCAAAATTTTGTCCATTCTTGCAGTTGCCTACAACATTCTTGACTTCAGTAAAACACAATTACTTCAGAGCCATGTCTCAATGCTCCACAATAATGTAAATGCTAAATTAATCACACAGCAGTCTCCTTCACAACATTTCGGGGTTTGGACTTTTTTGTTTGTTGCTTGTTTTGGAGTTTGTTTGGTTGTTGGTTTTTTGTGTGGTTTTTTTAAACACCTTTTGATAACACTTTCTGTGTCAATGGGAAGGAAAAAAGGGAGGCACAAATCCTTCACTATAGATTCAGAAGAGTTGTACTATTTTGGTTTTCATCTTAAACAGCTAGATTGGTTTGAGCCCTGGATAAACCACAGTACTCCACATCTGTTCAGGCAGGAAAACCCTGAGGCCAGCTGATTGAGGGAAGTGGGATTTTGAGAACACAGCCCTCTGTGACAGCAGTTTATACTTCAACAGATATTACTGGCTACACTCTCAACTTGCAGGGCAAAGATGGAATACTGCCTAAGATTATACCAATTAATACCCTCTAATGAATAGCTGCTATATTTGTAAGGCTGTAGCTCTGATAAGCTTCTTCAACAAAAAAGGCCCGTGAACCACCTGCACCCATCTCCCTGCTCATGCCACCCTTCCCTCTTCCCAGTTTCTCTAGTCAGGGTTTGAGGGGACAAGCAAGTGCTCAGTGGGATGGGAACCTAGATAACTCCCAGTATGTGACCTTTTACTAGAAGCCCAGGAGGTTAGCTAGGGTAGTAGTGAAAGGTTCCTTTCCACCTTCCAAAGTCCCAATACCATAAAAGTATCAGATCACCAAAAAGGTCCTAGATTGAGGGACTAGCTAAAGCCACAATAGGATACACACACACACACACAGAGTGTATATTCACTTCTTCACCACCTTTCTGATCTGCATTCGTGGTAGGTGTAGGTCCACTCCATTGAGGAGTTCATGCTGCGGTGAGGGTTGCAATACATGCTGATGACACGTACTGATGCACTCTGTTTCCTTCTTTGCTCACAACAAGTCATATCCCCTCTCCCAGCAAACACCTTCCCAGCCTTGGGGTGTGCAACCTCCTTCCACATCACAGCTCCTACAGCATCACATATGCTGAGCAGATTTTCTGGCAACAAAGAGGAAAAAGGGTACTGCAGGTATCACTGCAGGGGTAGTGACACTTCATACTCAGGACTCACTGTGAGCTACCTTCTCAAAAGTAGGCATCTCCTAAAGCACCCTGTTTTCATGTTAGGTTGGAACTTAGCTACACTCCTCCACTGCATAAACTCCAAAACACGCACCAAACGTCGTGAAAAGTTAAGAACAGATGATCACTTCCAGATTACACCAGTAAAGAAAGAACAAAATGATATAACATGAACATAATTGTGTAAGGGCCACACAACTTTAATTGGAAAGTTCACTTTTTATGCAGACAAGTCCTGTCAGTTTAGTGAGAGCTGAAGGCAATTAGCAGGATTGGGTCCTTGTAGCACTCTGTTGGCAGCAACTTGCCAAGAACAATGTTTGATGTAAAGAATGCAGCAACCCGACTGCAGTCCAAGCCTTTGAAGATCATATTACGATGGCAAAGGCAACGTCCATTTACATACATATCTACTCTCCCTGTAAACACAGGCAAATAACTTTGAGGCCAGAAACAAAAATCAAGGGAGAAATACAGACATTTTAGGGAAAGTTAGTAGAAAAGGTAGGATTAAACACTGGGGAAACAGAAGTGAAAAATAAACATAAATGGGTAGAGTTCAGAAGGAAAGGACAAGCACTGTAAATGCAGTGAGAGTGTTTTCTCTAGGAATGGGGAAAATAAGGAAGTATATGATTTTTTTATTCACCTAAGAGAGAAAAGGGCACAGTCCCCTTACAGAAATGTGTAAGCATGCTTCACCCACCCAGAAGGTCAACTAGAAACTGTGTAGCCACATTGATGCATCATTTAAATCAGGCTACTATGTGCAGACTTGTTGGTGGATGCATGGACTGCACAGGAGCAGCTTAAGGCATCACCACCTCACAATAGTTGTTGGCTAGTAACCCAAAGTGTTTCATTTATGTTAAAATGCCTGTCCGAGAAACTGTAGCACTCCAAGAGCTGATTCACAAGTCTTTCAGTCACCCTTGTGGGATGGAGAGGGACAGCCTTCAGCAGCTAGGGCATACAGCAAGACACACCAGCTTGACCAGCTACCTCTGCTTTACCCAGCACCCAACATTCACCCAGACTTTAAGCTCACATTAAAAACCATGTTGACACAACTATAGGTAGACATCTTGGATGGAAGCCAACCAAAACCACATAGGCAAAAGCAAATTGGTTGTAAAAGGACAAGAGCAAGTCTTGTGTTAGAAAACAGGAAAAAAGTGTTTATACATTTTAGGAGCCCTCAGGCAAATTTTTCTACGCTTTCCATAGTCATTTGGCATTATCTTTGTGTCTGTAAGAAAATTCAATATAATACCTACTTAAAACCACAATGGCATTTAAAAAATGTGAAGGTGACATGGCCCTAATTCTCCCCTTGGTTTGGCAAAACATCTAATGGTATCAGCAGCATTCCCAGTAAGATTTTCCCAGGGGATAAAAACTGCCAATACACAAATTCCTTAGTAAATCAGTACCTGAGCACTGCTGCTGGAGCTCAGCTTACCACGGGCCATCACAGATGCTGTACCACTTCTTGCAAGTAAAGGCCGACTTGCTTACCAGCCCTTAATAAGCTTCCCAAGGTAAACTCCTGAAAGAGGCAAGGAGATGCAGAAGATGCACGACTCCTCCATGGTACAGATGTGCACACCAGCACGCTGAGTGCATCCCCTCCTCTGCTCCTGAGAATGCAATGTGTCCCATTCCCTTTGGCTTCACCTAACAGTAATTGTTTAGCCAAGAAAATACGAAACAACTTTTATTAAGCATCAAGATTTGCCTGGTAAAAACCAGTCTGTAGAGATGCCCCTGCAAAGACACCCACCTGAAACTCATTCCCTTAGCATAGCCCCAGAGGGCAGACAGCACACTGTACCTCTGTGGGTGAGGGGACATCAGAAGCTATCTTACCACCTCTTCTGTGTAATACATGAGATGTGTGGTGGGAAAGGTCAGTGCAGAAACAGCACCACAGGTTTAACTGCAGCTGTGTAAAATCTGGCCTTCATCAGCAGTGTTGCAGTAATGTTTGTTGAATAAAATTTCTGAGCAGCATTCACTGCAGCAGGAGTGCTTTTTCTGTTACTCTCCATCTCTAAAATTGGAATAATTTCTTCTGTGCCTGCCTTTAATTCTCTCTTTGCTGCTCCAGGGGCAGATCAAAACTCAATCAGGCATGTCAGCACAATATCCAAGAATGAAAAACAGTAGCTATTAATCATTTAGCAACATCTAGCAGCAACTGCTTGCTGCTGAACTCAAGAACTACCTTCCTGAAAAAAATAAAAAAGAGTAACAGTAACTGGAGGGTAGAGAAGCAGGAAGCTGAACTTGCAAACTGTAACAAATCCAACAAACTTTCTCCTCTTGATCACAAGACATAAGAAAGATCCTTCCCATGTAGCTGTCTAGGTGACAGAGCACTAGTACAAAGAGATGCTGGTGTCTTGCTCTCAGCAGAACGCAGGTTTTTCACACAAGCACTCAAGGCAGGCAGTAAGAGGCACAGCAAAGGCACTGTGTAAGAAAGGGGTCAACCATTCACATTGATCAATGCTGCAGTCAGGCACGTATGGAGGACGGGAAAACCTCACACTCCCTCAGCCTAACCACAAGCTTCTTTTTATGAGACTTCGTGACATGCTGTAAGCACTATCTTTTTTTCTGCCATGCTGATACGCTTCTAGAGACCTAGAAAGTGCAACCCACAAAGAGGAACAGGTCCAGCTTGTTGGCATTGTTCTGGCTTTTAGACCTAACAGAGAATCAAACTTGGGCCTCCCACTTAGAAAATTTAGGAAAAGCAAAGGCATAGGAAATTCATTCCACAAAGCAGGAGTGATAGGATTTCCTTTTAACACTACATTAAAACTTGTTAGATGCTCCCACTTACACTCAAGAGGGGGCTGATCAGAAATCACATTATCATGCATCATACTACCATATTAATACAAGATAGGTCAAGCACTTCCCACGCAAAACCTCAAGCAAGTTCTGCCACACTAGAACTGATACATTTACACACCTTTCAAAGGGAAATCAGCAGAGAGAGGCCTTGCTCGTAGACAAAAATATTTGAAGACATTTGTGAAAGTATTTGCATGCAATAAACCATGAAAGATCTAGTATCAGGTGCAAGTAGCAAGAGCATGAAACAGATATAAAGTCCTTGCTTCTCACTTTGGGCTACTACAGGGGGGGGGAAAAAAAAAAAAAGAAAAAAAAAATCAGTCTTTTTATACTCTTCAGTATGTGCTTGTCTGTTCACACTGACACTACCTGCATACTACTGTTGCACAGGGTCTTGGTACAGAATGTCCCATCACTTTTTTACACAGATCAGCTGATAAAACTCCTGAGGAAGCACACGTTCAGAGTTCAACTGCACCAGCATGTGAAAGGTATAGGAAAAGTCTAGC
Source organism: Todiramphus chloris collaris (assembly GCA_025345505.1). Lineage (NCBI taxonomy): Eukaryota > Metazoa > Chordata > Aves > Coraciiformes > Alcedinidae > Todiramphus > Todiramphus chloris. The sequence goes on from JANVCC010000018.1 coordinate 18,025,200, forward strand.
ATCATCTCCTATGGAGTCTGTTTAGGTTAAGGTAACATTTGACACCAGTATTCCAGCAGCCTCATTAGCACTTGACCAGATGGCATCAACTGACTTTCCAGATTGCAGGCGCTCACTTCATATGCTTGTCAAGGGACAGAGGGAGTTGTCTGACTGTATCACTGACACTAACACACAAGGGAGTCTGTGAATAAAGGTAAACTGGGACTAAAGGCTTTTTGCAAAGCACAGCCTGGTATTTTTATGCCACAAAAATCCACCTTTACTTGCAGCTTAGTTGATGTAAGCACCATAAATGGCTTTGACAGCATTATCCTTTCACTCAAAGAATTTGCTTATGGGGCCATCACGGGCCTTTGCATTTCATATAGTTCAAAGGGCTTGCAACAAGAGCCAAGAAAAATCTATAGCCAGCTGGCAATGCCTGGGAACATTTTCAATCTTTACACTCAGTTTACTAGATTTCTCCTCCCCCGCTTACCCCCTCCCAGTGCTTCAAAAGTAGAAACACTACTGACATTTTTATCACTATGAAGAGATCAAGCCTGAGCTCCATTTCACCATGAAACACTGTCTACTGAAGCTCAGCTTTCTGAGCATCACCTCTTCTCACAGATGTTGCACAGCCCCAGCAGACTCACCAACCTCTAAATAAAGCTAGTTTACATCTGGTAAATCTCTAAATACTCTCCAGACTGCTTCTTCCAACCCACACTACCAAATATCTATTTGCACAGGCTACCTTCTGTGACTGCTACAGTGACAAGCTTAGTCTGATTTCACACTAGAATTATTGGGGGGGGGGGGGGGGGGGGAACTTGGAGGGCTGGTGGTGTTTCCAATGTGAGTAACACCCATTTTATCAACACAAACTTGAATTCTCAAGTTCTGGCACTCCTCCTGCTACAAGATATTTTGTGATTACTCTCCACACAAGCAGCCTGGATTCAGGGTTATTATGTATCTATAATTCCTCTCATCTAAGGGAAGTTGATGAATTCACTTCTGATAAACAGTGGAGGAATAAATAAGGAATAAAGCTATATTCCAGAGACAGAAGTTTGAATAGCAGGCAGAAAAAAGGCCTTAAGGTAACTCAGCTTCTTCAGAGATACTGTCTACTTTTTTGTGCAAACATTTAAGCCTTGTCAGAAAGTAGCAGGAAATTAACTACTAATTGCAACAGGGCACATTTGGTTCTCTTTGCAGCCTGCACCAAAAGTAATGGTATATAGTTCTGTCCTGCCCTACTAAACAGAAGTCATGACATGACTTAAAAACCTTCCCTTTTTTGATGCAAAAGCAATGCAGAATTTGTTTTAACCTTTTAGTTCTTCACAGCTGAAGAAGAGAGGTATTGACTGGGAAGCAACCAAAATCACAGTAAATGGATAAAGGAAGCAAAGGTACAAAGACACTCAGTAAGTAGCACTTGTCCTCCAACTACTCTCAGGTAGGAAGATGTAAGTTATTAAGGGGTCCTGTTACACAGGCTGTTACCTACTTAGCTCTCCACCTATTAAGCCGTCTCCATAATCAGGTGCCTTTTACTATATTAAGCACTTACTCCTAAGTAACAGGATAGCCTGTTCAGAACAGTGAAGTACTAAATTAATATAAATTGCTCACAAAATTTACACACCCAACTCCATGCTTCCCCTTCCACTGGAAGAAGTGTTACTTGCTTAAAATGTTTCTAAACATAGACACCTAGGTCAAAAATGTAGTGTTTTCAGGACAGCATCATGCAGCCTTTGGCTGCTGTGACACAGCTAGTCCTTCCCCATCTCTCCCTGTATCACCAAACGTGCTGAAATATGTTAAAACCCCCAAACATTCCAGCAGTCTTTGTTTCACCCTGGGGTATCTATCCCTGCCTTTATTTATCAGCCATGAGAAAGGTTACCTCAAAGGTAGGCATACATACTGCTAATATAGGGAGATATATATATAAAAAAAACCCTAAAAAAATCCATCATTTCTGAAAGCAAAAGCAATACCTAAAAAAAATACCAACTAATTTAGCTTTTGTTCAGCAAAGTCATTAAACACTCAGAAGTGAAAAAATGTCTCCTCATTTCATCCCAATAAAGCTGAGAAGCTGCAGGATCTGCTTTTAGGTAAGAACTAGTATGTAATTTTGCCACTTAAAAGAGCAAGTAAGTTATCTCAAACTGTAACTCTCCCAACACATTTCCCCCAAAATTCAAAGCTCTTTTTCAGATATCATTGCTTCATGTTTCAGAGGTCACACCACCTGCCATGTAGACTTCTTCATGTCAGGAATATGTAGGTCTCCAACTGATATTCTTGTGTGCAGAACTCTGGAGTTCAACTGCTCTACAGTAATTCCCCATTTTCCACAAATGGCAAATCTCCACATACTGTAGTTTATTTATCACCATCAATTCTTTTTGCAGACTCTGGACTCTTTTGTCCAGTTGTGTTGCAACAGTGCCAACAACCACCTAAGAGGGCTACCATTAAGTTGATGGTGACTTAACGCTTTGATACACAACTGTCACTCATCCAGCCAGTAAAAAAGTCCCATGAACCAGTTAATCCCCATCTATGTTTAGGGAATTCAAACTTTAAATGAAATTACTCTCTTGTATGAACAGTTGTTTATTCAGCCATTTTTTTTGCACTTTACAGTTGGAATTCTGGAAATTCGAATACCACATCTTTGCCTGTGAGCTTCTTGTAGACACCAGAAAACGTTTCCACCTGTGAAGACAAACAATCTTGTTTATACAGGCTGCGCAAGGAAGTAAAAATCTATGTCAGCATACTTCAGGTACTACACTATTCCCCACTGCATCTGAACTCAAGGCTGAGTATTTTCTTCTAGATTAAGGACTCTCTTACTTTCAATGCAGAGACCCACAGAGTCAAAGTTGCCCTAAGAAAGTCCTCGGGGTGGGGGGGGGAAGGCAAAGTGATGAGGGACGTCAGGCTGTACCAAACACATCTGTTTAAGGTCAAAACTAAGTGCTTCACTTAAAATAAAACCAAAATAATAAAACAAACAAACCACACTAACAAACAAACCAAAAAGAAACAAACAAAAATCCTCAAATCCAAAACCAAACAAAAAACTCCACCACAAACCAACCCCAAAGAAACAAAAAAACCCCAAAGAAATAAAACACTGTCTGTTGACATGACAGAACCAATATAGCTACTTTACAATCTGGGGATTTTGACAAGCTGAACGAGAGCTTTAGTTCAAAACTGTCTTGTCTCTTCTTTCTCCATATACGAGCAACAGCACCTCCATTGCCACAAACCAGAAGGCAGCCTTTTCCTCTACCTCCTGAGCAGTCTCTTAGATACGTGCAAATGCCACCCCATCCTGCACCGGCAAGTAAAGAGTTTTTTTCATTTACCTTGTGTTCAACATTGTTCTGTTGTGCCTTGTCCAAATGGACTTTTATGAGCCTGCTGCCGTCCAGTTTTACACGGATTCTCTTGCCCACAATTTCACTTGGGAAAACCAGGTCTTCAAGAATGGCATCGTGCACTGCAGTAAGCGTACGGCTGAAATGCCACATTTGTATCATTAAAACACATCCTCTTGACAAATTTTCCAGTTTGCCAAGGCTTAAACCTTCCACAGCATGCTTTACCTGAAAATTCAGTGGTGTTTTGTTCTGGGTTTTTGGTTTGTTCTTGATTTTGTGTTTTGGTTATTTTGTTTTGGTCGATTTGTATACATTTTTGGTTGAGGTTTTTTTTTCAATGCTACAGTGTGACAATATCACATTTTTCACACATCATGCAAAAAGACAAGTTATATTCTACACTGAGCACAGAAACTTATCAACTGCATGAGGGGAAGAAGTCAGTAGCCAGGTTTCTGACTTTTTAGATCATATGTTGCTTTGTAGAAACATGCCTGAAACATTCTTTTATTTCTATACATTTAAGGAAGAATTTTATTTAAATCAGAACCAAATTGTTCTATCTGCAACTCTGCCAGAGACACTTACTGGAAGAGTTTAAGTGTCCAAGTATCTTCAACTACAGGCTATGTTCATAGTAGACCCAACTGTGAAAACACTGTTTTCTTTCATGTGTCTAAATCCAAGCAGCTTAAACACCAATGTATTAAAAGGAAAAGTTTAGCTGGTAAGTTTAGTCCATGCTTAGAAGACTGCTGATGTCTACATTTGTGTTCTTGAACTGTCCAGAAGTGAGCCGAAATGAGAAAAAAGAATCCAGGTTATTTTGTGTATGAGTCTAAATGACTAGTAAGATTTTGCAGCTTCCCTATCTGCAGTTTCAAGGCAGCACCTCTAGTAACTAAGACCTGTGTCTGCAGCAGCATTTCAAACTTGCAAAGATTGGGATAGCTAAAGGAGACAAACATCAACCATGCTTCTATGCTTCAAAATATACATTATCAGCTTTACAACACTACTACCCTGATGTAGTGTCAGGATGAGAAAGGGACAGTCCTGCACGCTCTTCTTCTCTCATGTTGGAAGTGGCAGCATGCTCATGCACTGATGCTGGTTTCTCCAGCCACTGCTCAATACTAGTTTTAATATACCACAGAGTGCTCCAAAAGCAGGACTGCAGCTAGATGAGCACTATGAAACCACACTTTTAAAATCCATGCCCAAAGACTTCAAAATATAATAACAGGTATGACACAGGTATGATACTGGGGCTGATAAAAGTTACAGGAACATGCCACATGTCATAATGAGTACAAACTTTTAAGATGTGGACTATGTAACAATATAATAAGAGCACAGTATAGATAAGGCACTGATATCCATATAGACACAATAGTGTTATATGTCTAGCAATGAAGAGACTAGATGAGAGCAGGGAGGACATTTATCGCAAATTACTATACTGCTACTGTTAAATTCAGACCCAGAAGGACTATTCTTACCTACACCCATCCTCAGCCCTTCTCCCTCATTGCATCCCCCTTCAGTGTGCCAGCCCTGCCTTCTGTACAGTCTAACATGGGATGGTGGCTCTTCCTACAGCTTAAAAGAAGCAATTCTCATCAGCACACTGTGGTAACAGAGACAGCAGGTTGGGGTTTTTTAAGACAGCACTGCTGGCTAAAATTGGCTACAGCTATAACTGGAAATACAAATCGGAGTTCCAAGAAATGAAAAAGTGCCTAAAGATAAGGTTTTCATTGCACCCTTTATCAGTCAAATGGCAGATACTATGTCAAACAGTGAGAAAAAGAACAAGAAAACCCAATTACTGGAATGACTTCTCAAAAACCCAACTAAACATTACTTGACTAAACTTCCAAGTTACAAAAGAAGGCTGTCATATTGAATCACTATTATTTACTTACCTCCTGGGACGCTTTTGCTTGTTTTTTGTGCGGCTTTTTCTTGTTGGCTTGGGCAAAATCCTTCTCTGTTAAGGCAAAAGAAAAAAAAAAAAAAAAAAAAAAAGCGGCATTTCTCACTATCTGGTGTTACAATTAACTAAAAAACCCAAACCAAACTACACATGCAGCTCTAAGTTAGTTTTTTGTAACCCACTAGAAACAGATCCATGAAACACCAAAAAGACGACACTTAAGTATGCCCAAAGCATTAGAACTTGGTATTACTTGCAGAAGCTGAAGAACTGGTAGTGTTTTATTTCTCATCTACTGATCCCATATTCAGTGCACTGAAATAAAACATTTGTGTTTCATATCTCACCCCTCATTAATACAACCAGAGCAGTTTACTGTGTTGTACTAGCAATCTGAACACACTTCTTTGGGAAAGGAAATCTCAGAATTTTACAACTGTTTGACTGAGCCTCTGCTGTGAAGCAGAGTAGTAAGCTACCTCAGGTCCCACAGACAGCTAGGTGACATCTGAGATGGAAATGCTTGTTTGAATAATGAGATATATTACACAGTCCAGATCAAACCTTGGCTTCAATGTAATTAGTTCCAAAAGCAGCATCAAAGGTATGTGTCAGCTTGGATCAAGAAAACATTTTCTATGCATATATACACACACACACCCCCACCCCCCCCCCCCCCCCGCCCCCAGCCTGGATTAGTAAAACATATTTTCTATTTCCCTATCTGCAAAGGCAGATACTTTAAAACATTTGAGTTTTACTGCAGGTGGCTACAACTGCATCTATCTTCTGCCAAAACAACAGCATTTCCATGACTGCATTCATGATGGAGCTACTGTAATCCAAACTGGGTCACATCATATTCAAAAGCAACATTTCACCTACAGCAGAAGAACTACACAGATTCCCTTCTAAAATATGGATTACTAAACTGGCAGGGAATTCTCAAGCACTTAGTTTAAATGAGCCAGAGACGCCTTAATTAGAAGTCTTCTTGGCCACAAAGATTCAGGGCAAGGTGCTGTGGCTTTGAAAATTATACTATTAAGAATTTTTGCTAAAAAGAGCTTCAGTGCAGACTTTGTCTACCCCTAAGTATTGCCCAGAGAGCCGTTCATCACCTTTTCATAACTTAGCTCCTCCCATAAATTCAAAACTTGAGTCATTTTTTTTTCCTCCCTTCCTATTAATTTGTTACGTGCTTAGATTACTTAAGTGTAGTAAAGCTCGTATTAATATTTGCTTCCTCTTACTTTCAAGCTTTGCTTCTGAAACTTTTGAAGGAGTAAGAGAGATCAGAACAAGGAAGTGATATCCCCCTCCAAAAATCTTCATATCTCACCAAGTTTACATAGCCTTGGCTGCTAGCTGAAATCATTTTAGGTTACATCCACAGAAGAACTTTAATTACATTTCCTGCTGCTACAAAAATACGCATCATATCATTATCTTGAATAGACAAGATGAGTAGTGCAGCACTGGAATGGGTTATTCAAAGAGGCTGTGGATGTCCATGCTTGGATGTTTTAAAGACTCAGACAGACAAAACCACGGGTGACCTGATCTCATGGTGGCAATGGTCCTGCTTCACACACAGGGATTAGATAACCTCGAGGGGTCCCTTCATATGAACATTTCTATAATTCTAAGAGTTTTACCTGAGCAATGAACACCACATGCTTCCCACTGAACTTCTTCTCCAGCTCACGAACTAGCCGCACCTGAATCTTCTGGAAGGATTTCAGCTGAGGAACCGGTACAAAGATAATGATGGCTTTTCTGCCACCACCCACTTCAATTTCCTGAAAGAGAAGTAGAAAGTAAACATTTATTCTCAACCCCTAGAGTAATGTTTGATTTGGTCATGAACCCTCTAAACACAGATATTTGATAACCTTGCTTACAAGTCTGGGGGGGGAGGGGAGGAAACAAGGAGCATCAGAGAGCAGTACCTTATTTATTGCATCTAAGAGAAAGCATTGAACAGAAAAACCTCTGTCAGAGAGCTTGTTCTGCCACAAGGAATGACTGGACAATAAATCCTGCCACTGCTTTTCAAGTCACATCCTCTGAATAGCACATCTCATTCTTTCTGTAGGATGAGATTTGGATACTAGAATCCTAGCTTACAATATCTGCAGTGGTAGGTACATGCTGCTACAAAGTTTCAAGACAAACTTCAACATAATAAATATCTTACTTTTGAGCTACTAGTTCATGGAAATCATCTCCTGTTCACCCCTTCCAAGGCCTGCATCACTACTTGAAACATTTCCTTTCCCTCCTAATGCCAACAGGTTTACATCCCGCCAACACGGATTACTTTTCCCCCAGTGTTTCTCCAACAGTTTATCAGAACTGAATAAGCTTGTATAGGCTTACAAGGAGCTTCTTGCATGAACCCGACTGCAGAGGCATTCCTGACAGAATGGAAAGATAAATTGTTTTTCACCAGCCAAGTTCCCACATGAGTTAACTCAGATGCCCCCAGGAAGACTTCTCACAAATAAAACCAAGTAGTTAAATAAACAACATTTGTAAAAATTCCTCATCAAGGACAATACACATTGCTGTACTTCAGCAGCAAAGTAGTTCTTCTGAGGGCCCCTGAACTCTTACACCAAGCCAACTTTTGCATTCTCAGATTCTTTAACTAAAGTTATGCATCTGTGCCTGTATTGCTAGGCCTGGGCAAGAACCAAAAAGCAATTTACTTAAGTTTTTGGTTGCAGCAACCAGCTTCAGAAGTTCCATCCAGTCTCCATGGCTGACAAATTCTAACATTAGTTTTCTTCCTCCTTTTCCACTAATTTTCTTTTTCCTTTTCTTTCTTAGGGTTTCAGTTGCCTTTATAAACTACAACTAACATTTACAAAGAGGCTAACTTACCTGGTCAAGTCAATTACCTCAATCCACTTCCTATTACTTGGTACATAACAGAGGATGTACAACAAACAATTTTACAGAAAGTATTCCTGACAGATTCTGCAGTGCCTACATTGCCAACCAGTATCTATACACAGAAAGTCAGTTTCAGACCTCAGACCCAGTTTGCAGAGACAGAAAGTAAAACTGCCATTTTAGAACATGTTTTAAACAGCAAAGTGCTATATTTGAGTTTTTACAACGACTTGTCAGATCAGTTCCCAAGAAGAAAACCAAGCCATTATTACAAAATCCTACATGTTAACAGCAAATGCCAGGAAATAAACCACAACAGCATACAGTCAAATAATCACAGGCTGTAAGAAATGGCTACCACCACCATTCACCCAGTACGTTAAACATCTGCAGAAATTAAACACACACAGAGCAAGTCACCAAGGAATTCTTTGTGAAGAAGGTCTAGCCTACCTTAGCTGCTGTGATGTTTAACTCCCGCAGCTGAGCCTTTAAGTCGGAGTTCATTTCCAACTCCAGCAGAGCCTAGAAAAGTGAAGTTACAGAATAATCCATTACATACAGTTCAACTCATAAGAAACCATGAGACCAAAGTCTGTCCACAGTGACAGAGTAGTTTGATACTAACAGTGGTAAAAAAGTATATAACATTTAACTGCCTGTAAGTCACAGTGACAGATGCCACAAGTTCACATGGTGGGAACACTGGCTGGCCCAGTTCTTAAGTAAACCTATGGAAGAGTACCCGTTTAGACAGCATCACCCTCCAAGTCTGAGCTCTAGACAACTGTGACAATAGTGTCTCTGTAACTTGCAGTCAGTTGTCAAAGCAGAAGGAAAAGACACGTACCTGGGATATACCAGACTCGAACTCATCTGGCTTCTCACCATTAGGCTTCACAATCTTTGCACTAGAGCTGAACATGGCCTTCCTGCAACGCAAAAGAACACCTCAGTTGCCAACAGGCACACGTCTTCTGCCACAGGCACAGCAAGACTCGGCAATCCGGCTACTCGGCCACACGTTTCCAAGCGAAGCCAGGGAGCCCTACGGGCCACGCAAGCCCCAGCACGTCGCTCCACAGGATGCCGACCTCTGTACGATAAAACCGTCCTGGACAAGGAGAGGCCTGCCCCGTGTGTGCGCTAAGGCGCGGGCAGCCGAGAGGCCCCAGGAGCACCGAGGAGGCTGCCCGGCCGCTGACGGAGCCCCACGTGCCGCCGGGCGGGCAGCCCCTCCCGGCTGGCGGGGCTCTGCGCCCGGCCCCGGCCCCCTCCTCTCGCCCGGCGGCACGCTGCCCGGCCGCTGCCGCTTCCCTCAGGCCGCCGCCGGGGCAGGGCGGAGGAAAACCCCGCCGGCTCCCCTCCCCCAACACCGGGAGCCTCGGTGACCATCGGGCCTCAGGCAGGCGGTAATCGGGGGCATCCCCACGCCGGGGCTGCCGCTCGGAGGGCCGCTCGGCCCCCAGCCCCATATTGCAGCGGCGACGGGAGAAAAAGCGGCGGCGCCGCCACCGAGGCCCGCGCAGGGCCCGAGCACCCACCTCTCTCAGCACCGGCCTAGGAAAAGAGCGAGCTCTCGCGAGCGCGGCTCAGAGCGCGGCGCGGGCCGGTGCTGGCCCCGCCCACGCAGCGGCGAAGCCGAACCAGGAAGAAGGGCAGAGCGGGCCCTGTCTGCGCCGCGAGTCCACGGCGGCTTCTGCCAGGGTGAAGCCGCAGAGGAGACGCAAAGTACTGGCGCGTCGCCTGCGGATGAAGTCAGCGCCAGCTGCGGGACGCCGCGGAAAGGGAGGGGAGAGGGCAGAGGGCAGCGGCCGCGGGGACGCTCGTGCACAGCGCTTGTGGCAGCGGAGCAGGGCCGAGTTGCTGTCACCCGCCTCCTGCGGGGCCTGGGCTCCCTTCCCGCCCCTCGCTCTCCCAAGGGTGCTTTGCCTGCGACAGTGAGGGAGGAAGCGACGTCCCCAGCTGCTGTGCCAGCCCTTCGCCGCCACTTGCTTCTCCGCGGGCCCGGGCGGCGTGAGGCGGCCCCTGCCGCCCCACTCGTCTCAGGTGCTCCCGCTCGCTGCCCTCACAGGCTGAGGCTCTTGGCTTCTGCTTTCGAAATGTGTTTTCTGTAAATAGTCACCGCTATCTCAGTGTTGGCTCGCTTTTCTCCAGCAATGTCAGGGCCCACACATAAAGCCTGCGTCTGCCTATTGTGAAGCTCCCTCACCCTTGTCCAAAGCAGCAAAGCGGAGCAGATGGTCTCTTTCCTCCCTTATCTGTTCTATCTCTCCACATTAATTTAGTGGGCCGAGAGTTGACCTGTGATGTTCAGGTCAGAAGCAGAGACCTGCTGGAGAGGTCTCTGGCACACAGTCACCGCTGACCCATGTCAAAGTGTAGTGCTGGAGTGACGCAGACTAAACCAAACCAGGGAGCCCATTGACAGAGGAAACGGGCAATTGCATGCCAGCTCACATCTGTGCCTGGGCCTGGTTTTGTGTATTTCTACAAACATCTCTCAGTTACTTCTGCTGAGACAATCACAGCGATCAGTTACTGAACTGTCCTTAGGCTAGAAGTAATGCACAAGTCCTCCACTGTGTTATAGACACTAACTGAAGACATGAGATTCCTGGGCTGCACATATTCTCTCATCACTGGAAGCACTTTTTATTACATAGTGTGTTGACGAAAAAGGCACTATAAACACCTAAGTTGCATGCTGATAAAAAGAACAAGCCGTACTCTAGTTTTGAAAGAAGTGACTTGCATGTTAATTCAGGTGGAAGTGCCTAGCTGTGTGTCTCAAGCAGAGATAAAACCTTGCCTTAATAAAAAATTCCCACCTTAACATTTCCCTGCCAGCTAATTTAGACAGGTCCCCTGCTGAAGGAAAAGTCTCACCCTGAGGCCAGTGTGCAGCTCTTGGCACAGACTGTCCAGAGAGGTTAGACGCAGGAATGGGGCTCAGAGCACTGGTTCTGTGCTCAGATTCCCTGAACAAACCTAAAAGCAGCCAACTTTAGTTTGTAATACACATTCGCTATTATTATGTAATAGTGTGTGTAAAGTCTGTTAATTAAAAAAATCCAGTGCTGGAGTAATAAGTTCCTGTTGTAAACAAACAAAAAAAAATTGCAAGGACACCACCACCACTCTAAATAACCTTAGCATTTGCAAGAGGCAGCCCATCATGTTTTCTAACATTTGTGTCCTTTTATGATACCCAGAAAAGCAGATTGTTCAGTTCCCATTTTTCTTCCAAGTCACCCTTCTTTCCTTGTATGAATTCAATGAATTAGAAAAACTGTGCAGCTCATGCTGATGGCCAGGATTAGTATTTACAGAGATGTGAAATTATCTAAACATCAGTGATGAGGATCTGATTGAAGAGTAAAAAAAGGAAGATAACAAGTAATCATCTCAGCAGTACAGTAGTCTGCATTCAGTTTATAGTGTGAAATGCTTTATGAGAAGGAGAAAGAATAGGTGGTGTGCAGATGGATCAAAACTGGGCTGTTCAGAGCAGTAATGAAGAAATAAGGGTGCTACATAAGAGCAATGAGAGAAGAAGGCATAGAGAGATATTTCCTTTCTGACACCGACTGTGCATTAGGGAAAGGATGCGGAGTATCAAGATCTATATGGGATTTACCCAGCTGGTAATGCCTGAAACCCAAAGCAGCGGACAGGTTTTAAAGAATCACTGTAGATATGTGATCTTTAAAGAAGTTATGTCATTACAAAGTAATATAATTAATAAGGCTCTTATGCCATGCAGACTCAGAATGGGCGAGGTGAGGAAGTATAAAGAATGAATTAAGCAGGTGAGTTACAAAAGAATCCCAACAGCAGTAGGACAAGGTCTCATGGTGCTATGCATAAAATGATTTCATATAATTGGAAGAAACAGAAGACAAGACTTGTCAGGGTCATAGCTAACTTTTAGAATCGGAAGGAAAACTGAGTCTATTATTTAATTCTCTGGCAGAGGCTTGTATAACCACACCAAAGTTTCAAAGCTCACGGGTAGGCTGTTCCTCTAAGGGTTGACTGAAGACTGTGATGATTCTGGGGGATTATTGCTTCACAGCTTTATTACTGATGCATACATTTATACTTAAGCATGGGCAAGTTTTTTGTTCTGCAAGATCTCAGTTCTGAGAAGGAAGCTAAAAGACTTCCCTGTCGCTGTTTATGCCAGGAGCGGAGAGACGCAGCAACATATAAGTTCAGCAAGAGCAGGCAAAAGAAGCTACTTTATTAATTTACAACCCCATTTTTATACCCCAGCCCCATAGGGCGATTGGTCAGCAATCACACATCTCCTAGGGTGATTGGTTAAAGTCCTACAGCACCTATTTCAAAA
>JANVCC010000018.1:18037807-18125319 GCA_025345505.1 Todiramphus chloris collaris
TGAGAACCTAGGAAAATTCCTCTGCTAGCAGCTTTTCAGCATCCACACTTCCCTTTCCTGTCTTATATTTTTAATTGAGGTAATGAGACAGCAATATAACTTACACAGGGACGGTATGCTAGATAAAGAGGCTACCTAGTGACCTTCCTAGCTACCTATACATGCATTAATGTGAGACAGGGTAATCGGCTAACATTTACAGAGTGTTTAAGTAAAAATGCCCTACAGACACATGCCCTTACTTCAGTGGTGAGTGTATTTTTTTGCATAGATAGAATCATAGAATCAGAGAATCAGAGAACAGTTCTGGCTGAAAGAGACCTTCCAGATCATCAAGTCCAGCCTTACTCCTCGCCCTATCAAAAACCACTAAACCATGTCCCTAAGCACAACATCTAACCGCCTCTTAAACACCTCTAGTGATGGTGACTCCACCACATCCCTGGCCAGGCCTTACCACCCTTTCTGGAAAGAAATGCTTCCTAATATCCAGCCTGAACCTCCCCTGCTTCAACTTCAGGCCATTTCCTCTTGTTCTATTGCTTGTCACCAGGGAGAACAGACCAACTCTGTACCCTAAACCGCGACAGGGGCCCAAAACTGGATACAATATTTGAGGTGTGGAATCACCAAAGCCAAGTACAGAGGAATGATCACCTCCCTGCTCCTGATGACCACACTATTGCTGATCCAGGCCAGGATGCCATTGGCCTTCTTGAACACCTGGGCACACTGCTGGCTTATGTTCAGCGGGCTGTAAATCAACACCCCCAAGTCCTTCTCTGCCTGGCAGCTCTCCAGCCACTCCTCCCCAAGCCTGTAGCGTTGATGGGGGTTGTTGTGGTCCAAGTGCAGGACGCGGCATTTGGCCTTATTGAAACTCATGGAATTGGCCTTGACCCAGAGATCCAACCGATCTAGATCCCTTTGTAGAGCTTCCCTACCCTCAAGCAGATTGACACTTCCACACAGCTTGGTGTCATCTGCAGATTTACCAAGGGTGCACTCTATCCCTTCACCCAAATCATTGATGAAGATGTTAAACAGCACTGAGCCCTGGGGGGCACCATTCATGACTGGCAGCCAATTGGATTTAACTTCATTGACCACAAATATATTAAGTTCTATTTCTTTTTTTTTATGCAGACTGTTATAAATACAGAAGTGTCTGTCAAGAAAATACATTAATAAACTAATAAACAAGTTGTGGTTTTAGTGTAGGGGAAAACACAGGACCCCTTATAAGCTGAATAAGGGGGATAGTAAAACCCAGCTGCATTTACAGCACAAAGTGTTGAGAGGAAGGCTCATGATCAGGCCATGGCTCAGTGACCACTCTCACTCAACATGGTGCCACTGTGTTTCCACCAAAACAGAGGGAATGGCTCTTCTCTCTTTTCCCTTTCCCACTCATTCCTAATACCTCACCTGCGGTAGCACAACTGCCCGTGCAAGCTTTGATTTGGCAAAACTTGACTAGATTTGTATATTTGAGAAGATTATGCTATGGTGTTACAGAGGGTTGCCACGTGAAACTGTGGCATTGATTACAAGTCCTAAATGTCTTATGAAACCCCCTTAAAGTCCTATCCACATATATGTTTACATTATTCTGTTTTCAGATGAGGAGAGTGTTTGTGATTGGACCCTTCAGTTTTGGAGGTGGGGACTAAATGGTTCATTTCTTGGTGAGTCTTTACAAACACTTCACAAAGCCATGGATTACAGAGCCTGAAATGCCCTTTCTGCCCTGGGCTGACTGAAAACCTCCCAAATCCACTAGTGCCACAGCAACCAGAGAGCAGGTACCATGAAGCAAGCACAGGTATTGATGAGCCTAGCAGTGCTAAATGTCACAGTAGTAAAAATGCCAGCTGTCATGTGAGGAAAGGGATCCACCTCTCCTGCCACTGCAGCACAACAGCAAGGGAAAATCAGCAACGGGGGTGCAGCTGTAAAGGTAGGGCTGGCTGTTCAAATGCTGCCTCGGTTTTACCAACTGTGAGAAAAAGCAGTGAAAATAATGTGTATGATACATAGTGGACTTAATTTTTTTGGTTTTTTTTTTTTTTTTTGGTTTGAATCTGAACTATGTGTGTTGGTCATGACATCAGGAAAGTTACTGTTTAGTCCTTGCATGGATATTGGATGTATGAATCTGTTCAACCAGAGAATCAATGACTGTAACAGAAGGTCTTTTCTTTCCCCATCACTTATTGCTCATTGCTTTTTTAGTATGTGTTGCCCAAAGAAGACTATAAGTAAAATAAACATCTAAACCTGTAAGGAATAAGAAATCCATCTGCTATAGAAAAACAAAATTAAAAGAAAAACTAACCAAGAGCAATAAAATAAATTTATCACAAGCAGGAAGTAGTGAAAAGCCTGAGAGTCTCAGTGGAAAACTTTACAGTGATAATTAATGTAAATAATCTTGATCTGAAAAAATCAGACGTAAGCATTTTGTAAGTCAGAGTAATATGAAGTCTCATGAATATGTTTGAAGCAGCAAGAAAAATGCAGTAATTAAATTCTGATACAACCCTGACCAAATTGTTTCTGCATTCCACCAAGACCTGTCAGATGCAGAAGCTCCTTGGGTTTTGGTTTGCTTTTTACTGTAAAGAGTGTTGACATCCAACTGATAGGCACAGTAATGTTGAATCCATTAGTTGGTTTTGCAACGGAAGGCAAAATTGGTATGAGTGTTCCACAATCTTGGCATTTTACTAGGCCACCCTTGGAGATCTGAGTACAACACTCAACAGCTCTGGCATCTCAAGACTGTCTTTGTCGCAATACGTCCATATCAGGGCTACAAGGGAAATCCAGCGGCTGAAAATGCAGCAGCATATGTACGTTGGGCTGTTTCTGGAGGCAGCCATACCTGTGCCCACATCTTCTGTACTTTGATTTCATCTGAAGCTCAGTTAAGGCACTAAATTCAGCACATAGCCAGTCTTCCTGGCTTTCGTCTCTGAGAATGTGATGCTCCAGATACAAGGATATGTGACAGTGGGTTGAAGCTGGCAACAGTTCAATCTTTAACCTGCTCAGACAAGGTGGTTCTCCTTACTTTAGAGGCCGTACAGGGCACAGCTGGAACATGCTTACTAGCAGACCTTGATTTAAATAGGAGGATGAGATCCAGTTTAATGACCTTCTTCAGCTCTAGACTTTTGGGTGTACTACATATTTTGAGGCTTGTGCCATCTTTTATTGGCAGCCCTTCCTCATGTGCTTGCGAAGCTGAGAAGGGCAAGGCGGGGCTGGTGGGAGGCTGCTGGGTGAGTTCCCCCGGTGGAGCACTGTTCATTTGAATGACGCGTTAGGGACCAGGGTCTGCTGGAGCTGATCGCAGGACTGGGGCCGCTATCGGGCTGGCAGGGGAGCACTTCAGCTGAGGGCCCCTGGGAGATTTTATTCCTTTTGTAACAACTGGGGCTTTCCGAGGGAGGAGCTGTGTAAAATGTGGTGATCTCATCTATCTCGTGCTCACCCCCCCGAACAAAAGCTGGCTTTTAAAATGCACTTATTATGTGGGGGAAACAAAGCCAACAACAACAAAAAACCCCTCATGCCCTAGGTTTTTCGGGTAGTTTTGGCCTCTCTCGCGGCTCGTAGGGCAACCCTCCGCGCGCCGTCTCGGCCGTTCCCCCGCCGGCCGCCACGCATGCGCGGGACGGGGGCCGGGGGCCGGGCAGCGGCGGCGGCGGGGTGTGGTGTGGTGCCGGGGGGCGCGGCGGGGCGGGTGTGCGGATGGCGGCGGGGCTGCGCCATGTTGCGGTGGCTCGTGGCGGTGCTCAGTCACTCCTGTTTTGTCTCCAAGGGCGACAGCATGTTCTACGCGGTGCGCAACGGCCGGCGGACGGGCGTCTACCGCACCTGGTAAGGGCCGCGGCCGGGGCAGCGCGGGCCGCCACCGCAGCCGGGCCGCCACCGCAGCCGGGCCGGCCTCACCCCCGCCCCCTGTGTTGCAGGGCGGAATGTCAGGAGCAGGTGAACAAGTTCCCCTCCGCCAGCTTCAAGAAGTTCTCCACTGAGAAGGACGCCTGGGCCTTCGTGCGCGCCGGCCTCCCGGGGCAGCAGCAGGCGCAGCCCAAGCCGGCAGGTAACTCGTCCTCCCCTCGTTCCCGCCTTACCTCCGCCCGGGCGGGGCGGGGAGGGGAGGGGAGGAGGGAGGCAGGCAGGCTGCGCTGCAGGCTGCGCACTGTTAGGGCCCGCCCGCCTTCTGCGGGGCGTCTGTAAACAGCGCGGCTCCGGGCTAAGCGTGGTTGGCGGCTCCTGGGCACCTCCGGGGAACGTCTTGTAAGGGGAAAAGCCGCAGCGCTAGGTGCGGCGGTGGCCCTGCCCTCCGCACACGGCGGGGGATGTGTCTGTGCGATGGAAGTATTTCTGTAGGCGCTCGGAGAGCGTTGCTTGTGCCGTGTTTGTTTTGAGGGCTGTTCACGTGCGTTTTCTTTTCGGTTTGATCTGCGGACAGGAATGGCTGGTGTATACTATAATATTTTTTTCATAACAGCTTTGGGTGGTGTTAGTTACTAGCCTAGTATTGCTAGCTGGTGATAACAACTGTTGTCTTTAGAGTCAGTCATTTCAAGTAAAATTTGATCTTGTATGTAGTTGAACTTTTTATCTCTCTCCTTTTTTTTTTTTTTGGAAGGGGCACATGGTCCTCCAGCTGTAACGCAGGAAGATGGTAGCCAGAAAGATGAATCAGAAATAGACGTATGCAGTACATGCAAAAGGCCGTATGAACAGTCTACAAATGAAGAATGTGTTGCAAAGCGTGTAAAACATGACGAAGTATACTCAACACCAACAGTCAGTGAAGATAAATTTTCATATATGGGTGAGGTCTTTCGTTATTCCCATAATTCTTTTTGGTTCTTTGCACTTTTTTCACAAGTAACAAGTGTAATTAGTGGAAAGTTTTTAGGGAGGTTTGTGCATGGCAGCATCAGGCCTAGCATAACACTGTTTCTTTCTAAAATGGAAATGTAAGCCATGATATATCTATTCATGTTGTCTTTCAGTATAATTTTAATTGGTTTTAACCAGTATCAACACAGAGATTTAATCTGATCGTTATAGGTGTGAGTTTTCTGTGTGTCTGGGTTACAGGCTGTATTTAAATTCACAGATGTAGCTGGGAAGTCTTAAAGTTGACTGAAGAAGACAGTAATTGTAGTGAGAATACAGAACTTGAGGCAGAGGTTCTTCTTGAAGCTGATTTGACACCAGTGAGGGTGTGAAGCTACAGAGGGACTTGTGGCATTCTACACTACAAATTTACATGGATTCTGTCATTAATTTTTTGAAGAGCTTCCTGAGGAGGGAAATTCTGGGGATTACTTTGCTGGCAGACATTTCTTTTTGCTTGAAAAGTCTACGTCCTTGAAGGAGTGCTTGACCTTCTGCTTTTTGTAATCCTTCTGTAGGTGACTTTGCAGTTGTTTATACAGATGGTTGTTGCTCAGGTAATGGACGAAATAGGGCACGTGCTGGAATAGGCGTCTACTGGGGACCAGGCCACCCTTTGTAAGCAGCTGGATGAATTTTTATTGTTTTGTTTACTATATTGCTGTTTGTTTTGTGTGTGGTTTACAATACCAGTGTTCTTATAAATATTAAATCCTGCTGTTGAGATTCATAATGACAGTGCTACAAGACTAGTGAGTTATTGAGGGAGAAATAAGAGAAATCGGCTTCTCTGGGAGGTAAGAATATGGGGAAAATCAACTGGAAATTATATTTTTTATCTGTAATTCAGATTTTTGAATCTGTAATTTTTGAATCTGTAATTCAGGTGTTGCAGAAAGTTTTAAAAATAGGTGTAGGTGTGCAGAGAAGACAGCAAATGTAATTCCATATTGATGGCAGGTCCAGATATGCAGATTGGGCTATGCAGGTGGAAGTTAGAGCTAGGGTATCTATCTACCTACCTACCTACTGACCTACCTATCCCCCTTTATAAAAGAAAAAGTATCTCTCTTTTATTTATCTTTTTAATGTATAGTTGTTGTATGCCATTCTGGATATTTAGGGTAACTAATCTATTATTCATCCCTTGGACACAGAAATACCAGTGAAAGACTTCCTGGACGGCAGACTAATCAAAGAGCAGAAATACATGTAAGTAGTGCACAGTAACACACTCAGGACTACTTCAACTCTGGCCTTTAGAAACCAGTTATAGAGCTACAAGGGAAGTGTACAAAATATCAGGAATTACGACTTGAAACATATAGTTTTCTTCAAATTTTATTGATATTTATTGGTTTTGGACAGGGCAATTCACTTTGAGAATTCCAAATTATCAGGCCAAGCCCAGCTATTTAAAACAGCCTTGCATTCAGAAAACCAGGTTCTCAAATATGTATAGTATTCTTTGCATTTTTAATGGTAGTATCTCAGACCTTGGTGAGAGAGCTGCTGAGTAGCAGTTAAGAGGAGAATCGATTTCTTATTGGGGTAGGATCAGAGGTATCATATTCCTTAGCTAAACATAACAAAAAACCCCTCAAACAATTCCACGGTCTCAGGACTAACTTCTGTTATTCCTGAAGTAAACTTCTGTTGGCAACAGCAGATTTAGTCTTCCCTTCCCATCTCATCTTAATTTTGGTAGTGCTGCTTCCTGTGCTGTGTGTTCGGAGATGAACTGAAATGGGAAGTTGATCTGCTAAAAGCTATAGGAAGCTTACTTTAGTGAGGGACAAGCAGAGGTGATCATGGTGTGCCGGGGGTCAAACTTGTCACAAAAGAGCTTTTGAGCCCTCTCCAGACCTAGCCACTTCTCCCGCTTACTGTATTTCATGGCACCACAAAAACACAGCCAAAAAAAACCAAAACTTTGAGGGTCTCCAGACTCTTGAGATGGGTATGAATCCTTCCTCCTCAAAGTTATGGAGAAAACACCTAAAACTTGGTGTGCAGTTGATAGTGGTTTTGATGGAAAACTGGTTAGAGCACCACTCCTTAGTACAGAGTTGAACATCAGAATGTTTTGTGGGTTTTTGCCAGTGAAACTTAAGCTCCCCGTCTTCCTGATTCATTAAGTGGTCATCTGAATGCATAATCTTGGGAACTTCTGCTCTACAGGATGTTGATACTTATTTATGGAGAGATTACAGTAATGTTCTTTGTAGTTCTGTGTTGGCATTGTGCTTTGCTGGTATTTTAATTGCATGTGTTTAAAATCCTGTTCTGAACTGTGATTCTATTGAACTGTTCTTAAGGCAGCCTGCAAAGCAATAGAGCAAGCAAAGAGTCAAAACATCAAGAAACTAATTATCTACACTGATAGCAAGTTCACTATTAATGGTAAGTTAATGATTCTAGTTTTACTGATTCTTAAAGACACATGTACATTATTTCATTACATGAGACTCCCAGAATGTACTGAGTCCTGGGGAGAGGAATCTGGTCTGAAACTGATGCTATGAAGAAGGAAAAGTTGCTGTGTTAGATGAAATTCCTGTTAAACTTAGGTGTGAGACTTAAGTGTGAGGGAGAAAAAGAAGAATCTTTAGGTACAATGTCTTAGTCTCTGTTTTTGATTGCAGTTTGCTCTTGAATTTTGACTCACTGAGGTGTAGATTCCACTTCTGTTTAATCAAAGTTGTTTTGTAAATGTGTCTAGGAGTTACTTTTTTAAAATACCGGAGGAGGAGGATTGTGGTTATGTATAAATGGATGTGGTTTGGTTTGTTTGTTAGGAGATTTTGTGTGCAAGATTGGTGATTCTCTTCTTGTTTGAGGTCTGTTTGTCATGAAAAGCAGTAAGGATGTCTGACATTGTTGAGACCAGAAAAAAAGAAACTAAACTTATAAAATCTTATTTAAAGAGTAGTAGAGTAAATTTTCTGGTTGGCAAGGGATGGCCAGAATGTTAAATCTTGTTCTGTAGAGATCTGTTTACATGGTCATTCTCTGAAGGATTCTATTTAGCCTGCAGAGACCCTAAGACAGGCTGTCATCTGTTTTGCCTCTGCACGTCTCCTCCATTTTTCAAAACAAAACCAAGCCATAGATGTGGTCTATCTTCCTGCACCATCAAGCAAATCCTAAGCTTCAGTTTACTGAAGTTCATACCGTAATTATGTGCTTAATACATACATAAGATAGTAGTCTTTGAATTAAATACCTCTTTGGGGAAAAAAATGGTCAGATAATTCAAGCAATAATGGAAAATACAATCTTGAAAGCCAGTAATGGAGAACCAAACAAGAATATCTTGTATCTTCAGGGTCTTTGCCTGAGACTTTGTACGGAGTTAATGTGTTAAAAGGCTGTTTACTCTATCTTGATCCTTGCTGGCTTTTTTAATAGCGTTTTTATGATGGTGCTCCCTTTACGTAGGTATTACGAACTGGGTGGACAATTGGAAAACAAACGGCTGGAGAACAAGTTCAGGAGGAAGTGTAATAAATAAAGAAGATTTTGAAAGACTTGATAATCTATCAAAAGACATAGAAATTCAGTGGGTAAGAGCTTTATTTCTTATTCTTAATGACATCTTAAACATGTTTCTTGTAAAAACTTACAAGTAGGACCATAACTAAGAATTTTATGGAGTATAATATTGTACATCCAGAAGTAAAACCATAAATACAGAGAAGCTGCTTGATAAAGCAGACAGGCTACATAACCTAGGCTCTTGGAACCAGTATTTCATTTATTAAAGTGCATGTTTATTTGTTTTCTGTCTCTTGTTACTACTTGCAAAATGTGTGCAATAACTTTTGTTTGTTAGTACTGTTAGATGAAGTTTCTGTTCATGGAAATCTAAGCTTAAAATGTAACTATGTCTTTTTGAGTTGCAGATTAATTTCTGGATTTGCTTTTTAGAACTATTTTTGTGTACCTTAATTGTGCTTTTTTTTTCCAAGAAAACTGGGCACGAAAAGTTCTTCAAAATGCCTTTTTTAAGTTTTAAGTTGTAGTTGTTTTTCTCTCCAGTAAAGCAACTTTTATACAAATATTCCTGCAAAAATGTGTTTTTCTGTAACCCCTAACATCAGTGTTAAACATTGTAGGGGATACCTTCCCTCTACTCCTAAATTTTACTCTAATTGTCTAGAAACGAATCTTTTACCTTTGACTGGCTACTAATGACATATTTATTTGGCTTCTGGTTTTGTAGATGTAGAATGTGCACTTTTTCCATGGGAAATGTATTGCAGATATTCTTCCATTCATGTTGCTCTGTTTCAGAGTTACTGACTCCAATTTATAGGCTGACTCCATTTCATGTAACTACTACTATTGTCTGTTAAGAAGAAGGTGTAAAAAAATTTTAAAATAAGGCCAAGATACAGCTGCCCTTATTTTAAATAATAAACTATTATTGCTTTATACACATTTCTTACACCCAAATCTCTTCAACTGGGGAAGGTTTTTACTTTGGGAGGAGCTATATATGCATATACTTTATTACAGTAATCCACCTGCTCCAGCATGAGGTCCTCCAAGGGCTGCAGGTGGATATTGGCTCCACTGTTAACCTCCGTGGGCTGCAGGACAACCTGCCTTGCCATGGTCTTCACCATGGGCTGCAGGGGAGTCTCTGCTCCACGGCCTGGATCATGTCCTCCCCTTCTTCTTCACTGACCTTTGTGTCTGCAGAATTGTTTCTGTCCTGTGTTCTCATTCCTCTCTCTGGCTGCTGTTCAGTATTTTTACCCTTTCTTAAATATGTTATTACAGAGGACCCACCAGCTCTGCTTATGGGCTCAGCTCAGTCCTGCAGTGGGTCTATTTTGGAGCTGGCTGGAACCACCTCCCTCTGATTCAGGAGCAGCCCCTGGTGTTCTTGCAGAGGCCACTCCTGCAGTCTCCCACCTGGTACCAAAAGCTTGCTATGTAAACCAAATAGCATCTCACCCACCCTTCATGCTTGTCTCCTCTCAGATTTTGTCAAGTAGCATGCTTGATTTTCTTCTCCCTCCTCCACCCTTACTTCTGACAAGGATGGTCTTAGTATTGAAAGTGTTCTCGGGTCTTGATTGAAAGACAGACAGTTAAGACATCTGAAAGTTGAGAGATTCTTTTCATACCCTATTTCTGTCTCTGAAGTGACTGCTGTAACCATCAAGGCTATTAGTGGCTTCCTGGGAAAAGACTGACTTGGTTTAAGCACCGGAGACACATAGGTAGTTCTCTGTTCTCTGATAGTGGGAATTTCAAGTTGTCTGCATTTCTTAAAGGCTAGGTTAGGTGGTCCTTATCTACCTCACTACTTCTCATACAGATGATTTTTCACAATTTAACTTCCCTAGAGGAAGGGAGACTATGAACATTCCTGGGAAGAACACACACAGAGTACATGTGAGCAGAGGGCCTCTAAGGAGGTGCTGCTGTACTATGAGTGCAAAGGTGTTGTGTGATCAAATTTTACATACATACTTTTGTCTTGATTTCTTCCATATTTAACACTCCTGTACTTTTGTCCTAACAGATGCATATTCCCGGTCACGCTGGCTTCCAAGGAAATGAAGAAGCTGATAGACTAGCAAGAGAAGGAGCTAGTAAACAAAAGTCCTGATGTACTGGGACTAGAGACTGTTAGCAGTGGGAGAAGAAGAATTAACATCACAGTGACTGCATGAACTTCTGTAATTGTTTCAGGGGAACTTTGAACTGTATTTCTTGCTGGCCTGAAGCGTTCAATATATACCAACTTCTGGGGAGAACCCCCCCACATTTTCTCCTATAGCATTTGTTTTACAATCGAGTCAATATTTAGTTGATGATACAGAGTGCTTGTTTTTTCTCCATCTTACTGACAGGTCGTGGTCAGTGTTTTTAGCTGTCTTACAGGCTTCTGAATTCACCATAAAGACAGACTTCTGAAGAAGTAATACTTATTCAGAATAAATCTTTATCTTAAGTGTTCTGTATTTTCCTCCTGGTGAAATAAATAAGATTTTTTTAATTTTTTTTTTTTTTTCCTGCAGAGGTATATATTCACAGTTCAAAATAGTTGGAGGTGGGAGAATTTTGGGGTTAGTTGATTTGGTCAGAAGTCAGTGACCGAACACAAAGATGTCCAGTAAAATGCTTTGACATTCTGGTACTGGCAGTAGCTGCTCTACACATGGGCTTGTAACACTCCACCTGTGCCTCACAGTACCATCAGTTACAGCATCTGGAGATGTGCCTGTTATGTTACTTGGCAAGGCAGCATGGACACGCTGAAAATCCAGATTACAAGAAAACTTGAACAATGAATTTTTACTGTTCTCTCTCTAGCTTTCTAATGTCCAAGTTGTTTGTTTCTGGCTTCCTGTTCCATTAGGTAATTTTTTTATGCATACTGGTTCTCATTAGCGGTGTTAGTTCCTCTCCAGTGTTGTCCCAAAGGTAATAATTGTCCATTTTATCTCAAATGGAACTAAAAGATGATCAGCTTCTCCCGTCTTCCGGATGTCAAGTGTTTGACTTCATTTTTTTTCCAGTCAATAATGAGAATAATGGAATGGCTAATGTGCACTTGAATTGGGAAAGTAATTACCAGTAATCAACATAGTTTTATTGTCTATGCGTGTATACGGGAAGAACAAACATGTTTGTTATCTTTGTCAACTTCTTTGTAAGCTACTTTCATACCATTGAATAGTAGGGCTTAAACTAGGAGTCACTGATTTGATTTTATTTCTTATTGTGTTTGTTAATTGCGATACAGAATGGTAGAGCTGCTGAAACTTTGTTTCTTAATAATTCTCATGCATTATGATGTCTTTACTGAGGCAAAGTGGGAGCTCTTACATATTTAGAGTCATATGAACTATGATAAAATGAGGAAACTGCCTAGATCAGTGAGGCTTTCTAATTTTTGTTTTGCTCATCCAAAATGGCACAGCAAAGCTCATCAAGGGATAAGGGGGTGCACTCACCAGATTTTCCCCTCTTGCTTCTTTTGTACATATGCACACAATTACCTGTTTGTTTTAGAAGTTTGACTTGAAGGAAAACAATCCATCATCCCTGATCAGATCTCAAGCTGAGGCAGAACAGTGTGACAAGCAATGTACTGAAGAGGTGGCACCTAATAACCTGCCTATCAGACATCTCCAGTTAAACAGGTAGATCCTATTTACTCTATGAAAGTCTGTATTTTCTGAAACAGCAGCTTTGGAGGCAAAAAAAAGTGTAGATAATGGTAGGTAAATCATAACAGCAGTGAAATGCTGAATGTAAGCAACTTTGCTACCTGAATCTAACAGGTAAATTATAATAGTAAATTTTTGTGTTAATTTGACACCAGTGTTTATCATTCTTACTCTAGAAATTCAGGACAAGAGAAAGCTGAGAGTTACAAGACTATGGCTGATTGACGGATGGAAAGCAAATACAACTTCTCAGCAAGACTTATTGGGGGCTTGAGGACCCATGGAAGATCTTGGCTCTTCGAGTTGTTCTTTTCAGGGAACTGAAACTTCAGGAGTTGCAGTTTGGCTGCATTTAGCAGCTGTAACAGTCAGGGGACAGACATGGAACTTCTGGCTGGATTTGTATCTGCCTCTAGAAATGTGGGCAATACCAGTGTTAGACGAGCTTACCTGTATATTGTGGGACTTGCAATTAAATTTTACCCACAATCCCAAACTAGTAGTGCTTATACATTGAATGCTGTACATTAAAGGGCTCTGGTAACGTCTCTAAGAGTGTGAGAAGTGTTATGTTAAAACAGTTTGCTAAGTATAAAACTTTCTTTTTAGGAAGAAAACTTTCTTACGGTTGTTGCTGTGTCTTTCCATCACGTTTAGCTGTCTGCTGGTTTATTTACCATATAGAACTGCAGAATGATGGAGGCTGGAGGGGTCTGCTGGACTGTCTTGTCCACCCTAGCTCAAGCAGGTTGCCCAGCGCAGGTCCCTTGGGATGGAGACAAAACAGCCTTTCTGGGCTTCGTGTCTTTCCTCTCTTTCACCACTCTTCTTTCCACCTTCCCCACCCCTCTTTCTCCATGCTGTGAGGTTGCAGTGCAGGTCTTGGAGGCTGAACGTTAGCGGTAAGTTGAGGTAGAGCATTGCTGCTGGAGCAGACCAGCTGCAGACACAACTGCTGTGGCAGCTGGGGTGGTGTGCCACTGTAACCAGCACCTTA
Organism: Todiramphus chloris collaris; assembly: GCA_025345505.1. Taxonomy (NCBI): domain Eukaryota; kingdom Metazoa; phylum Chordata; class Aves; order Coraciiformes; family Alcedinidae; genus Todiramphus; species Todiramphus chloris. The sequence continues at coordinate 18,050,921 of JANVCC010000018.1, forward strand.
CCCCAGAGTCCCTGTGGCGGTGAGAATCAGAATCATAGAATCATTATGGTTGGAAAGGACCTCCAGGGTCATCAAGTCCAACCTTTGTCCTAGCATTTCTCTAACCACCCTATCCTCAAGTGCCACATCTATTCAGTCTTTAAACACCTCCAGGGATGGTGACTCCACCACCTCCCTGGGCAGCCTGTTCCAGTGCCTAACCACCCTCTCAGTGAAGAATTTCCTCCTAATATCTAATCTAAACCTCCCCTGATGCAACTTGAGTCCATTTCCCCTTGTCCTATCATTACTAATTTGAGAGAAGAGACCCACACCAGCCTTGTTACAACCTCCTTTTAGGTAGTTGTAGAGGCAATAAGGTCTCAGCCTCCTCTTCTCTAGACTAAACAAACCCAGTTCCCTCAGCCGCTCCTCATAGGGCATGCTTTCCAGCCCTTTCACCAGCTTTGTTGCCCTCCTCTGCACTCGCTCCAGCACCTCGATGTCCCTCCTGTACTGTGGTGACCAAAACTGGACACAGTACTGAAGTAAGGGGGGACAGTGTTCTGCTTGAAAGATAATGAAGCAAGTTGAGCAGCCCTTGTTATCCTGGGGCCTCCTGAGATAAACAGGAGACAAGACCTTGAGGCCTTGAGGTTTGACAGCTTTACGGCCCTTAGCTCATCTTGCATGGCTTGTAGATAAGGGAAACTTAACTCCAAGACAGGGAGGAATAAAGAAGAGCCTCCCACCAGTCCTGTGATCTCCGATTCATCACAACTTTGCATTTTGAGACAAAAGGTGAAAAGTACACTGTGAGAAAGACTGGGGGCCTTCCTCCCGAAGACCCCGGCCCATGCCCACCAGACAGCTGTGCACAAGTGCCAAGGGGAGGAGGCCTATGATAATGAGTTCCCAGAACTGATTATAATAATCCAACCCTGTATAATGAATATGTATTTAACTCTGTTAAATATGCATGCTTTGGTGTAATAAATGGCTGCTCGATGGACCCTTGGGTGTGCAAGTTAGGAGGAACGATCCCCCTTGCACCCGGCGCCGTAAGAAACATACCTGCTTTATAACCTTTTATGGGTTGTAGAGTTTGTTTTCCACACGTCAGTACTCAAGGTGTGGTCTCACAAGGGCCGAGTACAGGGGTACGATCACCTCCCTACTCCTCCTGGTCACACCGTTTCTGATACCCTAGGCCTGGGCCTCTCTTTCATGGAGCCTTCTCTTCGCCTGCACCGCGGAGCCCGAAGCCGCAGTAAAATGGAAGCTGCGTCTGCTACACAACACACCCCGTTCGGCATATCTTGAGTCGCAAATCGTGCCCCTTTGAGGCTGTCCACATAGTTGGCAACTGCGGCCTTTCCCGCTCCCTGCCCGGGCCCTTCCAGCCCCGCCGGGGCGGGGCCCAGCGGCGGCAATGGTGGAGGCCTGGTACATGGACGACTCCCAGGAGGACCAGCGGGCGCCCCACCGCCTGCGGCCCAACCGCGCCGTCAGCCTGGAGCAGCTGCGCCGCCTCGGCGTCGTCTACCGCAAAGTGAGCGAGTGCGGGAGGAGCCGCCTCGGGCGGCCCGGCGCTGCGGCGGGGCCTCGGAGGCCCGGCGGCGGCAGCGGCTCAGGCCCGCCCCGACAGCGGCTGGGCCGGGGAGAGCTCCGCGGGGCGGGCGGGCGGGCCCGGGCCGTGCTCGGCGGCGGAGCGTGGCAGGCGGTACCGGCCGCCTCCGTGCCGCCGGCGCTGCCGAGCCCGGGAAGGGGGAGGCCCCAGCGGTGTCCGTGCCGGGGGGACTGCGTGCAGGTGAACGTGCCGAGGCGGGCCCGCCCTGTGTCCCTACGGGAGCTGACTCAGCTACCCTCGGAGCGCCTGCCCCTCCACCCGCGCTCCCGCGTTACTGCCCTGAATTGCATTCTAAGCAGTTGTGTCTGAAGGCTTTTTTTTTTTTTCTTCCCCTGCCTATTTTTCAGTTGGATGCTGATAACTACGAGACTGATCCATGTCTGAAAGAGATTCGGAGAGCAGAAAATTATTCTTGGATGGATATAATAACCATCCATAAAGACAAGCTTCCGAATTACGAGGAGAAGGTACGCAAGCCTGGGCTTTCCGTGAGGAGCTGCACGCTGAGATCTGCCGCTAGAGTGTGCAGCCGGCTGCTTAAACACCTGCACGCTCCCAGAGGAGGTGTCCGGGTGTAAAATGCATCCCGCACTCAAGTCCTTAATGTTAAAAAGGCAGTCTTGGTATTATTTCTAAAATAGCAGAGATCTTTTGTTTCTGTAGATTGCCTTCAGAGGTTTTAAGGATAGTTTCCATCACTGTCATTTCAAAACTAAGATTCTTGTCAGCCCAGCTCCACCAATGCTGACCTGTCCTCAGAGAGCCTCCCTGGGATGAAAGCAGGTGGTTGCCAGCTGAACATGGGCTTTGAAGGCTGAAACATCCTAATGCCTGCTTCCAAAATGTATCTTTTCAAAGTGAATGTTCACATCATGGAATCAGAGGGATGCATTTTCTGTACAAGATTTGTTTACTTTTGGAAGCTGCTACTTTGGCTATTTCATAACAGCCGCATGCAAATGGTGCCAGGCTCTCAGATGAGCCTTCTAGAAGGAGCTTTCTCCTCCTGGCCTTCAGGTGCTGGTGTGCTACTCTGACCTGAGGTCAGCAACCCAGTGGCATTTCCATATTTTCATTACATTTTCATTTGCCAGTCATAGTGGGTTGACCCTGGCTAGACTCTGGGTGCCCACTAAAGCTGCTTTGTCACTCCCCTCCTCAACTGCACAGGAGAGAGAAAATATAACAAAAGGCTCATGGGTCAGGATAAGGACAGGGAGGTCATTCACCAATTACTGTCATGCATGAAACAGACTTGACTTGGGGAAAATTAACTTAATGTATTACCAATCAAATCAGAGTAGGATAATGAGACATAAAATCAAATCTCAAAACACCTTCCCCTCACCCCTTCCTTTCTCCTGGGCTTAACCTTACTCCTGATTTTCTCTACCTCCTCCCTACACGTGGCACAGGTGGACTGGGAATGGGGGTTGCGATCAGTTCATCACACATTTTCTCTGCCACTCCTTCCTCCTCAGGTGGAAGACTTCCCCTGCTCCAGTGTGGGGTCCTTCCCATGGGAGACAGTCCTCCACGAACTCCTCCAACATGACTCCTTTGAGCTGTAGTTCTTTGCAAACTACTCCAGTGTGGGTCCCTTCCACAGGGCACAGTCTTTCAGGAACAGACAGCTCCAGTCTGAGTTCCCCCCAGGGTCACAGATCCTGCCAGGAAGCTGCTGTAGCATGGGATTCCCATGGGGTCACAGCTTCCTTCAGGCATCTACCTGCTCTGATGTGGGCTCTTCCATGGGCTGCAGGTGGATATCTGCTCCACTGTTAACCTCCATGAGCTGCAGGGTGACAGCCTGTCTCAACAGGGCCTTCACCACAGACTGTAGGGGAATCTGTGCTCCAGCACCTGGAGCACCTCCTCCTTATGTACCGACCTTGGTGTCTGCAGAATTGTTTCTCTTGTGTGTTGTCTCTCCTCTCTTCTGGCTGCTGTTACGCAGCAGTTTTTTGCTCTTCTTAAATATGTTATCACAGAGGTGCTACCACTGTCACCAATGGGCTTGGCCTTGGCTAGTGTCAAGTCCATCTTGGAGCCAGCTGGCATAGGCTCTATCAGATGTGGGAGAAGCTCCCAGCAGCTTCTCACAGAAGCCACCCCTGTAGCCCCCTCACTACCAAAACCTTGCCATAAAGACCCACAAACACGTTTGTTTTAAGCCCATTAAGTAGTACTGGATTTAAATTAACGAGAAGGTGAATTAGATAGTAACTCGAGTTGCCAGGGTGGGCTCTACCTGATACAGAGATGGGCCATTATTGACAGGGCACGTGGACTTTTGCTCATCTTGCCATGCTGGGTGAGGGACACCTGCAGTAGTGTGGCTAAACAGCATCAGGCCTGAGCAGGTGACAGCACCTGACATCGCACTGCTCTGTGCACTATCTCGCTCAGGTCTCTGGGAACTGAACCTTTAAAGCACATTTTGTTCTGTGCTGTGAGATGTGCAAAGAAATCACCATTCAGGAAAAAAAAACCGAGAATGCTGCTGCTGCTGCCTGGGAGGAGAGAGCCTGGAGCTGGGGCTCGCTGCGTGGGGGCAGGCGTGACATGCTGTTTACATCAGGTGGCTGTAGATGGGCCACGTTTGGCAATAACTGCATTTTCACATGCAGCTGTAGTAGCCCGTGGGGCTAATTCAGCCTTACAGCAGTGTAAAAGAGGGGGGATAATCTGTAGCTCTGTTTTGGTTTTGCATGTCAGGGGAAAAAAAAAAAGGCACAAAATGATCAAAGTGAACAACTGCAGGGACCAAATCCTGCGGTGGGAGGCTTTACCTGCCTCTCTCTCAAATGGGTGTAAGCATTACTGTTATTCAGGGACTGGCTGTGTGCAGCTATAGCTGCTGTTTCTTGTCTGAGAAATTCCTGTCTTCCGAAAGAAATGTGTCAGCCTGCTTAGAAGTGTCCAGAGACAGGATCAGGCTGGCTGGATTGGCCATTTTAACCATGCTGGTCTCATCTGTTAGGTAAATCACTGCACAATTACCCTTTGAAAGCCTTTGTTCTGCTTTGCACACATTTCTACTGGTTTCTTTGCAGTTTTTCTGTGTTCAGTAGTTTCAAGAGATACTTGCTATTCATAGATAAAAACGTTTTATGAAGAACACCTACACCTGGATGATGAAATTCGCTACATCTTAGATGGATCTGGCTATTTTGATGTTCGAGACAAGGATGACAAATGGATCCGGATTTCCATGGAAAAAGGAGACATGATAACCCTCCCTGCTGGCATATATCACCGATTCACACTGGATGAGAACGTATGTTGTTATAGATTACTGTAAATTTTGATGACAAATCCATGTGAGAATATGTCACATTAGTAGCTACATGCACTGAGACTTGCAGTTCGTTAGCAAAACATATTAAATATGAAGTAGGAATATGAAAAATACTAAATAATTCACAGCATCTGAACCTTTTATCTCCAGGTCACAAATCCAGCTTCCTCTCATCAGCTGTAACTCCAAGTCATTGCCACGTGATATCCGTAGCATATCTTATGTGACAGCGGCGTGAGAGCCAAGCCCTGCGGCTGTCCTTCCCACAATTGCACCTGCTGAGAATTGAGGTGGAGATGGTGTAGATGGATCCTTCTATGTTGCCTTGTTGTATATCTTTGTGGGGATAGACAGACCATATTTGTGTCCAGCAGTGGCATTTTTCATGAGTGGTAAATTCACCTTCAGGAAAAGAAGGATTTAAAGGCCCAGAGCCACGACTTGCAGCTAGCGTGTGCTAAACTGGATGCTGTGACCTGCTTTGGGAGGGTATTTTTGGCAACAGGACTGTGAGATTGGTACATGTAGTCCTGATCTGTGTGTCTGGCCTTGTGGGTTTTTATAAATATATTTGTAACCACAGCATTACCCCTGGCAAATGGGGAAATGTCTGCTCTCTCCTCTGTGGCAAAATCCCACCTCTGGCAGTGTGTTGAGAATGGTTTCATTTTGAATCAGGTGTCCAGAGAGCAGTTAGCATCTGTGTAAAAAAGGGAGATGCTGCTTTGGTGAAAAACCTGACTTCTCATGTCTGCATTTTGGGATCCACAGTGAATCAGCTACAGTTGCTGTTTTAAGGCTTTGTCTTTACGTAGACAAAATGTCAGGGGTTATGGGTTGAATCCACAAGAAGTCTTAAATATGTGTCCACTTCAGGAACTTCAGTCAAGAAGTGCCATCTTCAAAGTAAATTCTTTAGCTGCTTCTGGACCTTTGCATTTTTCAGCTAAGTTCCACAGGTACCTAACTTTATTCCTGACATTGCTGAGCACCTGGGTGCAAGATAAGCACTTAGCAGTGTTTAGAAAATAGGTAGGGTCTAAATCTGTAGTGTAGTGGACAGCAGAGGAGAGTTCCCATAACTCTGTGGTTGGAGGACTTGTGCAGGATGCAAAATCTCATTCTCTGCTGTCACAGCTGTACCTTGCTCCTGGCATACTTTTGGTTGGCTGGCAGCAGGGGCTGTTGCTTTTCTGTTGGAATCTGGAGACTTTACACTTCCCATAGCATTATTTTTTTGTCTAGTTTATGGGCTCCCCATTCAGCTTTTATGGCGCTTGCTTTGAAGCTTCTGATATTCCTCAAAAGCATCGTGTAGCCATCCTGGGGATTCTGATTGCTCTTGTTTAACTAAAGTAAGTAGGATTTAGATGCTGCATCGTTCAGTATCGTGGATCCACTGCAGCAGGTTTGCAAAAATGGGATTTTTTTTTAGTTTCTTTGAAACGGGGAGATGTACTGTCTCTTCCTGACCTGGAGGCACTGGTTGTGACACAATATATCACCTCATAGGTGCAAAATTTCCCACAGCAGTAGCTGGGAGCAGGAACAGCAGCATAGTGGTAATGTTCTGGGACACATGAAGCTTTCAGTCCATCTTGAAATGATTTCAGAAATTTCTGCGCTAGTGCCAATGAAACATGAACTTCAGAATGAAGATCCCATGCAAAGGAGCTCTTAAATTGCTTGTCACTTCTTGTTCTTTGGCAGAATTACGTGAAAGCAATGAGGCTGTTTGTTGGAGAACCCGTCTGGACAGCATACAACAGGCCGGCTGATGATTTTCCTGCTCGGAAACAGTACATGAAGTTTTTGGCTGAAGAAGCACAGTAATGGTGTCTGAGACCTGACAGGTGGAACAGCCTGAAGCCCTGTCAGAATAAATGTGACTGGGGGCTTTTCACTGATTAGCATTCTTCTATTTACATGTACAATTGGAATCACTGAATCATAGAAAAATTTAGGTTGAAAGGTCATTTGGAGGTTATCTGGTCCAACCGCCTGTGAAGTACCTGGCCAACTTTAAAGCTAGACCAAGTTGCTCAAGAACTGGATGTTTGGAAACCTCCAGTGGTAGAGGTTCCACAGCCTGTCTGGGCACCTGTTCCATTACTTAGCTGCTCTTTTGGGCAAGCATTTGTTCTTCATTACCAGCTCCCTGGTTGCAGCTTGCAGATATTGTCTCTTGCCCTTTCATTGAATGCCCAAGAAGAACGTGGCTCTGTCTTCTCTGCAGTCCCTTCTCTAGTGAGAAACTGTAGTTATGTCTCCTCTCAGACGTTTCTTCTCCAGGCTAGGCAAACTGGGCTCTCTTCTGTTAAAGAAGATGTTCGACACATTTTGCCCTAGTTTTGACTCCTGAGGAATGTCACTTGTAACTACTTGACAGTTAGACTTGAACCACTGACTGTTTTGAGCTTGATGGCCCAGAAATTTTCCACCCAACTTGTAGCTCATATACTCACTCTGGCAACAAGGTGACTGTGAGACACGCTGTTGAAAGCCTTGCTGTGGTCAAGGTGAATGACCTCTGCTGTTTCCCCTCTGCCACAGAGCCAGTTATGGCCTCTTGGATGGCAGTCAGCATGGTCAGGCAGAATGCGCACTTGGTAAATTGGCATCGACTGGTTGTTTCTCCATCACCTGGTATTTCATGTGCTTGGAACAGATTCCATAATGGCTTATTCTGTAATTTTTGTGGGGACTGAAGCGAGGCTGACCAGCCTGTTGCTCCCCAGATCTTCCTTCTTGTCATCTTGAAGGTGGCAGTATCATTTGCCTTTTTTTCCTGATCTCTGTGACCTTTCAAAGATGCCAGCAGCCTTGCAGTGACATTAACTAGTTGCTCAGGAATCCATTTTCTAACCTTTTTTTTTTTTTCCTAGATATTTCTGGCAGGTAGAATTGGGAAAGGTGGGCTACATTAATATTCATTCTGCTCTGAATCCATGCTAATGAGCTACGTAGGATTCTGGTTTTAATTAAGGAAAGTAAACCCTGCTTCATTCTTGCCTAAAAATGTTCCTAAGATGAATTTGCATAATCGGCATTTTAGTATGCAGCTTCCTAAGGTCTGCCTTCGTACATAAAGCTGTGCTTTTCTCTCGGCAAAATGTAGCAATTTGCTCTTGTTCTTAATAAAATTACTTTGACTTGGGTATGTTGTTTGTTTACGTTTTGCTTGTTTGTTTGTTTTTTCTTGTGCTGACATTAAGGACACGCTGAACAACAAGAGTAGTTGTTAATCAGCTTTTATTCCTTGGGCTGCTACTGACTTGTTCTTTAACACAGGACAAATCATTAACTGTGTGCCTCAATTTCTTTAGCTGTGAGATGGAGAAGAGTAGACTTAGACAATCCAATTTTCTGTAAATGCCTTGCAGCTACGCAGGACATGGAGCTCCTCGGCAGTCGGCATCGAAGCATTTTGGTGTGAATTTGCTCTTTACAATAAGGTGCTGGAGTGGTTCCAGAGAAGGGCAACAAAGCTGGTGAAGAGTCTTGAGAATAAATCATATGAGGAGCAGCTGACGGAGCTGGGCTTGTTTAGTCTGAAGAAAAAGAGGCCAAGGGGAGAGCTTATTGCTCTCTACAGCTACTTGAAAGGAGGTTGCAGAGGGGTGGGTTTTGGTCTCTTCTCACAAGTCATAACCGATAAAATGAGGAAATGGCATCAAGTTACAACACGGGAGGTTTAGGTTGGTCGGTAGGAAAAGCTTCTATACCCAAGGGATTATCAAAGACTGGGACAGGCTGCTCAGGGAGGTGGTTGAATTACCATACCTGGATGTATTTAAAAGTCACCTAGATATGGTGCTCAAGGATATGGTGTAGTAATGGCCCTGCTAGAGTTAGATAATTTTTGAACTTCATCTTAAAGGTCTTTTCCAACCATGGCAATCCTGTGATTCTGTGAATTGTGTCAGGGGGCAGGGGTACTGCTTGCTCCAGCTCGCAGTGGAGGATGAGAGTGCGGGCTCTGCGCTGGCTGCAGCCTGCCTGCTGATTTCAGGAAGATCCAGTACAAGCTCCTGCCTTGCAGTTTCCTGAAGAAAAGCTGAAACTTGAGCTGACATGAATTTTCCAAATGTAGCAGACGGCAGGTGATTGACCTTTCCACTCTTCTTCCCTATGGGTGTGCGCACAGCCTTCTTCAGCAGGCAACAGTGTTTTCCTCACTTTGTAGCAGCATTATTTTTAACCATTTCTAGGTGCTTTATTTCTCCTGTTTCTGAAAACAAAGTTGCAATGTTGAAATTACACAGGCTTTTCCCTTAAAACTTGGAAAGTGTGGATAAAAAAAAGACAAATGTTTCCTGGCTTAGGGTCTTGGGTTGCAAGCCAAATGAGATGCAAGGACACAGCTGACCCTTCATTCTGTCAGCGGGGGCTCCATCTGTGGGAGGTGGTGCAGCCACAACCTGAGCTTGCAAAATGCAAGCACACGCAGTGCCCAGTTCAGCCTGCACTGGCTTGTGTGCAGGGTTTGGAAGCCTGGCTGAAAAATCAGTGTTACTAGCAAATAGGAAGTTTAACTATGGTGTGACACACACCAGGCAGGCTTGCGCGGACGCTGTGCTGTGTCGTGTGCCTCACCAGCTGAGAGATTTCTGTGCCATTTGTCTGGAAGAAGCACTTGAGTGTCCTCATGTACGGTGTGCTGGGGCACCACGCTCCCAGCATAGGCTTTGGGGGTTTCTCAAGGTACAGCTACAGGAAAAAATGACAGTTACTGGTGGTGGCAAGTTGTATTCCTTTGATTTATATGCCACAGAAAATGGTGTATCTGAATGGACAGTAAAACGACTGCTTTCTCCTGATGCTGGTACCGATTCCTGGTATCCAATCCAACTCATCCTCCTTCTGCTTTTAAGAGAAGCCGACAAGAGGCTGTTTATTCCTCCCATGGGCCTTTCTGTTTTGATCTCTGTGCAAAAGGAGAAGTGGAGGCAGCGGAATGGGCTCTCAGGAACCCTCATTTACAGCATGGCCATCCCATACCAGGCTGGGGTGGCAACTGGGAAGAGAGAGCAGGTAATGCTCTCTCCTCAGGGGAGATTCACAGTTTGGAGGCAGGGATGAGAGATGGACAGTAAAGCGGCCGCCTGCAGCAATTGCTTTCAACAGCTCGCTGATGTAGGATGTGACCTGGGAAGCAGGACTGAACCACCTTGTTTTGTTGCCTCTCTGGAGGAATATATACACCCGGTACAGCTCCCATCTCCTGGCTGTCAAGAATAATACACGATCGCCCTGCTGAAGATTGTTCATCATTTTCATAGCACAATGCATTCTGCCACTGAGAGGTGGCAGGGGCTGTGGGGGTCTTACTCTCAACGTTTTTGAGTCCATGCCCTTTAGTGCTATAGGTGTCTTTGAAAGGGTGAAAGCTTTGCTCTTTGAAAGTGTTTTTTGTCAGCAAGGAAAAAGCAATTTGGGGATGATATAAAGATTTCACACCTGGGAAGAGATTACATGGGAGATTACACTGGGAGGAAACAGCTGGGCAGAAAAAAATGTTAATATTAATAGAAAGCACTCCAGAGAGTGGAGAGGAGGGAGGGAGAACATACTGTTCCTTCAGATGAAAAATGCAGTTTATTTTCATGGTGGTTTTTCTTGTTGTTCTTGTTTTTTGGTGGTGTTTTTTGGTTTTAATTTTTGTTGTTTGTTTTTTAATTATTTTTATTATTATTATTTCATTTCCCTCCCCACATACCACATATCTAAAAGTGCAAAGTGAAATCGATTTTTGGTCCAAAAATATAAGTATGTTGTACTGCAGCTAGCAGAAAATCTCAGTGCATTGATGTAGTATGAAAATTTATGTAAGTGGTTCCAGCAACATCATGTTGGCAGCATTAACTCAGGCAGGAATATTTCAACTCCTTCAGGATTAGAGTTTAAAAAAAAAAAAAAAGAGCAAAAAAAAAAGCAAAAAAAAGAGGTAGGAGAAATGGTATCAAATTGAGGGGTTTTCAGATAGCATTTTTGGTACCTATGTATCATTTTCCACTTTAAAACAAACTTTTCCAAAGTGGCATAAACCTCAGTTTCTCGTGACCAGTTGAAGAGAGCAGTTGCCTTGCTTTCTGTGAGTGGCCTCAGGACAAACTGTTGATGGTCAGTGGGCTTTTTAAAAAATTAAGTGGGCAACCTTGTGGCTGCAAAATCTGTGATGCTGCTGCCCTCCCTTGTTATGTGCCCTGGGGCAAGCGTCTTTGGATATCTCAGTGCAAAGATGTTACACAGCCAATGAGTAGTTGACTAGTAACATCCACACCAGGCACTTAGAGGTGCCTGCAGATGGGTGAAGGGAAATGCTGATGGCCCAGGATGTCTCGCCCTGGGCTGCTGAGAGCAGGGGCTGGCCAGGCTGCTTCCCAGCAGCTGCAGGAGACAGTAGCTTCCTGTCTTAGTTGCTGAACTTGGCAAGTATTAAACCTTCATGCACTGAGAGCATTGGGTCCTGCTGGCAGAAGAGGCACTCTCCTGCCTGGTTTTAGACTCCAGGATTTAGCTTGTACTAGGAATTTATGAGAAGGGACAGTTTCCTGACAAATGTAATCACTGAATATCAGCTGGCAGACACCAATGCACATCAAGATTGAGGTGGCAGCTGAGCACTGCTTTGAAGAATATCCCTAGTAGCCAAATAATGGATTTAGATATTTGGCCAGGCAGAGGCTGTGGACCTGACCTGTGCTATGCTCAAAAATTACATCATCTGTTTGGGAGTCTTCCCTGTGAAAATGATAGAAATGTTCAGATTCCCCCACCTCTTCCCAGAATAAGGTCACTTGCCATTTGCCTTCTATTTCTGGAAGCCAAATAAACATATCAACTCATTGGGGGATGAATTAGTGTTACAGTTTAAATATTCCTGGCTCAAAGTTCCAGATTTGATCTGATCTGCTGCACTCATTGTGATTTTACAGCTTGATTCCCAAAACATTTTGTGTGTTTGCAAAGCCACTCTGCTATACCTGCAGCTTGAAAAACCTAGTTTATATGCAACTGAGTCACTAGCTCTTGCCTTGTATTAATGGTATAAACACCCAGATAAGACAAAGAAGCAAAATTTCAAAACCCAGAATGCCTGGGGAAAGATTGATCAGTTCAAGGGCTGTGGATCTCTCAGCACTGGCTTTCCCCACTGCAGTTCCCTCGGGGATACCTGCGCTGATTTTAAAAAGTGCCCCTCTGTTTCATTGCCTTCTGCTTCTCAGGGGACCGGCTAACAACTGTGGTGCCTGTGAGTGAGCTGCATTGGCTGGTGGGAGCTGGGCTGGGTGTGTTGTTGGGTATGCTCTGTGCCTCTGTGGTGCTCCGAGAATGGACACAGACACGGCCCTCAGCAGCCAAGCTGAGCTATGGGCTCCATTTTTGCCTGTGATCACGGGCATTTGAGCCTGAAGAGTTTGATTTGGGTCCACCCTCAGGCTTATTTTTTTTTATCAAATTATTCAGGCAACTTAGAGCTGCCACATGGTACGTGGGAAAGAAGGAATCTGTTCCTATTGATGCTATAGCAAGGGGACCCAAAGTGGTGGCCGAGTTACGCACAGGCTGCTACTGCCGGCCTGGGCTGGGGCGCAGTCCTGCTGCCTGTCACTGGGGTGTCTGCTAGCATCTGCGCTACCCGCTCACCCCTTGTGCTGCAAACAGTGGATTTTTTACAATAAATAGCTCTAGTAATTCTATTCTGCAGATTTTTACTTCAGTAGTTTCAGTTTAGCACTGACAGTTTTGACAACTTTTCAAAGCCAGAGAGGAACCTTATCCCTCCTCCCTTCGCCGTCTCATCAAGTAACATGCCATTTTTTCCCTCTTTGTGGGCAAATTGCAAGCCGTCGTTGCTGGATTTCAGAAGGATTAGTTTTAGTGACTCTCATACATAGTAAACATTTGCAAATGACTGCCCAAAGCTGGGGCAGGATCAGGGCAGGATCCAGAACATCTGGAATAAGGTGACAGCTTTGGGTCCTCCCTAACACCGGGATTGTGACCATCTCACACACCGTTTGAAGATGAGAATCTTTAAATTTGTAATTCCCAAGATGACTAGGAGAACTAAACTAGAAAGTAGCTTTCCACTGTAGTTGTCTGAAAGTGCTGGAGGTTGTTTTCTCTCAGTGCTGCTGCTCAAACTCTAAGAACTCTGTGCAGATTCCTACAGTGTCAAGCACCTCACTGGTAAAATACATTTTTTCCCCCAGTGTTGTATTGAGTGGAAAGCACAGTGGAAGGGGTGTTACTGTATCTTCCTCTGAGCTCCTATTATAGGTATAAGCTAATGGATAAAATCCACCTTGTTCTAACATCTCTAGCTTCCCCTAACCTCTGCTCAGGACAGCAGCAATTTAGATCGCTACCTGAGAAACCTCAGAGAGGTTGACTCTGGCTGCTGTGGTTTCACCCAATGAGAAGAAATTCAGATCAGTCCTCTTTTCACACATTTCTTGATTGGCAGTTGAAGCAGGAAGGAAATGTGTGTTCCTAACTACAGCTAAATACGACTGGCTATGGGTGCACCACACATCTTGCAGTCTTCTGTTGGACAGCTACAGTGCAGGCGGCTGGTGGCTGCTGGTGTCGGCCGATACACAAATAAGGCAGACGAAACTTAGCTGTGCACACAGACTATCCTTTGCTTATTCCCCTCTCCAATTTAATCTGCAAGACACCTGCAGCAAAGGCTTTAGAAAAGGATTGCCCAGCTACCACTTCTTAGGCCACTGTAGTGGAGAAAAGCTGGCAGCCTACCCAGGCAGGCTAGTGATTCCCAGCGTATCCTTTGCTGAATGCCTCAGGATGAAGATGAATCTGAAGAGGGTGTTTGCTCGCTCGGTGAGTTTTTCCAGTGGGTCAGCGAGCTCATCCAGCCTGGGCACGGATGCCCGACTGCTCTTGCTGACACGAAGGATAAGGCAAATAGAGTAATGATCAGCCTTTCCAGTATGCTGGCTGAAGTCCACTGTGGAGTCTCAGGCACGTCCGCACTTGCCTTTTGGGGAACATTTAATGGGTCCAGTCCAAAAACTTAGGCACCAGGAAAATGTAAATGACCAGCTGGTTAGGGGATGCCATTATCACCTGAACTGCAGTTAGGCACTAGAATGGCAGATAGATGCTTAAGTCCTTTGAGAATCAGGTTCTCTGTGCATAATGTAATTATCTGAATGTCTGAAGTACAGCTTCTTTGCTCCTCTTTTAATAAAAGAGGAAATTTAAATGCAAAACTTCTGTTAAGGCACATTAAGCTTTAAGACTTGAATACAACGATCAGCTCATTCAGGCTCTACTTTCTGCAGCTTTTCTCACTTAGCCAGATGACACATGCATGCTGTGCTTTAAAACTGAGCTCTGCCCTCATTTACACCAGGAACCCTCATTAAATTCAGCTGAATTCATTGAATTTAACAGGATTGCCTGGTGTAATTAATGTTTTGAGGACAAATTTTGTCCTTAGCTTTAATGGTTTAACACCATATACAGCATTCAGATGTGTAACTGGCTGAATACAGGAAATTCAAACACTTGTATATATATTAAATCTAAACCATAAAGTGACATTGACAATCTTGCATTTTATAAACAGTTAACAATTTGCATACATCCAGCAGAGATAATATGCCTTTGCATTTAAATTTTAATTATTCTGCAAGTCTACCAGGATGTCACTTGTTTAATGGCTCGCTGAGCTTAGAGGTCACCCAGTCCAAGTCTCCCCTACTGGTGTTTTTATCTGAGTAAAAGCTTTTGCTAATAAGAACAGAGCAAACATCCTGAAATGAGACCTATGTAGTAATACATATGAATTAGAATTTAGAGAAACTTGCAGAACAGGGGATTATGTTTTCAGGGTGTTTCTTTTTTAATGGTTATTTGACTCTGACAGGCATAAAAAATTTTTATTCTCTGTCGATCAGAACACAGGCTGACATTTACATGTGCAGCGAGTATAAGGCACTACTGAACCAAAAAAGCATGTTACTCCTTGATTTTAAGAAGGCAGGTGGCTTCAGCCTGCTGGATGATGGTGGATCATGCAGAATTGGAACAGGCAACTCAAACTCCTGAAAGCGTAGACGATAGCTCAACGATGTAACATGACACCTGACCTTCGGCTAAATGCATGAGAATCTCTGGTGTAGGATATTAATTTACATATCATTATACATTTTTTTAACTGGAATCATAGAATCACAGAATGATTTGAATCGAAAGGGACCTTCAAAGATCATGGAATTCCAACCCCCCTGCCATGGGCAGGGACACTTTCCACTAGACAAGGCTGCTCAAAGCCCCGTTCAACCCAATCTTGAACACTTTCAATGATGGGGCATCCATAACTCCTCTGGGCAATCTGTTCCAGTGTCTCACCACCCTCACATTAAAGAATTTCTTCCTTACATCTAACCTAAATCTACCCTCTTTCAGTTTAAAACCAGTACCCTTTGTTCTATCACTACACTCCCTGATATTAAGTCCCTCCTCATTTTTCTTACTAGGCCCCCTTCAAGTACTGGCAGGCTGCTATAAGGTCTCCCTAGGGCATTCTCCTCTCCAGGCTAAACAACTCCAACTCTCTCAGCCTGTCTTCATAGGGGAGGTGTTCCAGCCCTCTGATCATCGTTGTGTTCATCCTCTGGCCCCACTTGAGCAGGTCCATGTTTTTCTTACACTAGAAGCCCCAGAGCTGAACACAGTACTCCAGGTGCGGTGTTATAAGAGTGGAGCAGAGATGGAGAACCACCTCCCTTAACATGCTGGCCACAGTTCTTTTGAGGCAGCTCAAGATGCAATTGGCCTGGGCTGTGAGCACATGTTGCTGGCTCATATTCAGTACTTCATCCACCAACACCGCCAAGTCCTTCTCTTTAGGACTGCTCTCAATCCATTCTCTGCACAGCCTGTACTTGTGCTTGGGATTGCCCCAACTCATGTGCAGGACCTTGCACTTGGCCTTGTTGAACTTCAAGAGGTTTGCACATATTCATCTCTCAAGCCTGTCAAGGTCCCTCTGGATGGCATCCCTTCCCTCCAGTGTGTAGATCTCACTACACAGCTTGAATTTGTTGTCAGACTTGCTGAGATGCACCCAATCTCACTGTCCATGTCACCAAGAAAGATGTTAAACAGTGCCGATCCCAATAAAAACCCCCGAGGATCAGCCAGTCATCACTGGTCTCACTTGGGACATCGAGCTGTTGACAGAAACTCTTTCAGTGCAAACATCCAGCCAATTCCTTGTCCACTAAGTGGTCCATCCATCAAATCTATGTCTCTCCAATTTAGAGACAAGTATGTCACATGGGACAGTGTCAAATACTTCGCACAAGCCCTAGCAGATGACGTCAGTCGCTCTTCCCTTATCCAGTAAGGCTGTAACCACATTGTGGAAGGCCACCAAATTTGTCAGGCATGATTAGCCCTTTGTGAAGCCATGCTGACTGTCACCTTATTTCCTGTGTGCCTTAGCATAGTTTCCAGGAGGATCTGCTCCATGATTTTGCCAGACACAGAGGTGAGACTGACTGGCCCGTAGTTCCCCAGTTTCTCTTTTTAGAAATGGGGGTTAAGTTTGCGGTCAGCGGAAACTTCACTGGACTGCCACAACTTCTCAAGTATGATGGATAGTGGCTCAGAAACCCGATCTGCCAGTTCCCTCAGGACCCAAGGATGCATCCCATCCACAGGTCCTGAGGGACCCATGTACACTATGTAGTACACTGTAAGAAGAATAATTATACAGTTATATATATAGACTTGTAGGGATGAAGCTGGCTCTAGGTCAGCATAAAGTTTTCACAAAGATACCATGGTTAGAGGCAAGAGCTTCTATAGTAATGCTATTGAATGTTCATAATTGAATAGATTTTATTGCACATTTACACATTAGCAAGAGTATATACAATTTAAAAAATCAGCCTTGCTGGAAAAAAGTAGTTGGCAATGATCTATCCTAACTTGAGACACTGAGTATTAAAGCTATCACCCTCTTTAATGGCTACAGCCTCTAAAAGTGCCTGCTTCTTCTGCATACTGCGAGATGACTCCAGTTCATACATAGTTGTCAGGTTGAAGAGAACACTCTCATGTAGGTAGTGTTTAGGGTCCTGCTGAACCATTCCTTCCAGCTGCCGGAGGGAATCCTTCAGTTTTCCCAGATAAAGGAGACAAACTGCAGCATTGTTATTAGCCTAGAGAAGAAGATATTGTAAATAAATACATGTGTGTATACATATGTATGTTAAGTATTTACAAGTGGCGAGAGAGAAAGAAGCCTAGCATCTGGAGTTACAACAGATTTACTATGTGCTAAGAGTTACTATTTTGTGTGTGCGTGTTCAAGTAAATAAAATACATTCTCTATCATACAATAAAATCCTTTTCTTTTTGTTATTTTCAAGATTTATCCTGTGCCAGTAGCACCTGCTGACTTTTAAGAGCTGAGACTATAAAATACACAGTTTAAACCAAAATATAAATAGTATAGGACATTAGTCAGTTAATTTTGAAAGTCAGCTGAAACGGATTTTGGAAACTACATGATCCTCTGCATTCTGTCATTTTCATAATTTTTTTTAATGACTTCACTGTATCTTCAGAAGTGTTTTTCTCTCTGGCTTACATTTAAAAAATCCACATGAGCAAGAGGAAGAAATAATTTTATCACAAAAGCATCTACAACTGACTTCAAATAAATTCAGCAGATAGGGCAGTCTAAATACATCATAAATGATCCAGTCAGGTTCCATTTTCTTTTCCACACAAAACAGGTTTTATGAGTTACTAAAAGATTCCAACAGTACAAAGTCATATAACATGTTTAGCAGCAAAAAACTTTCATACTTTCTGAAAGCTGCAGATACAGGAAGAACACAGGCTTTTTAATAAAAGTGCTTTTTCTCTCCCTTTAGGAAACCCTACTGATCTTGTGTGATTTATAATACATACTATTTTAAAGCCAACAAAATGATGCAATTCATGTGCTTCTTAAACTCAGTGCCCTCAGTCTTTAAATGGCCTTGGATCAGGCTGCTGGGGGTAAACTGTCTCAGTTCTTAGGAACACTCTTACGTGACCACGCACTGAAAGCTTCCAAATGTAGAAAACCCAAAGGTAAATAAACAGCTCTTCTTTGATCTCCTCTTGTCATGGGAATCTGAGGCTTTGATGTGCAGTATGTTAAAAATGTCATGTTTAAAATTTCAATATCCCTTCGATGTTGTGTGAAATCAAGTTTATCTTATAAATGTTGGCAGCTGCCATTTCTTTTTATGACATGCACATCTATGCTTAAAACAGTGATCGCAAAAAAAAAGTGCTTTCGCAAAGATCCCCTAAAACAATCTTCTTGGATTTCTGCATGCATGCCTAAGGATTCATGCCCTTCATCTAGACTGGTTCTTCATTTCCCATCCCATTTTATACCTTATGTATACTAACCCCTCTTTGGCACACATGCCACATCCAGTTTTTCTAGAAGGCTCTGAGCATACTCTCAGTACTGATTAACTCCACGCACGAAGAATTACAGGAATAACTTAGGTGTTCATTATAAATGTAGCAATTTTGAGATTTACCACAGCATTTGATGAGTCGATCCTTAAAATTTCTGTGAAAAATCGATGAGCTTCTGCAAAATTATTCTGACCAAGGTGGAGAAATGCTCTAGAAAGTAAGTGACATATGAA
Organism: Todiramphus chloris collaris; assembly: GCA_025345505.1. Lineage (NCBI taxonomy): Eukaryota > Metazoa > Chordata > Aves > Coraciiformes > Alcedinidae > Todiramphus > Todiramphus chloris. The sequence continues at coordinate 18,069,534 of JANVCC010000018.1, forward strand.
TGAGTTCTCCTCAAAAACCCAAGGTGATAATAGATTTTAAAAAGAATGGACACCATTTTTTATTTTTCCTATTATAGATGTGAAAGCTTCTGACATTTGCTCTTCACGGTATAATTACAACCAGCAAGGAGACACTGATTTACAGACAAATGGAATGACAACTTGGATCATTTGGCTATTATATATTCTGCCTACCAAAGCAACAGTCTTCACTGTGTTTTTATTAATTTAAATGCAGATACTCTCTTCCTGGAATTATTTCTCCTCATGAAATTAGCCATGCTATATAATTTTCAGAGCACTTTTGAATAGTATTTTCTAAATATATTCAGCCTATGTGCTAACCATTACAAATCGAGTCCCCCATCATGCAGCTCTATTTACTACAATGTATTCCAGCATTCTTTGAAACTACCACGCGGTAACTTTACTAGCAGATCTGATTGTAGGATAAGGGCCCAAAATAGCTTCTCCTCTCCTAAGAGTTACTTATGCAAATGTGTATTGAAAAAGCAGAGTGGAAGTATGCAGTGCCTGGAAGAACGAGAAAAAGCTTTGTAAAATCAACTGAAGAATCACTATTTCAATCCAGGATAATACGACTGTACCAAGTAATACAGATCTCCTGGGTCTCTATGCCATTCAGTCTTGGGTATGACAGATGTAGGCACATAAAAGAGAGAAACAGAATAGGATTGTCTCAAGGGTAGTTTAATGCTCACAATGCATACTTTGTAAAACCATGTTTTAAAGTTTTGTTTAGCTACTAAATTATCTACCTGTTCATTAAAACCATAATCTGGCTCTGTAGTCCGTCCAATTTGTGAGTCACTTTCTCAACGTCTTGAAAATATCTTTCTGCAGTTTTTATGTCTCCAATCTAGACAGCAAAACCATAAGAAAGTTACCACAATGCAAAGAAATGAGATCCAGCCTGATTGTATCTTTTGCAAAGGATAAAACCAAGAAAACATATCAAAGTCAATTATCTAATTGTTTGGCACCATGCAGATTGGGTAACACGTGTTAGCAAACAAGGCATTTGAAAAGCCACATTAAGGTCATGAAAAGAACACCAAAAGCATGAACAGTTTGTCTCAGCTGTGGGCTGTGGAGCATTCATGGACTGTATGGCAGGGGTGCTCCACCCCAGTCTCATCTGGCTCTTTTGTCGTAACTGACTCCAGAGTTTATAAAATTAGCTGAAAATGAGAAAAGGTGAGAATTACTTCCAGTGAGACTGGGCGTTACTCTGCAGGAAGTGAAGAGAGACACTGCCCATAGGCAGAAGCTGTCAGTAGGCAGGAGAACTGGAGTACAGTAGTCTGGTAGCTAGCCTAGGACCCATACTCGGTGAACCCACAGCTTATGGGTCCTAGCCAGGGACCACAGGATGACTTCAGTGCCTCCCACCAAAACATGTCAGCAAACAATATCAATGCAATGGGCTACTGGAGGGTACTGGGGAGGCAGCCCATCTTCAGAATGAAAAACACTGGTGAGTGGATTTTGCAGGCTCAAGGAAGGAGGGATTTAAAAGCTGGCATAAAGAACAGATTTGATGGGAGGTGGGGACAGGGAAGGGAGTTCCTGGAAAGGAAGAGGTATACCCCTGCCTTAAAGGTATGTCACAAACACTGTGATTTGAAAAAACAAAAAATCTTGAATGAAGGCTCCTTTGGTGAATAAGTTATCAATGAATGTTTCGTAGGATAAACTCATACTTTTGTTAAGGTTTCACAAGAATTTCAGATAAAATAAGATCTATCAAAAGGAGTAAAACTAAACTAGTTCAGGAGTATAACGGCATGGAAACCAGGCAGCCAGCCCTCAGGTGCAGAGATTCCAGGGGGCCCACAAGAGATCACTTGTTTGTTCAAGCATAGTACCAACATTACAAAAAATGTTTGACAAATGTGTTCAAGTATCCTTAAAGCTCCCAGGTGTTGAATATTACACAGCCTTCCCAGGAAACTTACTCCAGAATTCTTAACACATCCGTCATAACTACAAAATCCACTCTGAGTCTGTCTGGCTGCAGTTTTTACCTCAGCTTTTTTGTTCTATCTGTTTCTCCCAGACATTACATAACTGGACTCGAACAAAATAAACATTATTCATTCTAAAAAATTACACATTCAGTTATGATGACAAAGGATAGAATTTATTTCTGTAACTATCACTAAAGGTGTACACCACCACGAAAATAGTTACATTTAACTAAAGGATAATGTTGGCACAAGTGTAAATGAATCCGTCCTTGAATATTTTTAGCCTGGAAATTAGAAGGAAGCCCCTAAACACCAGAATAATCAATTTCTAAAGCAAACTACCAGTTTGCTCCACTGGGAGCTTGATGAGTCCAAATCTAATATGCTTTGAGACTAATCACACCTTATTTGTGATCATGAAGAGTTCTCATTTCTTAGCTGCATCCTGTGTCTTCTCAGCAAACATGCCAAACTTTTGTCATATTTTACCACTGAGGGGAAACAGTTTACTTTTTTTTTTCCCACAGAACACTTAAAAGAAAGAATTAGTTTTAATTAGTCATTAAAATGTTAAATATTAAAAGTAGTCTTCAGAATTTAATTTTATTTAACTTAGTTCAGAAAACATGACTTCAGTGTCTAATAATCATTAGCACTTCAAATAAAAATGAAAATTCCTCTGTTAACGTGCTTAAGTTTGTTGTTGTTTTGGAAACAAAGAGTATTTTTCTTAAGTATTCCTAGGATTTATTTATTGCTTTTAACTCTGTTTTGCAGCAATCTCTTGCAGAGGTTAAGGTCAACCATCTTTTCACTTTCTAAATTATTTAAAACAGTTACCTAAATGGCAATTTTGGATAGGTCAGCCAGCAAGTAGAGTCTATTAGCAACACACAATATATCCTAGACACTAAAATGTATTCACTGTTTCCTCACTTCATGTGAATTTCTGTTTTACAGGTCAGGAGCTTGCTGACAGAATTACAGTGCTTCTGAAAATGTCACCACAAAAGCCTCTGTGTTTTCCTGCATTCTCCATTATTCTCATCCTCATTTCCCACTTAATGTTAAGGCAACAGCTAAAGGCCCCTTTAAGCCCCACTACATGTAAAGATAAAGAAGACATGGTGCCTTAAACTAATAAGCTCAATTTAATCGAGAAAAAAAAATCACACACAGAATAAGGTTTTATATGTTGAAAAAGGTTACCTTTTTTTTCTATTTAATTCCTGAACTTACACTTCATTCTACACCATTGCTTTGTTTCATACGTGTGATGTCAATATGTGTGATGTTTGACAATAGGCAAACAGTATGTGTGACTGATAAATAGCTAAAATCTGGCTCCCCTTGTGCCTCTCTTGGATAATGTTCAAAGTTAAGAGAACGGTGTGAGGTTTTTGGGAATCAATACCTGGTTTTGAGAAGTTGTGACATCTGAATACAAGAAAATTGCTTTCCATTTTACCTTCAAGATGTTTTTTTTTTTTTTTTTCACAGAATGCCTCATCAACAGTTCACAGATACCACACAGTGATCTTACTGAAACAACTGGTGCCCTGGCCTGCAACACATTTATCTTTCTTTAATTCGAGCTTGGTGGTTTTGCTTACTTCCACACCGCTTATTTTTCTTTATACATCAGAATCGTGCATCTATTGCAACAGTACCCTCCAGAAAGAGCTGACGATTTTGTCACAAAAAAAAGATAATGTGACAAACAATAAAAAATTATCTCCTTAAAGTGCTAGAAGAAAGGAAAACATTCAAATTTAGAAGTGAAGCTTTTTAGTAACTGCTCTCTCGGATCATATGAAAGTATCAAGGGCTCCTCATACATCCTTATGCTTTGTCCAGTTCTAGCAGTAAAACCACTAAATACTAAAGGTTTGTTGTCACAGCCAACATTGAAGAGATCAATGACTTCAACAGACTCTGCACAGAGCCTGTGAACACCACTCCTGAAGTTGGACAGATGTACTTTCCAAAGTTAGGAGATGCTTTCCTCCTGAGAGTATAAATTTTTCTATAGCAAACCAAGCTATAGAAACTGGTTCTTGGAGAGTGTGACACCAGGGCAGACACTCTTGTCAGCAAGGCAGTACTACTAACATTACCCAGTAGTTTTCTCCATAAGACCAGAACTATTAAAAACTTGGCATTTCCAACAGTATTATGCATATTTACCGTACCATTCTTTAATATGCTTAATTACTAGGTTGCCTACTTAGGTAGCAATTAATGGAAGCATCCAATATTATAAAAAAAGTTCTCTACAGTGATGGAGATCCCCTTTAAACCAGAGACTTTTAAAGACAAAGATGTCTACCACACTCTGAAAACATGTTCTTGCTAAGAACTGAAAATTCATTACCGAGTTTAAATGACATTCTATGATTTCAAGTAAACAATATCAATGATTTTATTATCTATCAAGAGTAAACGATTCCATTTCAGTGTAATTTTCTAACATGAATAGCACAAATAAGATTGTTTATATATACTTGACGACTCAAAATTAAATTTATAATAAATAATAAAAAAGTAGATAAAAAAGGAAAAGCTTGAAATGTCAGTATTAGAAATATGAAAGAGCTGCAACAAACTTGTGAGATGCTAAAAGGTAACACAATCAAATACTAATTATTTCAGTGCATCATTTTCTGATGAAAAGAATATTACTGTACTTATATCTTTTTTTTTATTTATTAGGGTAAGTACAGAGTTACTTAGAAATTTATTATACTTGTGCAGTCCTGGTTTTTTTTTTTTCCTTTAATGTGCCCTTTTCTGTCTTCTCAGAGATATAATTTGGACAAAAGGAAGAGACTCGGATTTTTTCTAAATGGAGACAGCAGTTACACGGTGTGACCAAGAGCTGAAAGAAGTTTGAGGCAGTGAGAAATGAGATTTTTAGTGAAATTCTTGCTCACTGAAGTAAATGGGAGCATTACCATTAGTTTCAGGGAAAGCAGAATGTTGCTCTTTGATTAAATTATTAGCATAATTTCCTACAGCGTGTTCTTTGTTTGCTACTGTACATGCAGCTACTTTTAATATTACAGGTACTTTGTATTTCCTAACTTTATCTAATATCACACGGTAGAAGTCCACCTCCTCTACAATCTGATACATGCCCTATAAGAAAAGCTATAGTTTTAAATACAATTATTCACTATATAACTGTCAACAACAATATTACCGAGCAGATTTAGAAAAAAATCCATACCTGAAGGAAAATCCTTCCTATTCCACTCAACAGCTGAGGCTCTTGCTGTGGGTAGTATTTGATGACGGAGTGATAAGTATCTACAGCAAGCACGTAGTCCTGAGGGGTGAAAAGCACATGACCAAACATATAAGCTCAGCATTCTTCAGCCTTTAGGTTGCCTTCTTTTTAAAGAGATATTAAAAAAGAAGTAAAGTAATTGCAACTTGTCAGCGGGACAGAATTTCTACCTATCGCTGCAGGCATTAGTAGCTGACTATATGGTCTTTGCTCAGCTATATTGGAACTCCATGCAAAGGGGATCTTCCTTGGAGTATTTTTTTCCCTACCATGCTGTCTGTAGCTAAATGCCAAGAACAAAAACATCTGAACGTTTACTCTTCAGCTTAGATTATGATTTAGCATAAAAGTCAAAAGCCTTCTTTAGGACTGAGGTATACATACTTCAGTGGTATCACATAACGTATAATTTACATGGTTTAACAAACTGTGTTATGAAGGTTTGGGAACTACCTGTGCATATGCTCTTAACTTGTGAAAAATACAATGTGGCAGAAGCTGCAATTCATGCACATTTTCAGATGACAAACTAGCACAACTGCCAAGGGAAACAAGACCTTTTCTATCCCTCTGCCCAAACTCTGGCTCCCTTCTACTATACCATGTAAAAGGAAAATGAGCAGGAAATCTAAATAGAAAACTGATTTGGGCTAAAATTAGGTGAGGGCTGGGCTGTTTCTGAACTCCAGAAAGCTTTGCAAGTGACACCCCCAACACACCTGCACAAAGACTGTGCTGGCAAGTGGTAGCTCTGAGATACGTCTCCTCAAGACACAGTGCAACTGTACCCACTAGACAGTGACCAGTTGTCCTGGTTTGAGTGAGAACAGAACTAATTCTGTTCAGTGATTTTACTTTTCAGCTCAGTTCTTCTAACTAACTGCACTGTCTGAAGTTAGCAGCCTGTTCTCACAGTGTCTGCTTCCAGCAGTGATAACACCCCATGCTTAGAGTTACTACCAAGGGTTGGTGTGCAGACCAAGGCCACTGCTGGGTCTTGTGTACCACATTGAGGGGTGCAGACAGTGAAAGGCTGTACCTGCAGGGAGAAGCGGCCAGGACAGGTGACCCTGAAGTGACCAGTGACGGATTCCAGCCCATATACGGCATATTCGGGTTACAGCTGACAGATCCAAGGGGTCTCTGGACTCTTCTCCCCTCTTGGACTGCTTTGCCAGCTTTGCTTGGCTCGGGTCCTCTGGTTCCTTCCTCGGAGCACCCAAGGAGGACTCTGTCCATTCTGCCTTCGATCCGATTTGCGTGTTCCTGAACCCGGTACCAGAATCCAGCTCCTGAACACAGCTCCCATCTGCTGCAGGGCCGAGTCTGGGACTCCCTCGGTGCCTGCTCCACAGCATCAGTGGTGATGGTGATGTAATTACCATCAGGGGTTGGGTTCCATACTGGTTTTGTATATATTTGTATATATTCCATTTTTATAATTATTAATTTCCTTTCCATTAAAGCTGTTCTAGTTTCCTTTTCTAATCACTAAGTCTCTCTCCCTTATTCCCTTTCTCTTCCCCTCTGGGAAGGGAGGGGGGTTAACAGAAAGCATCTGTTATAGGTCTAAGGGGCCGCCCTGACCCTAAACCGTGACACTAGTGTCAGAAGTTGAAACAAAACCGTGGCCCCATTTCCCTCAGGAAAGAACCACCCATGTGACTGGTTACTGCAGTTCAGCTGTTTCACGGTTACATCACAGTAATTCAATGATCGGGGCAGTAAATGACTTCTAGAGCCTTTGCTATGTGGTCTTTAGCAGGCACACCATGAGAAACTCCACACGTGCTCTACGCTGAGTGGAAGACACAGCAGGTACATTCATGGGGCACAGGGTTGCGCTGCCTCAGCTACAGCCTCTTGGAGAACCCCCGGGCAGGGGCAGAGGAAGTCTGCCTTTGTTTATAAAATCCAGGCACAGGCAAAGACAGAAGACTCTGTCCTGGACTAATTTGTCACTTCCTGACAGTCCTGCCCTTCAGCCTGTATAGACAAGTATTTGCATCCTTAGGATGCAAAGGACATCAAAGAATAATCTTTTAAAACAGCACAGCCATCTTAGGATTCTCTCTACCCTACCATTTCTTGGTCAAATTATAGTACTCATTTAACTTGTCCCTAATGTGATCACAGGTAGTGGTTAAGGTACTTCTTCTTCATGTCTTGCTTATTCTGAGCAAGCAATGTGCCCACAGTGTAATGAATTCTTTTCCTGAGGTTGCACTTAAAGGGACTGAACCCTGTGTCCAGCCCTCAAGTCCTCAGTAAAGACATGGAGCTTTTGGAGTGAGTCCAGAGGAGGACCTCAAAAACGATCAGAGGGCTGGAACACCTCTCCTATGAAGAAAGGCTGAGAAAGTTGAGGTTGTTCAGCCTGAAGAAGAGGAGGCTCTGGGGAGACCTTATAGTGGCCTTTCAGTAATTAAAGGGGGCCTACAGGAAAGATGGGGAGGGACTTTTTATCAGGCAGTGTAGTGGTAGGACAAGGGGTAACAGTTTTAAACTGGAAGAGGGTAGGTTTAGGTTGGAAATGAGAAGGACATTCTTCACCCTGAAGGTGGTGAGACACTGGAACATGTTGCCCAGGGAAGCTGTGGATGCTCCATTACTTGATATGTTAAAGTCCAGGCTGGATGGGGCCTTGAGCAACCTGGTCTAGTGTGAGGTGTCCCTGCTATGGCAGGGGTCTTGGAACTAGATAGTTTTTAAGGTCCCTTTCAACGTAAACCATTCTAAGATTCTATGAGAGGGTAGATTTAGATGAGATACAAGTAATTTTTTTATAATGAGAATGGTTAGACACTGGCACAAGTTGCCCAGAGAGGCGGTAGAAGCTCCATTCCTGGAAAAATTCAAGGTCAAGTTGGACCTGGCTCTGAGAAACCTGATCTAGTTGAAGATATCCAGCTTATCACAGTGGGGCATGGACTAGATGACATTTAAAGGTTCCTTCTAACACAGACTAGTCTAAGATTCTACTTGACCTGGGTACCAGGTCACCATTTGGAACATACTACATTTTTCATACAGAAAATCAAGAGAAGTCGTTGGAGTCTGATCTATATTATTAGAGAAATTACATGTCCTATAATAGTAGAGGCTGACTGAAACAGCCCAGGAGGCACTCTGAAGGACCATTCTTTTGCAAACAACTTGGGTATAATTATTAATTCTGAACAGGTAATTATTAATATCTAGAGTTTATTTCAATTCTAGTGTGCCATGCCATGTTCATGCTTATGACTGATAATGGAAAGAGTCCAGAGCAAAGTCAACAGGCTATATACACAATTGTAAATTTATTTAAAATCTGATTTCCTTAGCACTCAGAACTCAAAATATGGTAAAATTTATGTTACCAAAATTTTCCATAAATTTATGACTTAGGAAAAACTCAGTTTTCACTGTAGCAGCTTTCACTGAAGGACTTCACTGATCATGGAATCCACTGTGTTAGGCAGGCATAAAACACTTAGAATAGGGACTTTCTGAACTGGCTTCTTAAAGGAACTCCAGGCACGGCTGTATCAGCTGTCAATACCTGAAAGAGCATCATTTATAAAATCTGAAAGATTGTCTGTGACTTGTGAATTTTATTCCTTTAAGCATATTTAGCTGGCTGAATGTGGTGGGTTGACCCTGGCACGGCACCAGGTGCCCACCAAGCCCTTCTATCACTCCCCCTGACCCCCTTCAGCACGGCACGCAGGGAGAGAATAAGATGCAAAGCACAGGGGTGTGGGTTATGATAGACAAGATGTTATTTTCTACTTCCCGTCCACAGGCGATGTCGGGCCGAGTCCAGGAAGCAGGGCTCCAGGAACACGAAGCAGCCGCTTGGAGGACAAAGCCGAATGCCCCCCCATCCTCCTCCTGCCCTCTCCTTTTATTGTTGAGCTGACGTCATATGGTATGGAATATCCCACTGGTCAGCTCAGGTCGGCTGTATCCTCTCCCCCATCTTGCCCCCCATCCTCTGGTGCCGTGTGAGCACTGGCAGTCATAACACGGGTGTGTTACCAACACCCTCCAGCTCCCAGTGCTGCAGCATGAGGGCTGGATGGGGAAAAGCAGCTCAGCAAGACCCACTACACTGAATAAGAATCAGCAGTGTGCCCAGGTGGCCAATGGCATCCTGGCTTGGATCACAAATATTGTGGCCAGCAGGACTAGGAAAGTGATCGTCCCCCTGTACTTGGCACCTCAACATAGTATTATGTTCAGTTTTGGGCCCCTCACTACAAGAAGGACACTGAGGTGCTAGAATGTGTCCAAAGAAGGACAATAAATAAAGCTGTTCAAGGGTCTAGAGAACAAGACTTACAAAGAGTGGCTGAGGGAACTGGGGTTGTTTAGGCTGGAAAAAAAGAGGCTTAGGGGAGACCTTATTGCTCTCTGCAACTCCCTGAAAAGAGCCTCTAATGAGGTGGGTGTCAGTCTCTTCTCCCAGGTAACAAGTGATAGGACGAGAGGAAAGAGAATCAAGCTGCACCAGAGGAGGTTTAGGTTGGATGTTAGGAAATATTTCTTCACAGAAAGGGTTGTAAAACACTGGAACAGGCATCCCAGGGAAGTGGTGGAGTCACCATCCCTGGAAGTATTTAAAAGATGCGTAGATGTGGTGCTGAAGGATGTGGTTTAGTGGTGACCTGGCAGTACTGGGTTAACAGCTGGACTTGATGATATAAAAGGTCTCTCCCAACCAAGATGATTCTGTAAAATGTGCTCACTGAAGAAATAATTTCATTATATCAGATTCTAGCTTTTGTGCTCAATGTCTTCCATTCTGTGGTCTAAAGCTGCCCCTTGCCCAATACTCAGTCTCATGTGTGCCCAGTGCACGCTCTAAGGCTTAGGCTATGCAACAAAGATGTGCAGCACAACCATGAGGGATATGGGCTTTACAGTCACATCCCCAAACTGACACGGAAACAAACTGCAGGAGACCAGGCAGTTAAACTGATGGAAAAGTTCTTCTGTCAGCTTAGTTGACAGCTTAGCATGATTTGACTGCAGAAAAGCCTTGGCCAGAAGAAGCTGCACAAGGGGGGCACTGTTTGCACGATTACAACACCACAGGTTCCCTAGTGTAGGTAGTAGCCAGCCTTGGTAGGAAGAAGCAGTCTTGGGGACTCACCCTGGAGGGGCTTCATGGACTTGGCTTAGTTAGGCAAACAAACTCTCCTCCCCTTTTGCGTTCCCTATCAAGTGACTGTACATTACCATATGTGTTATAACTAGGAGTACATAAACATTCACATCTCCTAAAATGTGACAGTAGAGGTGAAGCATCAAGAGTCTATGCATGGTATTCATGGCTATGGCACCTTATTTCCATACAACAGCACAGCACATTGCATCTGTGTTTATCTACCTCATGCCTTGCAGTACCTATCACCCATTTCTTCCAAGAGATTAAGTTGTATGTCCAAAGTCACCCCTAAGCATAGGCAAGGATGGCCCCAAGTTGAAACTCTGAAACATTATCACAATATCCAGGCTTACTTCTAAATACAGCCTCATTTTGTAGTTACTCCAGGATCCCACAGTGAGTTTTATAATACATTTACTCTTCCCCTGACACCATCGTGGAAGCAGTAGTAGATTTCTAGAGTATCCTACATGTGACACAGAATTATACTATTCCATGGTAAGTTATAAAAGCATCTTATTTGACAGTTCCTTCTGAGGGAGCATATTGTAGAGTAGATGAGATTTGCTCTCACTTACTGAAGACTTTGTTTTCATTCCCAGCTTTGCTAATGTGACATAGTATAAGAAAAATTGTCTGTCGGAATGATAAATAGACACCCTCCCAGAGGAGCACAGTCCTGGCTGTTACAAGTTGTAGTTGCGAGGAGTTAGACATATTAGGTACTGACAGTAAAAAACCCCAATGACTACAGCTTATGATCTTAAGACTTAAAGGTGGGGTGGATGTATTGTCATGGTCCTTAATTTCTCAAGATTTCGAGCCTTCAGATTTTCTACACCTTCACAAAAAATCCCCAAAGAAGGACTGAACTTATGCAATTCAGGATACGAATGAGAGTTAGTCTGTTGTTTTATAATTCAGCATCTCTTTTATCAGGAAAATTTGGAGCTAACATTAAATATACTCAACCAGAATGGTTCTATTAAACTGTTGGATCTACTTGCACAAAAATGGCAAGTGGGGTTTGTTTTTCCTTTGATGCACTGCATGATAACTCTATTTCTCTTCATGGTCATTGCATTACACATTTTCATGTTTCCCTCACTGCCACCTTAAAGTACTTAAAATATTACTTATGAGATATTTAGAAATAAGTATAAATAACCATGATGTGTAGAATGCTAAGAGTAGGTTCAATAAAACACAGACTAAAAATCAGCTCATAAATACTGCATTTTGGGAAGAGAGGACAGGGATAACTTATCCTTCCTTTCTATCTAGTGGACTTGTGGAAGTGTTATGAAAGCAGAGATTGGTTCTGAATCCAAGGAGCAGTACTGCAGCAGTGTTAGGCAAAAGGCACAATGATTCATGCAGCCTTTCTCCTTTAAATCATAGGGGAACCAAAGTCCTTAGGCATCAGTCCCTTGCATCATTAGTGCAAGCCATCACCTCCTTCTTTGAGCAGTTTTAATTGTATTAGATCCAAATTAAAATCAATCTAATTCCCCCCCCCCCTTTTTTTTTATGAAGGGCAAGTTAAGAGAACACTGAAAAAAAATCTAAAAAGTGCAAAATATGTCTTTAATCCGACTGCATTTATAATAGATATGGAAAGCACTTAAGTGTTTATTCCTCAGAGAGGCAAAAGTCTGGTAAGATAATGTCAAAAGTGATTTTAGCTTACATGAAAAGAACTTAAAAAGTTTTCAAGACACTTCCATGGTGATTTAGTAAAATGACAGACATTTTGCAATTATATTGCTGAAATGAAGCAATGAACATCACCGGTTGCATTTTAAATAAGTATTCCTCAGGCTGCTATATTCAAGGTATAGTTTTCATAGTGACTCAAGCCTATAGTTCTTGTAAATGGAAGTCTACAGTGATACGTTTCATGGTCTCCCCTGCCCTTCCTGCTGTATTTCTACCTCCTCCCTTAAGCTGCCCCTTGTTCTCATGAAATAGAAAAAGCTGATTCAGTCGATGTGACTGAGACCCAGCATTTCTTTGTTTCTGTCACTTGGTTAAGTGCAACAGTGGTGCACGGAAGGGAGCTAGAATACATTTCAGAAAGGTTGTACAAAGAAAAGAGGATGAACAGGAAAAAACAAAAGTATAGTAAGACTGCCTTAAACTGCTATCAAACTGTATACTCGGTCACACAGATAAAGGGACATGGCAGCAGAATTCAGTACCTAGGAAAGATGGTCCCAGGGTACAGGAGACTTGTGCTTAATTTCCTGTTCCATGACAAGTTTCCTGAGCAAGTCTGGGTGAATCAGTTCTTTGTACCTCACTCATGGCTTCCAAAACAGTATACCCCCTCCTCCCCCATCTCAATAATTTAATGAGATGTTTAGCTATGAAACTAATGGGGACATATTTAAAAAGACAAAAATCATTGTGCTACATACACAGAATTCCTTATGTCAGGTAAGAAATGCAGAAAAGATATGATCTGAATTAAACCTAATTAGTGCTGAGGATAACTGAAGTATATTTAAATAGTTACAGGCCCAACATCTAATGAAAGTATTTTTTTTTTAAGGTTTTTCAAGACTCAGTCCTGACAAGATTGTTCCCTATTAAATACTACTGCAGTTTTCTGGCCAATAAATTAGGTTAAAGTAAGATAATAATTGTGTTTTGGTTTTGTTTGGTGTATTTTTTTTTTTTGTTTGGGTTTTTTTAAATACAAATGTCACATAGTTTTACTTTATAAATTATTATTATTAATGTACTAATAGCACAAGCTATTCCATTCGCCTAATAGTACTTATGGATTAAATCTGACCCTATTGCAATAATGTAAGTGTTCACTAGATGGCAATAGATGGCACTGACTTGGGTGAAATTTTTTTTTTGATTATATATACTTGAAATACTTTAATAAAAACAAATGCAGTTTTTAAAGTGTATTATATAACAGACAAAAAATATATATGTGGAACTTTGTTCAGTTAATATAATTATTCATGGGAGAATTAACAGAAGTGTGTTTAAAAAATATCTGAAGAAATAGTTTCATACTGAATGCTCTAGAAGGTGGAGAAGATGACGATAGAATTTCTGTATGTTAGAAAGATCTTAAAAATATTAAATTTATTAAAAAAAAAAATTCTCTCACAGAGTATTTGTCATACAAGTGGGAAAAAAGACTTCATGTACTACTCTGAGTTTAACTGCACATGACTATGAAAAATCTTTCTTAAGAACTCTCTACTACTCCATATATGGAGTATATATTTCTGAAAACCAAGAGACTCACAACTACTCCACATAGCCAATGCTCTGAACCCCAAATTTCATCTGAAAGTACTCATGCATTTGTGGGTAATCTGAAGTTACTGTGGAACCATAAATTTCTGTGAGCTAGGTGCTAAATGTAGTTGGTCTTAAGAAGACCTGAACTACAGTATTTCTGAAGTACCATTTCCACAAAGGTGATAATCAGTATTCACAAATATATTTCTATTACTAGAAGAAAATAGCACTAACAGGACCAAACCAGACGAAAGCTGAAAACTGTGCATACATGTGGATTTGTGTGTACACAAGCAGAAAAACACAGAAAGTGTTAAAAACATTGCAGAGCCAAAAGTGAAGTGAACTTCTTGAAAAAAAAAAAAATATTACCAGCATTATCTTATTTATATATTCTACTTTGTTTGGGATGGCAACTCATGCTTTTCTCCATTTGCTTTTTTGAAGAAGAAGGTTCCTTAAAAAATGAACCTGTGTCAAGTACCTACTTCAAAACACAAATGCTAATTCTTAAAAACACCTCGCAGTTTAATGGACAATTATTTCTATTCAAGGAAATGTTCTGATCACAGCATCATTAGGAATACAAATTTCTGGTTTTCCTAATTCTCATAAAAAGGATATTCCATTTCACGTAAAGGCATATTTTCATAACTAGATCTTATAATAAAAAAATGAGTTCTTTTTGAGGTACTGTAATCCTAAGAATGGAGCCCTGTTTGGGAAGTACCTTAGTAAACATCAGAGGGTCAGGTTTGGCATGACCTTGGGCAATCAAGGAGCAGGGAGCAAGGAGTGCAGTCTTGCCCTGTGAAGATTATGCTGCTGACGGCTCTGCTCCAAGGCTGTTGCTGTTAATTGATTTGTGAAGCACAGTTAAGCTCAGGATAACAGTGGTTTGCTGCAAGAAAGGCAATACCCCTGTTCCCCTAGCCATGAAGTGAATGGCACAAGTTTTATTTGTTCTTCCTGTATACAATAAGCGAACAGTGTTGCACCAAGTGGAGTAAGATAGGTTAAAAAAGTAAGGTGTCAGCAAGGAAAAAAACCCAAACCCAATAGTGGAAGCTAGCTACTTTTGCTTTTATTCCTTTCTCTTTTGCTCCTACCCAGTAGTGAGGATGTAAACTTGAAAGAAGGTATCTTACAACTCAGACAAGGGAGGATGTATTTAGATGTTCCGGATCTTCATCATATACAAAGGCTACAGTATTATTAATTCTCACAAACAGAGCAACATTCCAAGTGCACATTTTGAAAAAGACAGAGCACATAATTGCTTTTAATTACAGCATTTAGTTAAGTGTTTGAAAAATTCAATTTAAAAATGCAAATTCTGTATTGTTATTGCATGTTCTCTAGGATGATTTGGGGAGAGTAAGTACAGATATGTTCCCAAAGAACATTACTGCAAATAGTTATCTATTAAATAAGACATTATTAAGTCTAATTAATTCTTCACTAAGCAAAACCTTCATGTAGAATCAGGCAGTCTTCCCTTATCTATGCACCAGTAATTCTCCTGCACTTTTCCTGACATTCTATTCTGGAATATACGGTACCTCTGCAGTTTCTGCCACCCACATACCTTCATCATTAGCAGACAGTTTGCCATGGAGTACATCACCCGGCCCAGACGTGACCTCCACAGTTGAACAGAGGCTGCAAAATAAGAGCAGCTTGTGAATTTGCACAAATAAATTAGAGGTTCTTTCTTGCCATCAATTATCGGTCCTACGAATTACGATTTTGAAAGATCCCCTTCATTAACACCACTGGGTTTGAGCCTAGAATTTTTAATTCTGGGCCACGTTGCACCATCAGACAGAAAATTCTGTGTCTCTCCGCGGAAACTGCTCAAGCAGCTCTGGGTACCATACCCGATGCAGCAACGCAGAGCAACAGACAGACAGACAGCTTTGAGCTCAGGCCAAATATTAAACACCAAAAGAAGCTACACATTTTCCAACATCAGAACAAAAGGTGCATAAAAAGATTCAAGTGATAATAAGCATCAGTTTAAAAACATGTAATCTACAGCGTTAAATGTGATAAATTCAAAAATCAAACATAGCTAAATTGTCATTTCAGAGCCAAACCATGCAGGGTGAGAACTGTTTGAGTCTGGGACTGTTTGTGCTTGCCTCTGGCTTAGAGATATGCTGGAAAAAAAAAATCTGCCAAGCCTGTCTGCTTTCCCCACGCTCCTGGAGCTTGCAGGCATTAAAAGCTGCAGCAGCATATTTCTCCCTCTTGCTTTGCAGACAGACTCCTGGTGTTCTAGGAGAATGGTTCACATAGATCCTTATTTTCTCTCATGTTATGGTACCACAGATCAATGCTAGAAATATTCCTCTAACCCTCAAAAATAAGCATTAGGAGTATTAATTTAGCACTTTTGGAAAAGAAATGTATCTCAGTCAATCAGCTGTCAAGGTCACTGTAATGATTTGAAGGTGGGGAGGGGAGGAAGAAAAGGCTATTTCAATGAGACTGTGATAACTGAGACCATTCATTTGTATCAATAATGTAGTGTCTGATGAAAGCACGGCAGGTCACAGAGATAATTCTTTCAGCACACATAAATGCCATTACAAATAAGAGGGCTTCCTAAAAAGAGAAGCTCTTTCAAACCTCTCCAATAACAAAAAAACCCCAACCTGGGAATATTCCTAAATGATCTTTCTCGAAAGAGGGGCATAATGTGGGGCACAAGACTGAACCCGGTATTTCACCCACTGCACCTTAAAATCATTAATTACTCCTAGCTTTTGTTTTAGAAATTCCCCCTTGATCACACATCTCTACTGCTATTAACAAAGAGGATGGTGTAAACCATGAGCAAATATTTTATCTTCTGTTTTTCTTCCCTTATGGGTGTCTGTAAAACTTAGGACAGACTTAAATAACTCTCCTTTGTTTTTCTCACTCATGTTAATCTCTCCTTTTTACATGTCCTCATAGTTTTGTAACGACATTTAGCTTTTTAGGACTTAGGTGACAACAAATTAGATGTCAATTCCTGCAGCAGAGACACCTAAGTCTCCTGTTAACAACTGAATAGCATCAGCTACAGTTCTCAGAAAGGACTGCAGAGCAGACAGACTAGATGTTTTCATTCCACAGGAACCTGATCTGGAAATTCCGTAACCCTGTGGGGTAAGGCTTCTTAGCACTGGCAGAAAGGAGTTAAAGAAAATCCACAAAGTACTAAAAATCAAAAACCCAACAGCAGATCATTCTGTGTTACTCAGATGCCTGAAACCCACTCTGCAGATCCACACAGATATAATTCCACTCCAAGCATCAGATTTTCCTTGTTATTTATCCAGGACTCTCTACTCCACGATGCCATTCATTCAATAGGAGCTCTGTGTGCTGAGAAGTTGCAAAATTGGCATCTTATAGAATGCGTTACCAGGCAAGTGGTGCAGTGCTACATCTCTCTGCCTGTTGACAAACTAGCAAACGAGGTGCTCTGTTCCAGACCAAGTCAATTGGTGTGCCACTTTCTTACACCAGTAGTAAGGAAATTACAGGCTAAGCATAATTCCCATAATGAATTGGGGCTGTCTTCACATAAAGTTAATAAGGTTTGCTTCAGCTAGTCTCACATGAGAAAAAACAAACCCATTAGCAGCCTCCTGGAGCTCCAAATGCAGTGAAGAAGTAGACAGGGAGCAGACCCAGCTGACCTCCATAGACAACAGCAGTCAACAGTCTCTGCAAAGGTCCCATGGGCTTTTTGGCAGTCTTAAACCTACAGGCAGCTGCACAGTAGACATACAAAAATCTCTCCAAATTTTCATCAGCCTTGTCCCTTGGTAACTACTAGCTTTTCCTTCTCTCACTATGCCTCCTCCTGAGCTGATCTTGGCTCTAAAGCAGCAGCAGAGGAAAAGCAAGGGGCCAGAAGCTCATGAGTGAGGCAGACTGCAGGACATGGGATTATGACATAGCTAGGAAAAAAGTCCTTGTATCTCAAAGGGGGATCAGTGTCTTGGTTTTAAAGGGGTAAAAAGGAAAAGAATGTGAGGATAATAAGGACAAAAATGACGGCAGAAAGCGGTTAAGAGGGAAAAGTAAGTCAGAGAACAGAGGCAAAAGGAGTAGTAGATACAAGGAGAGAAGAAGAGAAACTCTTGGACTGCTGTGAATAAATCTTCTATGTCAGATTATTTATCTTTTTCCTAACCCTTTTGAGAAGAGTAGTAAATGTACTCATTTGACTATATTCGGAAATGTCTTTATGTTGCTCATGGGTGTGTTCACTCTTTTAGAACGTATCTAGATGGTGTATTAAGTCAAGTACAGCAACACATTAAAGCTGCTTAACATTTTGTCCACTTGAAGACCAAGCAGAAGGGCTCAGACAGGTCTACATCCTTTCATATAGACACTGTTTTAGGCAATTATTTATAATATTTTTTCAACTCTGCTAACAATTCTACTTGGCCTCTTCCTATCTCAGAGGAAGACTTTTATGTCCCACAGACTGTAGGAGAATATTATCCTAGAAAGAAGTTGCTAAGATTCCTTAGAGTGATAGCTGAAGTTGAAAAGTTTTTTGTTTTCTTGGTATCACATTTTTAACTTGCTAGGCACTATGAAGTGGTTCATATAATCTATAACAATGCATAAAATGTCCCCTCTTGTCTAATTCTTAAGTGTACTCAAATGACCTCATTAGTCTAAATTCTGTTAAAAAAAAGAAAAAAAAAAAAAGGAAAAAAGATGTTTGGGCAACTAATTTGTCCTGATGACCCTTCTCTAAGCAGTAATGTATCCTATACTACTTAAGTTAAACAACTAAGATAACATGAACAGGAAAAAAAAAACTTAATTACATAGAAAGTAATGAAAATGATGATAGACATTAAAGATCATCTACATCTTATCCTAAAAAGTGACATGTATTTCAGGAGTCTAAGTACTATGCAGCTACAGTGAGACCTGGCCATCTATGAAGCAGCATCCTAGCTCAGTGCAGCCTTTGTAAGATGGCAGTTAGATCTAAAAAAATGTAGTGTTTTAAAGACATGAGGACCAAGAGAAGCCAGTCAGCCAAAGCTTAAGATGAAACATCCATCTGGCTGTGACAGAAATACACTTATATATTCATCATTAAAGGATAGCAGCCATCATCTTTGTTTCTTGTAAGTAGGAAAAAAAATTGATTTAGGGCATCAGTTTGATCAATGGCAAAACTGTGGAATTAATTCCAGCAAATAAAAGTACAAGGTGTATCATTTCAGAGGCTGAGTAGGCTATGAGATTACAAAAATACTGTTTTAACAACTCTGGGGCAGTCTTGTGAAAACTTCTGGCATACTTAGGTAAGTAATAAAAACACACCGCCTGTGAAAAAAATATTTTAAAAATACCTACCTTGTCTGTTCTCCTGTGTAATGTTAGTCATGCTTCCATCTTCAGCTAAGCCTTGTTCCAAATTTTCTAATATCTGTAGTAAATTTTTTAAAGTAACCAACGTAAGTTTAAACAGCATATATAATGCGTATTATCTACAACTAACAGCCTATCTGTAAAACAATTCAGGCAGGAATGCTTCACCTAGATACAGTTCAAAATTACTGATTTTTACCACAGCTAGATCTATTGCACAAAGTAAGAAAGCCACTGCATGGTAGAAGGATGTTAGAGTTCAGGTTTATGATACTTACAGAACATTAAATGTCAGCACACTCTAGGGACATGTACATTTTGTCAAGAAAAACATGAAATATACTTCAGCAGAGAATGAATATTAATGACCACAAAGAAAGTCAAACTGATTTTTTCATAGAAAGCCACTGCCTCTTGGCTATCTCATCCTAAGTCTGGGCTCTGGTTTCATCCTTTGTCTTTAATGAAGTACTCCTCTTAATTCCTACTGCAACTTCCTTCTCAAAGCTTGTGGTTTATTGCTTCTTTTTATTTATTTTATATTTTACATCACATAAATTAGGTGAATTAAACATTTGTTGTTTTACTGGAAAAATGAAAATAAAGCTTGTGTCTTAAGCACTTTAAAAATATGTATGCAAGGTTCCATTTGAAATGCAAATCAACTTTCCTTTTTCTGATCCCATTACAGTTTCTCCAAATTTATTCTCTGATTCCCAAAGATCATCCCATTTTTCCTGTTAGATTTATAACTTTAGTTGTAGAACAATGCTTGATATTTCCTTCAAAAAACAATTAAGACCACTTGCTCTTTAATCAGCTGCTGTGGTTAGCTGATTAGGGAAATATAAGGCACTGCCTCTTCTGGGGACAGAGCCCACTTCCAAACACAGAGCTCTCTGCTTCTGGCAGTACAAGAAATAATTGTTTTTTCCTACACCAGCAAAGCATTCCAGTTGTGCTCAATGCTTTGTACGCAAATACTTAAAAACAGCACAGGAAATCTTCTAAAGCAAAGACAGGTAGAATTAATCCAGCCTCAGACAGTGTGTCGGTGCTTTCTACAGCCAACAAAGAGAAATCAGCACCTCCAGGAAGCCAGTTCATGCCATCTGTTTTAGAAATGTTAAGGTGGAAGGAATTGCTCTATCAGATACCAAGCTCCTTTCAAAGACTAGAGTAAAAGCTTGAAGTCAGGTGCCATAAATTTAGCTACAAAAAAACTTAAGAGCAAGAAGAGACATACAATGAGATGACAGCAGTTACCATACACCAGCCGAGCCAGGGTCATTTTCGCCGGTAAGAATTTAGCGTGAACTTAGGCTAAGTTGCCTTACCTCACAGAGTTTGAGAGGCTATAAGCATACACCAGCAGATACTGCAGCATAGTTGACGGGTGGCAGTTTAGGAGATAACAGTGGCACATCTGCAAGACTGAACCTCAGTCCTGCTTTCAAAAGCAGTGTAGCCACTTAGAAATCGCTTTGAAACCAAAGCACCGCAGTTCAGTGTAAAATGCCTAGTGTATAATGAGGCACCTTGTCAGAGATAAATCCATTCTTCTCTCCTGCAAATCAAAATGACCTTATTGTCTGTTTTCTGTCTAGTCTAAAAACCATGATCTTTCTTTTCCTCTGGAAAACATCTAGTGATCACATCTCAATCGGGCTCCAAGTTCTTACTCTTGAAATGGTCTAAATGTAACAAGGTGCCTTTATCAATGAGACCCGCTGTCTTGTTTAAAAAGACAAGGGGTTTCTCTGAAAATGCGCTCATTAACATCATCAAAAAAGAAAGAATTAAATATTAGCATATAATCGGAATATGACTTTAACCATTCTGTGACATTACTTAGGGATATCTAGCCATCACCTCAAGCTCAACGTAATTGAAACAGAACTTGGTGCTGATTTGAGGCTAATTGTTTTATTCCCTAGGTTTATCTCCCTTTGCCCTGAAGTACAGGAACATCAGCTGCAGTTTGTTCTGTATTTGGGCATTTCCCCAGTTTTCCAAGAATTGCTTAATAGTAACATTAATGATTCAGGTCATTCCTCGGTGTAAGCTATCTAGGTTAGTTGACATGAAATGCTTAATTTTAGTAAATCCCTTCATCTCACTTTTCTACAGATGGTAAACTGTTTATCTAGCAATATCGCAGGGGATAGCTCTAAACATCCTTCTTTCATTATAAAGCAAAATATGATTGAACACTTCTAACATTTACATTAAGCTTCAGTTTCACACATGACCTATGCTTTTTCTTCTTTTGAGTATTTCTAAATGTACACTCATTAGTTTCACTGGCTTCTGTGTCTTCTGTTTCATTCCCCATCTATTGCTTGTACACTGTGACTACTAACCTAGGCACACCATTTCTGTTCCTTGTTTCCTATCCTTAAGTGTCTCTTTTTAATACTTTATTTCTTCTTCCACAACTTCTCACTAGCATTAGCTTCTTATTCAAAATAACCTATTTTGGTCCTTCTAGAACTGTGGCTTTTTGGGTAGACTGGTGCAGGATCATCATCATTTGTACAGACTCCTCAAATAAGGCATCAAGACAAGACCACCCAGACTGAAGCGACGCACAAGAAACAGAATACTCATGTGACTTTAGTAACTGAGACAGAATTGGAAGCTGAATGAAAATAAACTCCCAAACAGTAGCTAAGAGACAGAAAAGCTCATCGTTTTGGAAGTAAAATAGAAGACCAGGAGATATATGAAGAGTGTGTATGGAAGGGCCAGAGAAGAACATACCTACTCATGAAGGACAGCGGTGAAACTACAGAGGGAGTGGCTGATGGACAAATGTCACACAGTATTTCTGAAAACTTTTGCAGAGGTAACACTTGCAAAGTAGCTTTTTTTTTTTTTAGGAAGCAAGACTGTTAACCCACTTGCCACTGCTCCACCCATCTGCTAGTAGAGCCCAGTACAGCTCTGCCACTTGATGGATTAGGATTAAATACTGAAATATGCTGCACTACACGATGTGTGCATTTCCAGGAGCACTCCCTCAATCAGCTAGGAAGTTTAGGCACAAACAAAGGAGGAGTTTAGATGAAGTGTGACTGTTGTTCTTTACATATTTTGGTCTCCAGGTCAGCATTTATTAGCACATCCTCAGCATTATTAGCACTGAAGTGATCCTGCCTATGTTTTTAAATGAACGCTTGAAAAGAACAAAGCCTTTTGTGATTTAAATTACTATCGTTACTCTTACTGCTTGGCTGTTTGGAAACCACTTATTTCATGATGGACTTATAATGGCAACAATCCACGGAGGCCATTTCTGCTGGAAAGAGCAGCAATGACACAGAGACAGTGACAATTTCACTGGATTCCTCCCCCAAGCTATAATACACATTTGGCACCACAGATATTTCTTTCCCAGATGTTGTACCTATAGACAGAGATGTAAAATATCCAATCAGATATTGATTACAAGTTAGTAGGAATACTGGAAAAAGTCAACACATTACTGCCCATACAGGGAAAATGAAAATGATGGTTTTGCACTCAACCTCCAATCTTGCTTCAAGTAGATGTGGGCTGAAGAGACTGAGTTACCAAAACAGTGACAAACTAAATATGGTTAGATCTTTAAGCCAAATGGCTAACCCAAAGTTGAAAAGCGACTGTAAAATGTGTACAACAAAAAGCAAGAGGGAATTTAGCAGGTTAAAAGAAAGTACCAGATAGAAAAAAAACCCCACAATTACATTAAGAAGAGAAACAAAACAGAAAGGCAAATTTTCTTATGATAAGAATGCATTAGCATTAGCCTGGAATAGCCTCCCAGGGGATGTGGCCTCAGCTCCATAGGCTGGCTCATTAAAAACTAGAAAACAACCTTGAGTTGCAGAGACAGACTAGGTGAGCTAATAGGTCTTTTCTCTCTTCTACTTTTTATCACTCCAAGATCATCTCATTTACATAATGACTACTCGTACACCCTTCCGTAAATATGGATGACCAAAGATTATTTTTCCACTTTTTAAAAGAGGGAAGTAAAACACTAGAACCTTTTAGTGGAAGGCTCCCCAAGTATTTCTCTATAACCCAAATGGTTCCCAAGTGTCCTATACAAGTATTAAGACTAATAAGCATACATCCTTCATGTTATTTTCTTGGTTATGCTACAGGTTTTAATACATAATATGAATTTTATTCTTGACCACTTTATGTGAGAACAAGATTATTAGACCTATATAGCATTCTATACAAAAATCAAGACATATGTTTAAACAATGTCAGCCAACTGTGACTGCAAATGGTTAAATTACCACCAATTTACAACTGTCCTTTAAAAACACTTTTCTCTTTAGAGGCTGTCCTTTTTCACACTCTTGTTTCTACAGTTGTCTTTGAATTGCTCCAAAAGACAAGGCATTTAACCGAATGCAAACAAATAAAGTAATCTGCAATGAGGTGTCTAGAATCACTGATCAGAAATATTCCCTTAAGAAGGGTAGTAAGTTTTATTTGGTCATTTGTAGTTTTCTGTGTAATATACTTTAAAAAGGAGCATCCATCAGCACAGAGAATTGGTTGTCCTGACTGCGGTATCCTGGCTCTAGTGGAAGCTGTCAGAAGAAAAGGAAGACTGTTCTCTTTCTGACCACAACTGAACACACTAACCTGGGAGAAACTTTGCAAACTCAGACACAAGAAGGCAGAGGGAAAGAGATGGCAATCTGGGAACCAACAGCAAGTGCAGAGAAGAGGAGATTCCTCAGAAGAGCTAGGGGAAGACAGCCTCAGTCAGCCTCAAAGAAGCTTCTCCCAAAGGCACAAGGGGTCACACAGAATTTGTAGTGACCTAGGCCACCAGCGGTTGATGGCGTGAGACCAGGAATAAACAGAACTGTTCTTCAAGGACATACAGGCAGGCAAAGACATATATTACTTTGTAAATCTCCTTTATTTCTATCTCATCTTTGACAGCAAATCCAGTTTCCCTTGTTTAAACAAATAATCAGCCTAGTTCATGTTCAAACAAAATTCTGTATTATAGTTTAAAAGTTTCCTTGGTACACTGTCTATGCTCTAAGGATATGCAATTTAAGGAAAAGTGCAGAGCCTCCTCAAGGTTGTAGATGACTTAAAGGTCTTGTAAAGAAGGGGTGGCAGTTAATTTAATTTTCTTTCATTCCTCTCTTGACCGATCATCTTTAATCTGTGAAGAATTGTGGCTGATCACACAGTAACTGAGGTATGGCCATTTCAATAAAGCTGGCCTGATGGCTGATGAACATCCTGCTCAGCAGTCACTTCCTTGGTCACATTCATACAATTTTCTCTCTCTGTTACAAGATCAAAGAACTAGAATCTAGCACCTTCGTGACTGAGGGAGGACAATGCAGCACATAATACCAGACAGCATAACAGCTGATCTGCTGAAGACTTGGGTAGGCAAATGTCAGTAGAAGCACTGAGGCAATGCGCACTCCTCTGAAACCCTGCACAGAGGAGTATGGCATTTTCTAGGAGAAACAAGTTATTTCAAAACGAGGAGTACTGGTAAGGAAGGAACAGTTTGGAGGGAAAAGCCTGACAGTAATATTATTAGATTAGATGGTCACAAACAGGTAACAGCATCCGTCAAGCGCTAAAAAGTAGTACTTCTTGGCCAGTTTAGACATCTCTCTCAACTGTTTCCAAATCAATTCTTTCCAAGTGTAACAAATGTCACATTCATCTCTCATAACCTAAACCTTTTATCTTCTTCCCTCATAATACAAGGACTGGATTTTTTTTACTGTAAATATGTGGTTATCCTAGTCACTATTGTGCTAGAAGCAAGTTGATTTTATATACGTAAAGCCATCATAGCTACACAACTGGCATATATCAAATTCACTTCTGTTATCCAAGTTATTTTCAGGAGTAAATATAGGAAACTTTAAAAATAAAAAATAATCACATGTATTTATCTCATATACGGTTTTGAACTTTCAAGTGTCACAGATAAAACAGTAATGCTGCATTTCTTCTAGTATACCACTTCGTAACATTGTCACTGTTGCATTAGACTACTTAAAAAAACCATTTAAGGATGAATGCTTAACAGTCAGGGTGCTGGGTTTAGCAGATAAGGTTAGTGCTCGCAAAACCACCACTCGTGTTTCAGCACTGACAAATTCCATGTTACAATTTAGGCCTTGATTTTGTACTATAGCAATTGACAACACAAAACAAAAACCCCAAAACAAACTCAGCAGGTTGCATTTATATTCCCAAATGACTGTTGTTTCCAAAACCAGCTATTCAGACTATTTCTGAAGGATCACGACCCTGTTTGAAGGCTCAACATCATTAACAACTGTGTTTTAAGCTATCTGGATGCAGTGGAGTGAGGGAAGAAAGCTCTCCTACGTGACCTTAAAACACATCTGCTTACGTCCTCTGTGTCTTCTCTGGAAAAAGCATGAAACCAAGATAACTATGCTGTCCACTCTTCTACTCATTTTAGTCAGAGCTACCACAGA
Organism: Todiramphus chloris collaris; assembly: GCA_025345505.1. Classification (NCBI taxonomy): domain Eukaryota; kingdom Metazoa; phylum Chordata; class Aves; order Coraciiformes; family Alcedinidae; genus Todiramphus; species Todiramphus chloris. Next base: position 18,095,139 of record JANVCC010000018.1, read on the forward strand.
GGAGAGAAGGAAGTATCCTAAAAATGGAAGGCACACTTAACTACTTCTATAGCGAGTTCTTGATTTGTATCAAGATGGATTAAAAAAATGGCATAGTTGAAACTTAATGTTTTTTTTAAGGACAATAAAATTTAAAAATCTTAGTGTGTAGAGAAGCTGTTACCTTGGTGCAGATTATCTTCATACTATGCAGTCTGTCAAGTGATTCCTGAGGATTACCCAGGTACTGAGGAAGTTCGGCATGTAAAATCCGCATGGAGAAAGGAACCATGGAACCTAGAAACAGATTTTCTTTTATTAACCATCAGTTTATGATTTGCCTACGTTATACAAGGTATTTCTCACTAGGGCTTATGAAACAAAGTCCATTTTAACTTCATATGTTTTTCTTCTTCTGACGGAGGATGTGAAAGGTGAGAAAATAGTTGAAAAAAAAAGATTGCTATAACACGTGATGAATTGTGACGTGTTTTAAAGAGGTAAACACATATGTAAACATAATCACAAAAGCAAGAAAAAGGTGCACCTAATTCAAATTTGCAAAACCATGTTGTGCATGGAAGTACAATGTTTCACTGAAGATTTATATAAACTACTTAAAATGAAGGATTAAAGCCACAAAAATGTAGTCAAGTTGCAGGTAAGGTATTACTGTCAATATCTAATATTTATGCATATTTTACAATCAATGTAGATGAAGTAAGATGAAGTCATTCACCTTAAAAGCATGCTTGAGAAAAAGTTATAGAACCAGGGCATGCAAAATCACTTCTGTGTAATTGTTTTCCCACATAAAGCTGATAGGAAAAGCCCCTATATTACACAAAAAAAAAGTAAGAAAAGAAAACCAACATGAGTCTAAAGAAATAAATAGTAATGGTATAATGAAGAACAAAAATAATACTACTATAACAGACACATTAAAGGTAAAAATATATCGAATCCTTTGGGAAATTCAATATATTAGAAAAGATTTTGTTTCTTTTTTTTTTTTTTGCTATTGTCATCTGTAGGTTTGTGTAAAGGTCTGAGTCTGTTATGCTGAGCAGAGACCATTCCATTGCTGTAAAGAATTTTGGTCTGAGTTTTACTTCATTAATGTTAGCTCTTCTACAAAGAGTGACCAAAGGACTACTGTGAGACTGACTCTTCATAAGATGGTGTATTTTGTCTGTTTCCTGGTTTCTTGAATATATCAAAGAATAATGAAAGAATTTAAAGCAGCATTTGGAGATAAAAAGATTTTTTTTTTCTTTTAACATTAATTTACTTTCATCTTTATCAATATAACATTTACCAAAGACCCTCTAAGTTTATGAGCATCCTGGCTGACTTCAAGGGCAGTTTCAGGAGCTTTAAGGAATCCTAGTGTGTACAACATCTTGCTTCCAGATAACTGCACATTCTGATAGATGGGCAATAAACTAAATGATACTATTACATAAAACAAATCAGAGCTAGCATAATAGGTAAACAGGCTTTGCAAAATACCATGCTGCAATTCCAATATTTTAATATAAACCAATTGCTTACTTCAGACATATTCTAAGGGGATTTCCCTCTCAAGTCACCTCTTGCCCCATGTTTTCTCAAAAATAGAACTAAGGAGCTTTTTAGAAAGATTTTTGCACCTGTTTGTAACAGGTTTGTATGTTGAAGAGTTAAACGCTATATACAATGAGTCACTGCCTCCAGGCATTTTTCAAAGGTTGACAAAACTGTAATCACAAACCTCAGTAATTATGACCTTCAGAGTAAGCCACTTACATCTACATAAATTCTCTTTTGCCTCTGCTAACTATTCCCCATGGCTTCCATGACTGCTGTGCTCCCATAATGGATGTGCACATGAGATTCATGCATCATCATATATGGAACAGAGATTAAGAAAACAAAACCGCCTTTGAAATGCCAGTAAGAGAAGTGGAAAAGGTTTTTTCAACCAGTAACAAAAGATGTGAAATGTTTTACATATACATCCTTACCAGTACCTAGCATGACATACCCTGTACCTAGGTATACAGGCAGAGGGTGGCAGGTGAACAACAGTGAAAAGGAAGGTGAAATAATTTAAGAGTAAATTCCATGCCAGAACACCACAGAAGAATTTCTTTGGAGATGTGTTGCGAACTTAAGAACCTATACTGCAAACCTATGGAAGCAAACATGACCTGCCGTTTCTACCACCCCTCTGGTCACCGAGTTCTAACTCCACCATCCAATGGTAATCCTGCCAAAAAAAGCAGTGCCTAAAATGAACTACTTTGGTACTGCTCTTTTGGAGAAAACAGTCTTAATTTACTGCTAATAGATGGATGAACTATTCACCTGCTGCTGCACTCAACAGGATTTCTGAGACAAAGGTAAAAAAAAAAAAAAAGAAAAAGTTTTGCTCATCAGTAAAGCTTTGGAAAACCTGAGATATAAACCAAAAGGAATTTAAAGTTTTAGCAACTTTTTTGGTTAATGACAGTGTTCTAGCATTTTCAGCTCTGAACAAGTTTGTATCATTTCATTTTCTTCTAAAATGTAGCAAAGGTCAACTCAATAAATACTCGTAAAGAAAATCTGAATTGCTAACAGAAGAGCTCAACGTACAGATAAACAGGCATTTAATGGAGCATAGATGAAATGTCTCACATTATCCATTTTTATAAAATTTATACAATGTTTCGTAAAATACTTTTTGGGATTGCAGATTTTGTAAAGTATTGATCTTACACATTGCCAAATGAAGCCAAACTATTATGATCCATGCGGGGGGAAGGAATAACCAATTACCAACCTACATCATCAGAAGTGGTGTCAGTGGATGTCAGAATGATGAATGTGACTCGAGGCCAACTTAGACTCCATAAGAATCTGATTTATTTCCTACCACAACTAAGACTTCAGTTTTACTAGGCATTCAGAACTATATTCCTTCAAAATGTACTTTATTAACATATTATTTCTCAGTCACTTAGTTCTTCCTTCATATCATGTGACCAAAAAGCATTCCAGAGTGATCCTCAGCAGGTGTGCCAAGTGTGATGACAGATCTCTTAAACAAAACCAAAAGGAAGCTGCCCCACAGTATAGCTGGCCCACTTTTCAAACTAGGTTTATATTACTATTGCACATAAGAGGATCTAAAACTCTAGCATCTGTTTCTTCTCTTTCTTTTTGAAACTCATGACATAACTAGTATCCTGCAATAACTTTTACTATAAGCAACCAGTAAATTCATCCAGTGAACTTCTGTTACTTATTGCTTATTAAACAGGCTGCAAAATGTATTTAAAAATCTCAGGAACACCAACTGTTTCTGCCCTCTTCCTCAACTTCCTTGTAATCCTTTTGAATAGCAGGTTGGCTTTTCAGTTTTTTTTTAAGAAAACACAAAAATGTATGGTTGCCCTCACACTAGTGCGGTAACGGGAAAATGGAAAAGAAACGAGCTTTTACCACTGGTAAGGCTGTCCTACCACTCCATGTAAACAGTGTTTTGTAACTTCAAGTCAAATCAGATGATCAAATTGCTCATAAAAAAAACCCTTCAGCACTTATCCAGGCCACTCATCCAAACATATTCCTTAAATACTCTGTTGATAAAAAAGAAACTCTGAGATATTTGGTTAAGTGCATTTTTCCATATATGTTCCTGTGTCCAAGTAAGCTTCTTTTTAGTTAAATTGTATGATGTATAGACAATATATCTAATTCAGTTCCTGTATTAATAAAAAACACGGCCATAAATTTACTTTAGATTTGGTAAAGCTTTCCAGAAATGCTACTTAATATAAAGTTCTAATACAATTTACAGACAGTTCACAGGAAAAAATACATGTCGGCAATAGAAAATGTACGTGAAGAGATCTGTCCATGAATATATTCTGTAATTTCTGGTTAACAGTTATGTAAAAACTGACACACTCCCCTCCCTGAGCATTCTCTTACTGTATTGTCTCCATCATCCAAAATCTAAATCTGTAATTTTCCCAGCCTAAGAAAATGGAAAAATTATCTTTGAACTTTTTTCAAACAAAAATGTCAAGAGCCTGAGAGAAGCTACAGCAAGTCACCAGAAATCTTTTCACAGGAGTCAGCAAGGTGAGCTGTGTGTGTACCATGGTGGAAGAGAACATTGTGAGCATAATGGGTTTGAAATGAAGCCCAGCAGAGCTTCATGGGGTAAATGGGAGATGAAAAAGGCAAAGGTAAACTGTAATATGACTCTGGTGAATCTTCTTCAAAGTTACGTCAGTCCACTAATAAAAACATAAAAAGCAAAAAACAAGAGAATCACAGAAAGTGGTGACTTGGAACAGGTAACTCACTAAGGATTTTTATCTAAACAAAAGGATGTGGATTCGTTGCTCTGTGATGCCACCATATCACGTTGCACCAAAGGCTTGTCATTCAGCCTTTTTCTGCTGAAAGACAGCACAGAGAAGCCCATTCTTGTTAAAAAATATATGTCAGAAAAAGAAACTGCACACAAACACAGCTCTCACTATGTCTTGCAAGACACAGAAGTTTAGTCTTAACTTTTTAACATGAAGATGGTGACAACTGAATAAGAGTGGAGACCTAAAAAAGGCATGCCTGAGATATTAGAAAACAGTGTAATTTTCATTTTACATTGTCTAGGCTAACAAGAAAACAACTGGGAAGAGGTAAATGACATTTGGTGATGATCCAAGCAGATCAATAATAATAGTATTATGAAGGTGCGAAAGGCAGGTTGTAGAATTCAGAATGCAAAATTTAATGAAAAAGGAGATTAACATTAAACAAAAAAAAAAGGGGCTATATTTCCCTAAAAAAAAAAATATACATGTAAAAAAAAAAAAAAAAACCAAACAAACAAAATGAGAGGAACACTGACTAAATTAACACTAAACTAATAGAAATACATGTGCTTGTCAGACGGACATTCTGAAAGGTTTCATGTACTTGCTTACTGTAAGGCTACATATTTGTGCCCTTGTGGCCAGAAAGGCCAATGGTCTCCTGGGGTGCATAAAGAAATGCGTGGCCAGTAGGCCGAGGGAGGTTCTCCTTCCCCTCTACTCTGCACTAGTGAGACCACATCTGGAGCACTGTGTCCTGTTCTGGTCCCCCAGTTCAAGAGGGACAGGGAAATTCACTAGAGAGAGTCCAATGGAGAACGAGGATGATGAAGGGACTGGAACATCTCTCTTGGAAGAAAAGGCTGAGAGACCTGGGGCTGTTTAGTCTGGAGATGTCTGAGAGGGGATCTTACTAATGTTGACAAATATCTGAAGGGTGGGTGTCAAGTAGAAGGGGCCAGTCTCTTTTCAGTTGTGCCCTGTGATAGGACAAGAGGTAACGGCAGCAAGGTGAATCACAGGAAGTTCCACCTCAACATGAGAAAAACTTCTCTGTGAGTGTGGCAGAGCCCTGGAACAGGCTGCCCAGAGAGGTTGTGGAGTCTCCTTCTCTAGACCCTAGATCCCACCTGGATCTGTTCCTTTGTGGCTTAGGTGATCATGTGCTGGCAGGGGGGTTGGACTCGATGATCTCCAGAGCTCCCTTCCAACACCTACCATTCTATGATTCTGTGATATTTAAGGCACAGAGCGTAACACATTCCTTTGTAACATTTTCCTATACAAGTGGACGTGCATATTGTTGTGATATACAACTAAGGACAGGAGAATTTTGGCATGTGCTGCCTTTAGCAAAACTATCCTGAATCAAACCCACGTCCTCTATTATATTTCCCTCAGTACTGAACTTAACATGGCAACAGGTCAAGGAAATACTTAAAACAAGCAGCATACCCTGTCATTAAAATGTTTACTTAAGAGCACAGGAGAATGGATTTTGCTCTCTACTTCACGCTTTGGATTTCTAAAGAAGCAATGCCCTCTTACACAGCTAAACCACGTGAACTAAGCTTAGATGATTTCAACAAAAAGCAGTACCCTACAATTACTGCTATATATTGAAATTTTATTTTTAAGTTACATGTCTTAATGTAGCTTGGTGTTTTACAGTTGACCTCTGTTGCTCATCTTTAGGGGCTCCATAATAATGTTACCTATACAAAAAATTTGTAATGGAAAAATGATTTAAAACAATTCTTTCCTTAGCTATCACTTTTAAATACAGTAAGATTTTTTTTTCGAAGAATATGATTTTTGATAGTCATCTTGGCATGAATTAATCTCATTCATATACATATTATCAGCATACAAAAGGAAAACCTAAAAAGTGAAAAAAGGTCTGCTGAAAGGAAAATGGATACTCCAAAAGCATGGGAACAGATGGAATAAATAGTAAGATCAGGTAGAATTTTTAAGACCCCAGATTTCAATTTCTAGTTCTTTATGAACAGCTGCACATTTTCATAACTGTCATAACATAAACATCACCTCATGTCAATCAATTTCAAACTGCAGCCCTCATCTGCAGCCCTTCTAGAGGAGAGAAAAAAGAGGATTACACTGGCTAGCTGTTTTATCTTTGTATTTTCTTGTTGCAAAATCAATAACCAGAAACACTTTCTGAGCTGCCTTCTACCGCTTATTCAAATAAATCTTAACTACCAAAAAGCAGCAGTAGGGCAAATTATCGCTTACTGAAAGTATAAACTGGGATCTAATGATAGTAAAAAAAATAAACCCAGCAAACCAAGACAAAGAAACAAACCCTTCACTGAGTAACAGAGAAGTAAAGAAAATCCAGTTTCAGAAAGATACTCTGCTTTGTACATATGTTTACAAGCAGAAATGTGTATCACTGCATTTATATGCACACACGTACACTTTTACATACTTCTACAACAGCCTATTTTTATAATGTCTTAGATTTTAAAAAGTGGTGTAGCAACCTTGAATCCCAGTCTCACTGTCAATTAAAAGTACACTTAAAAATCCAGATTCAGAAGGCTAGTTTCCAGAATTTTGTTCATTACTTTCATTCCAGAGAGACTGGAGATGGGAGCCTAAATGTTTGTAACCATTGAAAAGAATCACTTTGAAAATTTTATCTGAAATTGCATGTTTGCATATACTTCAAAAATTAATTGCACTTGACCTAAGAACACAGGTATTCTGAATTAAGACCTGGTTTTGAAAGGTTTCAAAAGTACCATCTTATATACTCCAGTAATCTGGAGTTGTTTGCACTGAAACAGGGAAAACATAAGAGAAAGAACACAGAAAAACCCTGTAACAATTGCCCTACCAAAAAGACATCACCATAAATTTTACCTACTGATAACTCTAGTAAGGCAGAATATAGAAATTAGTTACTTGCTCACTTTAAGAAATGCTATATAAAGCTGGTACTGCCTACATATATAATACATTATATATTATTTCAGAAAAAAAATTGTATTTGCAAGTCTGACTACTCTGAATAGCCAACTGGAAGCACAACACTTGAGTGGTATTTATTCCACTCATCTTAGCTAGTTTCATAGGTAGCTCTGAAGCAAGAGAACAGAGAGCAAATTAAAAAAGACAATAGAGATGTACACAGTACTGTAAACAAAATAACTGGCAAACCAGTTCCTCTAGAGGCTTTAGTATGTTTTCTGACTGTCAACATGAGCTTGAGTGAAGAACTCTTATGAGCAACTGCCCAGACTGAAGCAGTCTGACACTGGAGTGGAAGTTCAGGCACAGCAGTAGTTCTGGTAACACGAGAAAACCAGTATCACATATAACAATGATTTGAGTATTTTTTTTTCCCTTCTGTTTTCCTTCAAAATTTAGTAACAGATGGAGGCACTCTATATGCTACAATGTATTTAATCTGTGCATTTCTACTCTTATCTCTGTTTTTACCTTGATTACTCCCTTTTGACTCCCCACCCACCACAATTTTTTTATTTTTTCCTCACACTACTTGCTATTCTGCTACAGTTCTTCCACTAAACAGGAGTTGATGAGGATGAAAAAAACCCTAAAAAGCGCCTTTCATTTATAGCATGATCCAAAACCATGCTGAGAAAAAAGGAAAAAAAGCTTTGGCAAGGCTGCCTCCTACTAATATAGACAAGCAGGAGAGAAAAAGAAGGAAGGTATTAAACAAAAAATGTCCAAATGTCACTGTAGAGGCATCACTATGTTTACTGTGAAAACATACAGGAGATCATTTTCCCCAGTCCATGCTTGTCCTTTCTTATGGCACAGGCTGACATTCAGGAGCAGGACTAAGCTTCAGAGAGCAGGTAGACCTTGGAGCTCTACACAGTCCTCTGCACTACACACAGTCCAGATGTCTGTAAAATGCCCTCTGTGGGTCTTACAGGAAAATTCTGAATGCTTTCATAGTAAGTGCAGTGTCTCTCTCTCTGCATCAACCAACATATGACAAGTTTCCTCTTATACCTTTTGCTGCTTTATAAGCTTATAAAATGTAATAATAATAATTAATAATAATTTATTACATTTCACTGTAGACATCAGCACTGAAAACTTTTTTACAGCATGGTTTTGAATGACAGTTCTAGACCACATATGATAGGATTCTTTTAGGGTGATCTTAATTTCAAGACTGAATAAAAGAAAGAAATTAAAAGCACTACTTGAGTAAATAAGAACACATTAAAAAAATGAAATCTTCACACAACCAACTATTTTTTGTATCATTTTTTCATGCATTTCTGCTAAAACTTCTACCTACAGTGAATATTAGTAAAGTCATAGGAGTAATACAGAACAAGAGAAATATGCTAAAACAATAGTTGTGATGTCTAGGTTCACACTACTTCAAGAGAAATATATATATTATATCTATATATTTATCTTTTTAAACTGTCACCTGAATCCATCTGAAAGCTTCAGCCTATTGCAGCACACATGAGTGTATCCCTGTGGCCACAGCACAGCAGCACTTCAAAAAGCACTTGTGCTAGAATTAGTCACAGAGTTCACAGGAAAGTGCACAGTGTGAAATCAGTTTCTGAAGCACAAACAACTAAATATTTTATAATTATGTTCCTTATGTAGGCACTTTCCACCAGACACTAGAAGACTAATTCCAAGTTAGAGGAGTACTGTTGATGCTGTATCATCACAAGGAGAATGAAAAGGAAAAAAGCCTACCCCTATACATACAAACCTCTGGTCCAGACAAAAAACAATGTCCTACAATGTCCTATCTTAACTTGTGCACAGCTGGGTTTTGTTGTTGTTGTTGTTTTGGGTTTTTGTGTGTTTGTTTGTTTTTTTTGTTTCTTTTGATTTTTGTTTTCATTTACTTTTTTGGTTGTTTTTTGTTTGGTTGGTTTGGATTTTTAAATTTTGTTTTTGGTTTTTTTCTTCATCCTAATTAAAAATAAATTATTGTCAATTATTTTAGCTTTAGAAGACTGATTTTGGTAGCATTAACTTTTCTGTAACTCACTGGTCTGTTAACCAGAAACAAGACCAAATGATCTTATGAGAGAATGAAATAGTGCTTTAATGTTCCATTTTAGTTGCTGGCTCTCACTCTTTCAGAAGCGTGTATCACCAGTGGAAAGGATATCTCAGGTTAGCTGATCTATCATACGAGAGAGTTCACAAAGCATCGTAAAGAACACAAAACCAAGCAATATGAATAGGAAATACAAAGACAAAAACCTAAAAATAAAATCTGAAATCCACTAGTCATAAGAACAGTGACAAAACTTCAGGCTTAGATACCCCACAGAGTAAAATGGAGAGGCACGAGAAGCAATCTGGGATAGAGTTCCTGACCTACCTACTTATTTCCAAACAAAACAAACCAAAACCATGAAATTGGACTTTTCGGTTTCTCTTTGCAGGTGAATTTAGAAGAAATAAATCTGTAGCTGAATGATTTTAAGATTGTACTAGAAAATGAGAATGGTTTGCTCTCTGCCCTGTATCAAACAGGAATGATGGCTGATCACTGGCTAACACAAGATTCCCAGCCGTTTCCACCCCTCTATATGGTGCACACCTATAGGCAATGGAGATGACCAAAGAAAGACACCGTAGAAATCAGGAAAGGAAAACTTCATAAAGATCAGATCTTATAGACATGATGAAGACAACAGTAGCAGGATCCATGCACAGCGTGACTGCAAATGCCACACAAAAATCTCAGGATGAAACAGAGACTGGTAGCATTGCCAAAAGGGAAAGCGCCTTGGGAGCGCTTCAGAGGAAAACCAAGAGGATTGTGTTGGCTGTGTTGAGCTAAATTAATGGAAAAAACATCTTCCACTCCTCATACATTTACTTGGAGCTTAAATTCTTCGAGGAGATTCATGGATGAGAGGCTATCCTCACTGCTGTAAGAAACTCAGGTATATAAACTTTCCTTATTTCAAGCATAGAAAACGTCCAACTTTATTAAATTTCTTATTAATATTTTGAATACAAAGAAATTATGCAAAACATTATATGTATTACAATTTATGTGTATTTATATCTATATTCTTATTTCTTAAATTGCTTTTTAAGTACTTACTCCATTTATATACATGAATCAAAATTAACATGCTGAAACAAAACTCTTTCTTTTATGCTTGTTACACCACAAAATGGTATGTAAAATTACCAAAAAGCAGTGGATTGTGGATTCATACTAATTCATTTCAACTAAAATATATGACTGATTTATATCTATTTTATTATTTAAATTAGTTGGCTAACAATGCATATATACTAAATTTCTTTATCCATAATCCAGAACTGTGTGCCAGGCAGAAGAGAATTGCTTGTTCTCTCCAGCATCCCTGAAAAGAGCATCTCTCCTCAAAACCACATAAGGAAGATTTGATAGCTGATCTTAATCACATGGCATTTACATGAGATATCTATGACCAGCAGGTCAGCTCCATCCAACCCTGATCTTATTTTCCTTGTAGCTGATGAGATTATGGTCCCAGTTGGTATGTTCAACTGTTAGAAATGAATTGAGGCGTATAATAATGAAATAGAATATTTTCCTTATGCTTAGATTTTTATCATAGATACCATCAAATTTTTTGTATGAAATAGCTGCTATGTTGAGTGGTTGCTGTACAGACAGTTTGGATCCAAAGTTCAGTCACAGGACAGGTGTCTGCAACAGATGGCTGGACAGACTGTCCAGAACTGCTGCTACCTGTATGTTCTGTGGCATGAGGACTGAAATGCCTCAAATACTCACATGACATGCAAGAATATCTTTTCTTAAGCAAAATAACTCGGCTGTAACACTGAAAAAGATGTGGAAACACACATATGACCTGGGGAAGAACTACTTCTATTCAGCACTGAATCATGTGAGAAGTATAACCAGATTCAAAGAGCTCTCCAACCTGATGACCAAAACCTCTCTCACTCTCGAAAATAGCACAGTTTCTTCTCAGTGGATTGAATATATTCAAGGAAAAACAGAAATTTTTTGCCTGTGATTGCATGAAAGATAATGAATAAGGTCAGTGGGACTTGTTTGAGGCAAAATAAAGAATTCATTCACCACTTGTCCTTGTCAGGCGGGTGTTCTTTGGCCTTCCTGGGCTACAATTGATCCTCTGCATCACTAAACAGATGAAACAATCTTCTGCAGAAGATCCTGAACTTTCTTGACACCAACTTCACCTTTTAGGCTACTACAAAAATCTCAGTACCTTCCTAGGTTGTCCCATTGAGACTACCAGCTTCTTATGTAAAATGGACTATATTCTTTCGGAGTGGTGCTGCCAGTACAAATGTTAGTTGCAAACATTTTATTATACACTGTGATTCAGATATGAAAGCCAAAGAACAGTAAGATCACTCGCTAGCATACTTGCATCAGAGTTATTTATTATATAGGACAAGGGGTAACGGTTTTAAATCAAAAGAGGGTAGATTCAGATTAGATATAAGGAAGAAATTTTTTACAGTGAGGGTGGTGAGACACTGGAACAGGTTGCCCAGAGAGGTGGTAGATGCTCCATCCCTGGAAACATTCAAGGTCGGGTTGGATGGGGATTTGAACAACCTGATCTAGTTAAAGATGTCCCTGATCACTGCAGTGGGGTTGGACCAGATGTCCTTTAAAGGTCCCTTCCAACTCAAAGCATTCAATGATTTTATGATTTCTAAGTAACAGATTTAGAAAAAATAAAATTTCAAAATAGCCTGAACAGGAGTGAGACTGTTTCTAAAAAAAACAATTCTTCAAATCCAGATTCCTGTAGGACTAGAATACCTTGGGTATGGAACTATTTGATTAACATATGGGCCACTGCGAGCAGTGGGAAGTAGTGCATTTATAACTTGAAATAAACCACTTATAAAGAATTGAGGCTGGTGGTGGCTTTTTTTCCTCTTCAACAATGGGATAAACAGTAAATTATTGACTTTTATTAGTCTCAATTACTTAGCGAATAATATTGCATTCAACTAGGGTTTTTTTTTTTATTAAGGAAAATTACCATATTAGATCAAAACTAAATTTAAAAAAAAATCCTAGAAACCAGGGAATATAAGAAAAGAACACCTCCATAAGCATATGTACATGGCCATATGAGTGTTGGAAATAGTATATTGATAGTAGCTGGATGAATTTAAGAAGAAAAGCATGTAGATTTGGTTTCTAAACTCTCACATCACCATTCATGGCCTCCTACATAGCTAAAATGAACTATTAAGGTTTGGGTTTTTAGAATTTCAATACTCTAGAGCTAAGCTACTTTATCATATTTACTTGCTAAAAACATTCCTCTTTCAAATCAGTGCTGTATCAGCATCATGAAATACATTTTCTACCTATATTGTGATGGAATAATTTTCCCCCTTATTGCTACCTCCATAACACAAACAATACTTTATCATAGTAGTTAATCATGTTCTTTTTGGGGAAAAAAAAAGAAAGAAATAATTGAAAGTTTGCCAGTGATTTAGAATTAAAAAAAAACCAAAACCAAACAGAATCCATTATTTTCTAATGACTGGTAGAAATGTCATAAATGAAAAGCATTTAAAAAAAAAAAAAAAATCTTACCTTTTCTTCCAGGGTATACATGAGGGTAATATTCATAATAAAGATCAGGTTGGTCTAAATTCCCAAATGGCTCAAATTCCATTTCTGCATTTTGGAATAGATTCAGTTTTACCAGCAGTGCTAGTCTCACAAACCAGAGCTAAAAATGAATATATATACAAAAAAAGGAAAAGAGAAGGTCTGTTATTAGCTTCAATCACAAGCCACAGCCAAACACAATTTCAAAGCTTTTCTGAGTAAAGATTTTCTATGTTACTTACTAAAAAAGAATCAGGATTTATATTTACATGCTCTTTCACAGCATACTTTTCACAGAATCATTACCGCAAAACACACTGATGTTTTAATTGTTTGTGAAGTTATTGAGATTTCGAAGTTTAAAAAGTAGCCTGCTTCAAAACTATAACATCTCTCTTCAAACTGAGTTAGCATGCAAGAATTATTGATCTGATTTTTAACTGTTTTTCCAAGTTTATGCAGTTCTTAAAATTTGTTATGATTTTGGTGAAATTCCATGAGCTTTACAGCTACATGGCCAGAACCATGTGTTGCCATGTGGTCACAATTTGTTCTGTAAAACACTGGTCATGTTTTACAACCCTTTATTAATTTGAGTTATTTTTTTATCATCACAAAACATACTTCATTTGAAACCTTACTACAAAATTCACAATCTAGATACTGTCTGTGAACTTCAGCACAGTGAGTCTTCCAAGATAGCAAAGCATATTCATTTTTAATAGAGTGATTACATATAAAAACATATAATCAAGATAAAATTTTACTTTAACAGAAAATACTTTGTTTAAATGAAGATCTATATTACAGAAGCAAAGTGACTTGCTACAATGCTTTAATAACTTCAGTTTTTAGGTGACAATTAGGAAAAGGAGTTTTACCATGTTAAAAAAAAATGACACCTGTTGGAAAAAAAGGGACAATTGTGTATCTTGAAACATACCTGTAAAGAGTCTGTTGTATGGTTAGTAGGTAGTCCACTTTTTTTGTAGCCTTGACCGTGTGCAGTTAGCAGCCGCCCGCACAAGTCAACTGCGGCCCTCCAGTTTTTACTGCTCTGGGAAGAAAAGAGTAAGTAGTAAAATCATGAAGTCCCTAAAATGCACAACTGTTTATTTTGCCTGAAGCAGATACAAGTACCCATCAGTAATAATGACAAGGTCAGGAGAGCTGGACAGTGAGAAGCAGAAAATCATTTGTCAAAGCTGCATGTCTAATTAGGCAAAAAGTGAAATCAAGCATTAATATAATCAGATCACAAAAGCAAAAGAATATAGAACACCATATGGGATTCTACACTTCAAGATATTTCATATTTGCTAATATATTTGAATATACTATAATACAATTCTGTTTTCTCCTCAAAAGGAGAAAAAAAATTGCTGGACATATTTCAATAATCACATCCAAGTTATTCTACTGTTATAAAGTATTTAATGCCTATTCCTACCTGGCTTCAGTATTTCAGATTATAACCCCTACTACAGTTCACTTAATGAAAATAGACTTTTCTAACATTGCCCAGAACACTATCAATTAAGAACAAAAGACAAGAAACAATACAATGAATTAAATGATAACTTCAGAAGAAAAAATACTGGTTTACCTATAAAATGTAATAATTGTCTTTTTTTAATTTCCATTGCACAGCTAACTTAAAAATATTCTTAAATATATTTTTCATTCATAAACCTAAATAATTTCTAGTTAGTCAGGTCAAACTGTCTTGTCACACTGTCAGTCTATTAATGTTTCTGTCTTCTATATGCTAAAGTAGCTACGTAAATAGCTAACACTACCAAAAACTTAAAACACAGACTAATGCTTCATAGGTTTTACGCTATCATAGCTTTCTATCATACAGAAGGATATTTCAAGAGACATGTATCCAGCAGATCGTTATTACTTTCAGGAACAAGATGTTAGCGTTTTATCTTTTTTTACAAATAGTTTCTTAAATATATAAAAATATCATGATAAATATCATAGAAAGCTGACATGTTGTCTGATGAAATGCAAAGGGATTGACTATATTTATATTGGTGCTTACAAGGCTCAGGTACTAACCTTGAAATAGTACTTTATTAAACACCCTCCAATATTTAGAGCTTAGAAAACATGTCAACACAGTGGTTACACAGAAAAACTAGTAGCAACAGCTGAAGAATTTTCATACTCTCTAGCCCCATTTTGTAGCCATGTAGTTCAAAGGGCCACTACAGAGATCACCATTCACTAAGCACCTCAACTCTCTCCCCTACATTGTCAAATCCCAGGTAAAAGCTTGAGTTCCACTGGAAATGCTGACAGCAAGACCCCATAGCAGCTTCTGAGACATCCATACTATCACTGAAGAGTGGGAATTGATAATGAATTGATGAATGCATCCAGGTGGGTTTTGAATGTCTCCAGAGAAGGAGACTCCACACCCTCCCTGGGCAGCCTGTTCCAGTGCTCTGTGACCCTCACTGTGAAAACGTTTCTCCTTACATTTACATGGAACCTCCTAAGTTCCAGATTGCAGTTGTTGCCCCTTGTTGTATCACCAGACATCACTGAGAAGAGCCTGGCTCCATCCTCCTGATGATAACCTTTTACATATTTATAAACATTAATGAGGTCACCCCTCAGCCTCCTCTTCTCCAAGCTAAAGAGACCCAGTTCCCTCAGCCCTTCCTTATATGGGAGATGCTCCAATCCCTTAATCATCCCTGTGGCTCTGCTCTGGACTCTCTCAGGCAGTTCCCTGTCCTGCTTGAACTGAGGGGCCCAGAACTGGACACAATATTCCAAATGAGGCCTCACCAGGGCAGAGTAGAAGGGGATGAGAAACTCTCTTGATCTACGAACCACACCCCTTCTAATGCACCCCAGGATGCCATTGGCCTTCTTAGCCACGAGGGCACATTGCTGGCTCATGCTCATCCTGCTGTCCACCAGGACCCCCAGGTCCTTTGCCCTGTGCTGCTTTCCAACAGCTTGGTCCTCAACCTATATTGGTATCTGGGGTTGTTCTTGCCCAGATGCAAAACTCTACTCTTGTCCTTCTTATATCTCATGACATTTTTCCCACACAACTCTCCAGCCTGTCCAGGTCTCACTGAATGGCAGCACAGCCTGCTGGTGTGTCAGACACTCCTCGCAGTTTTGTGTCATCAGCAAACTTGCTGACAGTGCACTCTGTCCCTCATCCAGGTCATTGATCAATATATTGAATAGTACTGGCTCCAGTACTGACCCTTGAGGGACTCCACTAGGTACTGGCCTCCAACTAGACTCTGCCTCATTGACCACAATTCTCTGCCTACTATCCTTCAAACAGTTAACACTTCACTATCTGATCATCCAGACCACACTTCCTCAATTTAGCTGCAAGGATGCTGTGGGAGACAGTGTCAAACGCTTTACCAAAATCAAGATAAACCACATCTGCTGCTCCACCATCATCTATCCACCTGGTTATGTCCTCATAAAAGGCTATCATGTTGGTCAAACATGACTTCTCCTCAGCAAAACCATGTTTACTGCTCCTAATGACCCTCTTATACTTGACATGCTTAGAGACAGCTCTGAGGATAAGTTGTCCCATCACCTTTCCAGGGATGGAGGTGAGGCTGACCAGTCTATAGGTACCCAGGTCCACCTTCTTAGCCCTTTTGAAGACTGGAGTGACATTTGCTTTCCTCCAGTCCTCAGGCACCTCTCCTGTTCCCCACAACTTACTAAAGATGATGGAGAATGGCCTAGCAATGACTTCTGCCAGCTCCCTCAGCACTTGTGGGTGTATTCTATCAGGGACCATGGATTTATGGATGTACAGATTACTTAATTGGTTCCTAAAACCAGTTGTCATCAACCAAGGCAAACTCCTCCTTTATCCTGACTTCCTCTGGGGCCTCAGGGCCCTGGGGCTCCTGAGGACAGCCTCCAGCATCATAGACAAAGACAAAGAAGGCATTCAGTAACTCTGCCTTCTTTGTATCCTCTGTTATGCGGGCACCCACCACATTCATCAGTGGGCCTACACTGCCTCTTGTGTTTGTTTTAAATGAAATGTATTTGAAGAAGCCCCTTCTGTTGTTCTTGACCTCTCTTGAAAAGTTTAACTCCAAGAAGGCCTTAGATTTCCTGGTTGCCTCCCTGCATCCTCTGGAAACAGTCTTATATTCATTCGAAGTGGCGAGCCCCTCCTTCCATGATCTGTAGGCTCTCTTCTTCCAGTTTGTCCAGCAGTTCCCTGTTTAACCATGCAGGTCTCCTGGCTCCCTTTCTTGATTTCCTATCTGTTGGGATGTTCTGATCTTGAGCTTGGAAGAAGCGTTCCTTGAATGTTAACCATTGAGTCCCTTTACCTTCTAGTAGCCTGTCCCATGGGATTTCCCCTAGCAATTGCTTGAAAAGGCCAAAGTTGGCCCTGCTGAAGTTCAAGGTCGTTTTCCTTAGAAACAAAAGGGACACAGACTCTAAAACTGCTCAACTCTTCTTCCAAAATGAGAATTAAGATACAAAAAAAATAATGGAACATTTATGACAAAGTTAGGTGATAAAATATTTAAAATTCTATTTAAGGCATGGACAAAAATTACTTTTTCTTTATAGAACAAGTGAGCCAGGAGAGGCAAGTCTGACAATCATCATAAAAACAGTCTTTGCAGGAAAACGTAACATAATATTCATGATGATGATTTCAAAATTAGAGTGGCCTGCTGGTCATGGAGCATAATTCTCCGTGGAAGCTTAATAGAAGGCTGCTGGCAGTATAACCTAATCTGAAATTAGCAGGACATGTTATTGTCTGTGGTAAATTGTAACAGACTTGCAGTTGCCAGAGCTGCCAGCTCATCAGAAATCTTTATCCAATTATTTTAAACGCCCCTCTACCCTTGTGGGTCAGTCCCTTTCACATTTCCTGTGGTCTACAGCCACACAGTCCCAACAACCTGGGTCCTTTATTCATTAAAGTAATAGGGATGAATTTTGTTTGTAAATCAATCGTAAGTAGAGGCTCACCATAAAAATGGCTATTACAGTTTCAGGTACAGCAGCCAAAATACTGTAGAATATTTTATAAGAATGAAATAATTATTCTGAGATGATCAGGACATGGTCATCCAGAAGCTATTGTATGAAAACATTTTCTTCTAGAGAAAATACTGTCAACCAAATATTACTGCCAAATAGTTTTCTAATATACTATCAGCCTGGCACAAGAGAACTCTCCACACATCAAAGTAGCAAATTTTTTTTTTTTTTTTTCCCCACAAAAAGTATAGAACTGTTGTTCTTTTAAAGAAAGCCACCAGCTTGTACGACTTCTGTGCTTTTTACACAGTACGAGTCCAGATGTTTAAATTGGGAAGGGGTTTTTTTGGTCCATATAAGATAACCAAAAATTTAAAAATTAAAACCGTAACATTTTGGTACTGATTGCTGTACACACATCAAGGCTAGGACAAGCAAATCAGCCACCTAATAGACAAGGAGATTGCATTATTCCTTGCAGAACTTCTCTGTACTTTGCAAATTCAGAGGAGGTTCTGGGCTAGCTTTACATACATATGGGGAAACTGCATAGTAAAACAGGTTTCAAAGAAAAATATAAATCCTTTTTATTTAAGAAAGGCAGAACTGGTCCAACCATTTATATATTTATATATATCCTCCTAAGCTGTCTGAGATTTGAGTAGAGGGACTTTAGATCGAAATCAAAGAAAGACAGCAGTGCCAGAATTTTGTCAGGCTATTACCCCATAGAGGTAGGAGCTAAAAGTTTTATGTAGCTTGAGGGGATTGACTTGTGTGTTAGAGCTCCCCATGCCCACCTCCCCCACCACTTCAATGAGAACCTGCCTTGCACGGAAATCTGACATGCCTTTTTTGGAACAAACACACTATGTTTATTATTATCTTACCTTGTCTTTTCATCACACCTCCAACCTAATCAAATACTGCATTTGCAGTTTTAAGAGTTAAAAATTGGAGTGTAAGGTGCTCAACTCTGAAGCCCTCATTTTACTGACTTACATTCCACCACTTTCAAAATATGAAGCTGAATAAGGCTACCATGATTGCCTTTTAAGAAGAGTAATAAAAGGAAATAGCCTAAAAACCGTATGAAATGGAGTCAACAATATGAGTTACAAATTGTGACAACACTAAAGGTCTGGTAATGCTTCTAGTCCATTTGGTCAAAGCTAAAAGTAACTAAGATATTCTGTACATCCCAATGCCTTCAACAAGCTTTTGTTTTCTACGAAGAGGGATGAAAAAATGGGATGTGGGGTAGAAAAGAATTCCAGTGACTAAAATTAGAACCCAAATAATCCAAATTAATCCAAATACAAGAATAGTCCTGAAGATGTTATATTTTTTAGGTTCAAACTGAAGAAAACCTCCAATTGAACAAAATGACCCAATACAAGCGAAAATTGTAGTCTGTGTGGAAAAACATTTTTTAAACTTTTCTTCCTTTTCTTATAAAGTCTCATAAGAACTTCAATTATCAGACTTTTTTTTTCACTGTATCTGAAAGGCTGTGTATTCATTCTGTTATGAAGATATTCAGTGATTTGGACTGAAAAGAACTCCTACTATCTCACCTACATAAGTGCTCCTGGGAAATCTTCCTGTGTACGTCAATTTTGCTTGATTTTTAAATTGCAGCTGAACTAAGATCCTAGACGTGAGATTGCAGAAGTGTTCATATTTCTCATTTGTATCTGATACTGCCCATTGTTTTCCTGAATGAAAGCAGTGAAGCTCAGGTGATACAACAAATATGGCTAATACCCAGGCGGAATTCTGTCAAGCAGAGTTAGGCAGACTGGATGTCTACTGAAAGCACGTTCGATGAAAAGGGAACTCACCCGCTAAATGAAGATAACTTATAACATTATTTAGCCTCTCAGGAAAACAATTTTGACTCAGAGGTAAGCCACTGAAATTTTATCCAATAAATTGATGCTTTTTAGTGTAGAAATGCAACCATTCCCATGAGCCCCAGTTACTGTTTGTGATTCTTGCATCTCCCACCTTCTCTCAAATCAGCTACAAAAATGCTGGAAATTGCTCACTGATTTAGAAAAAAAGGAACACCTACCCTCCCGTTTTTAAGTATAATTAAGGATAATTTTTAAGGATAATTTTAAAGATAATTAAGGAATTTTAAGGATAACTTAGTAAAGTGAATATGTATGTCATACCACTGTATGCAAGTTTATTGTATTTGAAAATATATGTAAGAACACAGCATTAATCACATGCAAAAGCAACACTATATGACTTTTTTTTAAAATAGACTCAAAGGGAGTCATTAACTCTACATGTAACACCATTAAAGTGATTAAAACGTCCTCCTCCACTAGCTATGACATTCTTCTCCCCTGTAAATTACATTGGTAGAGTACTTTCACATCAGTTAAGAAAAACTAGTAACCCTTTCCTGGTCTAGTCACTTGAAGAAATGACTGCATGCTCAGAGCAAACACTGCACATTTACATTGGCAAAATACAGCAGTCTTTTATCAGGTATGTTAGCTATCAAAGACATCATTTTCCTAGGCCTGCTAACACCTTATAACCCAAGGTCTCTAGTAGCTACTGTGCTATTTGTACAAACAGGGTAAACAATCTAAAATATGGAATAACAGGAACTAATGTAATTGCAGATTTCACCTCCTACATCTCCTAAAAGTCTCAAGGTTGTAAAACTAGTTCAACTGCACAACTTCTGTACCCTTACCCTACCAGTAAAGCATTCTGAACTCACTGTTACTCATTCCATAGCAGAAAGTTAAAATGTGAAAGTACAGTTGATCAATAAACCAACTATCCATATTTGTCTTACTGGTACAAATCTCACTCACATCAACCAGAGACCAAACTCCAGCTGAACAAGAGTTTTATTAGCTGAGTTTAAGAATCCTGAGTTCAGTTCATGGTGGACCTCTCTTGGTCTTATAAGTGATGCTGCTGTTAGTAGTCTCATCAGAATAGGTGCACCTTTGCAAGTTCAGCTTACTACCTTCTCGATAAAATTTGTTTTCTGACAATTAATTGTGCTTGAGGAAACTTCTGCAGTCTGTTTTGCACTATGATGCCCCCAAAAGGACTTCAGTCTCCAACATTCTTTTCTGCAAGCACTGACTTAACCTTATACAAGTAAAAAACCAATTCTGTGGGTAAGTAGATTTTTTTACTGGAACTTTTATAAGGAAGGTAAGAAATCCACTCAAAGATGCCTTCGGTGGAATGGAATGATGGAATCAACCCAATTTAAGATCTATTTTGTGACCCTGGTGAACAGAGATGGTATCTGCGTTTGCCGATACTTCCTAGATTACATCTACAATGTATGCAAGGCCCACACCACTAAACATGGATCAGATGATTTACAATATCAGAATAACAGGAAAGGTAAAACACAGTCATTAACGTGGAGTCATGTAACTTACAATATGATGTGTTGAGTTCTGTACAGTGATAATAAAAAGATGCTAGCTTCAATTGGAAGAGATTCTGAGAAGAGCTTTTAGGAAGATTATGAAGACATCCATGATGAGATGACTAGAGAAGAGTTATTTTTGCCTTTAAAAGGAAATCTGAGAAGTGGAAATGTCACTGGTGTCTACCCATACAAAGTAGCAGGGTAGAGGAAGCAAATATTGAGAAGAGAAAATGATTTAAGAAGCAACATGAGATCAAAACACACGTTGTAAACAATTTTATCTTTGATTAGAAAAAAGATTCTGAAAGAAGATTGATTAGAATTCCTTTGATTAACCACAAAAGGCAAGAAGTTCTTGAATAGCCTTTGAAAGTAGAACCACAGAATTGTTGTGGCTGGAAGAGACTTTAAAGGTCAGTAAATCCAACTGCTAACACAGAATCAACAGGTCACCATTAGACCATTTCCCTCAGTCCCACATCCACACATCTTTTTAATACCTCCAGGGATGGCGACTCCACCACTTCCTTAGACAGCCTGCTTCCATGCTTAATAATCCTTCTGGTGAAGAAATTTTCTTAATGTCCATTTTAAACCTCTCCTGGCACAACTTGAGGCCATTTCCTCTTGTACTATCGCTTGTTACACAGGAGAACAGACCAACCCCCACCTTGCTACAACCTCCTTTCAGCTAGTTGTAGAGTGATAAGGTCTCCCCTGAGCCTCCTTTTCTTCGGGCTAAACAAACCCCGTTCCCTCAGCCACTCCTAATGCTCCAGCACCTCAATGTCTTTATTCTAGTGAGGAGCCCAAAACTGAACACAGTATTTGAGGTGCAGCCTCACCAGTGCTGAGTACAGGGGGTCAATCACTCCCCTAGTTCTGCTGGCCCTGCTGTTTCTGATACAAGCCAGAATGCTGTTGCTCTTCTCTGGAAATTCTCTGTTCAGACAGGCTGGTCTTCTTCCCCAGCAGTTCATCTTACAGCACACCAGCACAGCCTGCTTCTGTGCCTGAAAGATTTCCTTCCTGAGGAATATCCAGCCTTCCTGGACTCCTTTGCCCTTCAGGACTGCCTCCCATGGGACTCTGTCAACTAGTCTCCTAAAGAGCTACTCTGGGAAGTCCAAATTGGCAGTTGTAGTGATCCCACTCCTTCCCCAAGAAATGAAAAGTCTATCATTTCATGATCACTATGCCCAAGATGGCCTCCAACCATCGCATCACCCACACATTCATCTCTGTTCTTGAACAACAGGTCCAGCAGAGAGCCTTGCCTAGTTGTCTCTCTCACCAGCTGTGTCAGGAACCTGCCAGATTGCTTCCTCTCTACTGTACTGTATTTCTAGCAGACATCTGTTAAGTTAAATTTCCCCCACAAGAACAAGTGGTAGTGATTGTGAGATTTCTTTCAGCTGATTAGAGAAATATTTCATCTGATTTTTGTTCCTGGTTGGGCGGTTTATAACAGCCTCCCACCGTGTTATCTGCCTTATTGGCCTTCTCCTGATTCATACCCATAGCTACCCAGCCCTACCATCACCATCATTATGCTCAAGACAATCAAAGCACCCTCTAACATGCAGGGCTACTCCAAGTAGTAGCAATCCACCTGTATTTGTTAAAATACCCAAATAAGCTAACAGAAGCAATTATATGTTAGAATAGAGGAGCTCCAGTGTTGCAGTTGAAGCCCTATGGCATGAAGATTTGGGACACTAATGAGCTATTTAGCATGCTTATTCCATCCACACAGGATTAAAGCAGTAACCATATACGAATGAAGCATTTTCCTCTGGAGCAGACAGGCATGGAATACTGCCTTCCACCTCACCCCCTTTTCTTTCTTTTCCTTCCCATAATAAGATGGAGTTCACCCAAGATCATCTGAGAATTTTAACCCAGCAAATTTCTTCATAACAAGACAGCATTCACTTTTGGTTTCAGCTACCACTGGTGTTTTCCTACAGCACATGGTAGTTCTTGAGACTTTTAGTTGGGATCCCAGATTTTCACATCTAAATTTAGATGTGATCAGTAACTGTACAGATGAGATCTCTTCTGACTTCAGAGTTCAGCCATCAGCCCATCAGCTCACATTTAAACACCTAAATAATAGGTATCAAGTTGAAGTCTATCCTAATTCTATGCAATTCTCTTCTGTGCTCTCCATTAAATTGCTATCCATCGCTGCAAGGGATTAAATTGGGTGACTGAAACAATCTTATTAATTCTCACGTTCATGTGTAGTTCACATGGATACCAAATAAACATCTGAGGAAAAAAACACTCTTAACTTTGAGGAAACCGCATAGCTATGTTCCCAACTTCTGCTAGTTTTTATCCAGATGTTAGTGAAAACATTCCCTGTAAGCAGTCCTTTGCAAGAAAAGATATATTTAGTGAACATATCTGGTCGGCAATTTACTTATAAAGAAAGTTAAATTGGTTGTTAGTAACAACACACTTATTATATGTCATTCTGGCCTACTCTGCATGCAAAGCAGGTATGTGTATAATTAGTATCATCTAGGATGGGATTTTAATGTTTCTTAAGCCCAAAATACATTTTGCCTTTAAGACTGTTGCCTATCAGAAATACATTTTCCACATTAAGAATTTCAGAAAAAACAGCCATGTTTGTAAGGAAAAAAAACCCAAACAAATCAATTCATATCAAAAATCACTTAGGGAGAAAAGACTTCTTAATAAGACTTTTTACCCCCCCCCCAAACTGCTAAGTTAAGCAAAATATCGAGATGAATACAAGATTTTTTATCTCTAGGACAGATGTCATAATCTGTTTTTTTCAGGTATAGTTTCCAAAATTGCCTTTGAATTCCTTTAACAATGCTTGTGGAGACCACCTGGAGTTTTCCTAACATGACAAAGAAGTCTTTTTTTGAGCTTTACATGTAATGTAACACTACTAAATTAAAAGATGTTAAATACTAAATGCAGACTGTCCTAACACTTTAAATTCCTCATCGCTTTTTCTCAGTAAATTTTCATCCATATTTAAAAAAAAAAAAAGAAAGAAAGAAAAAAAAAAAAAGCTTCAAATCTTCTGACATTTCAACAGGCTCAGACATATAATAGTAACAAGTTTCATACAGGAACCCAACAGTTGAGAGAAGGCAAGGATCAGAAGGCTGCTAGATGCAACTATCTCCAGGTCCAAAATATTTACATTAAGGATTTTAACTTGGAGAAAAGTAAGCATTAATTTGGAAGTTATTTAGTTTAGTTTTACTGCACTGAAATAAAAAAAATTAAAGCAATTGATATCACAGCAGCTTTACCTACCATTTACAACAATTGGTACATCTTACCTTTGGCAAAACACTAAGGCAAAACCATAAATAATACATGAGCAGATAAAAAAAATAATTAAAATCTGTTTTGCAACCATTTACATTACAGAAAACATAACAGCTGATAAAATTCACAGTAAGTTCAAATTACTTTTATTCTAACTTTTGCCTATAAAAAAAGTTTAAAATCAAATATTTAAAACCCAATGTCATTCCCACTAAAAGCTACTGTACTTTGGTAGTACTTTTCCAGGATCAGGAATAGACTGATATGTAGATTAGTTTTTCAGTTTCTCCTCACAGTCAGTAGCTTCCAATTATCTTGAGGGAAGCATGGTATTTAATATATATGGAATGACAAAGACCGTTACTTACAATTAGCTGTTTCAAGCCTACAAATGACTGTTCCACAGAGTTGGCGTTTAAAACTTGTCTCTTCACTGCAGCTTGCTCCCCCAAGAAGCGAAGCATTAAGTCTTTTACTGCATCTCCCTTAATGTGCATGGAACAGAAAAACAAGAAAGATAACAAGACAGTTTTAAACATTATTTCAGCAAAATAAAATGTTGAATTAAAGCTGAACAACATATTTCTTTCCCCTTGAGAAATGCTTACTTTCCAGTACTTTTTGTGTGAAACGAATATAAATGCATATATATTTACAGCGTTTTAATGAGAACTTCTAGATTTATTCCACATTATTTATTATTTTCTATTTTTCAGTGTTTAGCTTTCAGTTAGCATTGAAGCATCCAGGCTTATTTGCTTCTCATACTATTATCCCTCAAAAATCTTATAAAATACTCCTCAAAGGTCTTACAAAACACAGAAAGTTTTACAGGTTTTCATAACGGATATGAATGTCAAAAGGTGCAACCTACTGATCAAAGATAAACATGAACATAGTCAGCTAGCCAAAATAAACTTTGAGAGATCATAGACCCAAGTAAACAGCAACCCTTCAATATGTATTCTTAATTTCAAAAGAATTAGCTGCAGGAACCAGTCAGAGAAATTGGGTTATTGGAGCTCAGTAATTTGAAGATTTGAGGCTAGTCAAGACATAGACATCTGAAACAGGTTTCCAAAGTTAGACAAGATTAATTCTACATTTTAAGACATGGATAGAGTGGCCAAATCCAGGGTCTATCTCCAGCTTTGCTAGCAATAAATTGACTAACTTTGTATATGGCACGTTCTGTGCCTCAATTTCCCCTTGTAATATTTGTTCAACTATTGATTTCTGTGCCTTCCCATCCATTGGCTGACATCCTTGTGGTTTCATATAGTAGAAATTTTCAACCTGTAGTCAAGAAGTTTGAGCTTAACATGAAGCAGCCACTGAAAACCTGTGGACTGCACATTAGCAGATGTTGAAAATCATGCTACTACTGTCTGCACACTGTTCAGGTACTACATCTGTCAATGCAGAGTGTAGGGCAGGGTACTCTGTGTGTGTGTATGTTTGTCCTAGTCTTGTTGGGACTGTACACATTACTGTATACAAGAGAGTCCTCTATGGTGTAAGAAGTCACTACTTGCCAAAGACAGCTAAACAGAAATTACTTACATAATATTTTTGCCAATATTATGTTTTTTAGAAAAGCAGACATTTGAAAATAAGGATCTTTATTTATCAGCAATGTATTAACAACAGACTTGTATTTTTATTTTTAAACAGAAAGCAATTTATAACCCCCATTTAGTCAGAGTAAAGATCCGCCTGGTTCACCACCCTGTCGATGAACAGCAGATGTTCGCAGAAACAGTGTAAGAAACAGGATAAGCTCATACTGGTCTTTCCCAACTTAAAGCAGACAGAATTTTATGGTCCACCTGTGCCAGGGGATGTATTTGCCTACCAATTTTAAATACACACTGACAGACATACATGCCATGACATCTGTCTTGCTCAATTTTTGGTCTGTTTTTCTGAATGAAAGTACAATGGAAATGAATTCTACAACCTAAAAATCAGCTGCAGAACAGTACCTCTGGTTTTTATGCTTACTACTCAATAGTTCCTCTGACATAAATCCCAGCAAATCATAATTCTCTATTTAATTATTTTATGAATTTTAGATCATTATTGGTCTTGTAAACCAGAAGGTCCCCTTCCTTTTAACGATGATTCATAAGAGAGAACCTCTACACTCCTCACTATCCCTCCTCTCTGCAATGTTTTAATTCTATGGTATCTTTTCACATCTGTGGTAACTAAGAACAGCATGCAGTATTTAAGATGGTGTCCTGGTCTGAGTGAGAACAAAACAAATTCTGTTCTGTGATTTTCAGCTCAGTTCTGACTAACTGCACTGTCTGAAGTTAGCAGCCTGTTCTCACAGACAGTGTCTGCTTCTAGCAGTGATAACACCCCATGGTTAGAGTTACTACCAAGGATTGGTGTGCAGACCAAGGCCACTGCTGGATCTTGTGTACCACATTGGAGGGGTGCAGAAAGTGAAAGGCGGCACCTGCAGAGAGGAGCAGACAGGACAGGTGACCCCAAACTGACCAGTGAGGGATTCCAGCCCATATACATCACATTCGGTTTAGAGCTGAGGGATACGAAGGGTGTCTGGGCTCTTCTCCCCTCTTGGACTGCTTTGCCAGCTTTGCTTGGCTTGGCTCGGGTCCTCTTTGGTTCCTTCCTCGGAGCACCCAAGGAGGACTCTGTCTGTTCTGCCTTTGATCCTGGTCTGTGTGTTCCTGAACCCGGTACCGGAACCCAGCTCCTGAACACAGCTCCCGTCTGCTGCAGGGCCCAGTCTGGGACTCCCCCAGTGCCTGCTCCACATCATCAGTGGTGACAGTGATGGAATTACCATCGGGGGTTGGGTTCCATACTGGTTTTGTATATATTTGTATATATTCCATTTTTATAATATTAATTTCATTTTCATTAAAGCTGTTCTAGTTTCCTTTTCTAATCTCTAAGTCTCTCTCCCTTATTCCCTTTCTCTTCCCCTTTGGGGAGGGAGGGGGGTTAACAGAGAGCAGCTGTTATAGGTCTAAGGGGCTGCCCTGACCCTAAACCGTGACAGATGGTAAAGCAGAAAGTGACTATGCAAAAACGTAAGCAATACAAAGGAATATTTGCAAAAATCCCTCAAAGTACACAAAAAATATTTGCTTGAACTGAAGTAGGAAGTTGTTAGCACAGAGAGCCGGAAGCAAGGCACAAAGGTCTTTACATAAAAAAGGTGAGCTGTCTAAAATACAGTAAAGCTTAGCTACAGTAAAGATAAGCATTGGCACTTTTCCCCGGAAAGTGATGGGAAATATGTTTGTGTTTTCTGTCTTGTTTCTTGAGGCAACAGGACTGCAACTACTATTTCATCACGTGGATAATTTTTACCTCTAATGCTGTCACATATACAATGAATAAACAAGATTTCCATCTTCATCCAAGAGTCTGAAGGATTAAGAAAAGGCAATGTGTGTAAAATGACATAAACACAAAGGAATTTTTAATCCCTCCCAACAGCACTTTGGAGAAGGAAACATTACAAATGAATGTCACGAAACAAAGGATACAGTGACAGCAGACTGTAACTGATGAAGAAAGGCACAGTGAAAAGAATAAAAAGCAGCACTCCAACTTGTTGCTACACTCAGAGAGCACAGGTATAGATATTCCATACCGTATGCAATCCCAGAGAGTTTAAAAAATATTTCTTGAATGATCAGCAGAAAGCACAAAGCTGACATCGACAACATTTAGTATTTTTCTTGGTGTGATTTATCCACTTAACCTTCAAGACAACACATTTGTAATAAGAACCAACGCTTCCCGAGTGAGCAGGGAAAAAAAATAAAGTTTTGAGCTCTTCAATACATGTCCTACAAAATTTCAGTCCTTCCCTGAAGCACACTTAGAGTTCCCTGTAAATGTACTTTTTCAGGCAACTTTGTCAACTGCATGCAGTCTGGTTTAACATCTTGCATTAACATTTAATATTAGCAAACTATTCACACTAAAGCCTTAATGACCATGGCTGGAAGCTGATTTAAATTGAAAACATGCCTCTCACAATGTTTCAGTTGACATTTCAAGTACTCTCATGATTGCAGTTTCAGTTAAATACACAATTTGCAGTACTGGAAGCATATGGAACTACGATACCAACTTAGGGAGATGTCAGGTCAGTCCATGCACATGCTCAGGACGCTGAAAGGCAGCAACTCCCAAGGGAAGAAAGTTGCATAAACAAACACAAAGCACTTCAAAACTTGTTCCTGCTGTGTGACTATTTATAAATTGCAATCAATGAAGAAAGCAGCAGAAGTGTCCTTTAATTCCACTGATGAGTTTACATCAGGTCCTACTGTAGAAATACATGGACATTGCCATGAAATCTTCTTTTCATTTATGCACTAAATGTCAGATCTCCATATATGCACACGCCCAGATTCTAAGAAAACAAGCCTTTAATTCTTGACTGGACTGAAGAAGGTGAGAGACAACTGCTGTAAAAAAGGAAGCCTGTAATAAGGCCCTCACCCTTGGGGTCTGCAGTAGTGATCATTCCTTCTGTCCATCCTATTAGCTTCCAGGAGAGAAACACTACACACTCTTGAAATACTCATCAAGGTCTAAGGGATTTTTTGAGGAAGGTGGGAAGGACCCTTTTTTTAAAATTTTTTTTGAAGGAGTGGAGAAGGAGTAGCTTCCCATTACAGTGTTTTCTTTCTTGCTAATTATCAGGCTTTGTGACAACAAACGTTTTAAGATAAAGCAAACCCAAGAAGTGGCTTCATCATAGCATACATCTAAAACAGGTGTATCATTCGTTGCTTGACAGAAACCTGTCAGATTTGTCAGATAATTCAGCTATAAATTTGGACCTAATTCACTCCAGAAATTTTTCTGATAGTTCCCACAGATCGGGAAGTTGCTACAGACTGTTCTCTGCTTGTATTTGACTACACACCGATAATCTTTGTTATGCTACAATTAAGTACTAAAGTATCCAAATCCTCCACACCATCTCTCTTAGACAACAATTCTATTATCCAGAGACACAGATATGAAAGAGCAACCCTTCTTTTGTTTTCAACATTACAATAGTTAGCCCTGGCTAAGTAGCCAGGATAAAACTGCTTTATAAGAAACACTGAATAAGTCTGAATGAAATTTCTCAAAATCTAAAAAAAAAAAGCACTTTATGCCTTCTACTGGTTGGGAACTCTTGATAGGAAAGACAGACAGAAAGACAAGACAGACAGACGGAAAGACAGACGACAGAAAGACAGACAGACAGACGGAAAGACAGACAGACAGAAAGACAGAAAGATGGACGGAGAGACAGACAGAAAGACGGACAGACAGAAAGACGGACAGACAGAAAGACGGACAGACAGAAAGACGGACAGACAGAAAGACGGACAGCCAGCCAGAAAGACAGCCAGACAGAAAGACAGCCAGACAGAAAGACAGCCAGACAGAAAGACA
>JANVCC010000018.1:18127543-18390008 GCA_025345505.1 Todiramphus chloris collaris
GGAAGGGAAGGGAAGGGAAGGGAAGGGAAGGGAAGGGAAGGGAAGGGTCCTGGCTGTCAGCAGGGCAGGCTGCTGAGCCCGCGGCCGGCCTCGCAGGAGAAACGGCCAGGAGCCCCAGCCGCCGGCCGCCACCCGCCCCGCAGCCGCAGCCCCCGCGCTCCCGGGGATCGGCACCGGATCCCGGGCCCTGACGGCCCCGCGGCGGGGGTGGGCGCGGCCTCCCCCACACGGCCTCCGCCTGGCGCAGCCCGGGCGAGCTCCGCCGCTCTCCCTCGGAGCCGCCGCCCCACAGGCCGCCCCAGCAGCCACTCACCCACCCGGGCACCCCTCCAACAGCACAAAAGCCGCCCGGGCCGCCCTCACCTCTCCTCCCGTCACCTCCGCTCCGAGCCCCGCGCCGCTGCCGTCCGCGCCTGCGCCGGGTCGGGCGGGCCGCTGTGCGCAGGCGGGAACCCACCTCCCGGAAGCGGCGCGCGACGGGCAGCGCCGAGGGCCAGAAAGGGCAGCGGGCGGCGCGGTGCTGGGGCGCCATGGAGGACGATGCGCCGGTGATTTACGGGCTGGAGTTCCAGGTGGGTGTCGAGGGGAGCTGAAGGAAGGAAGGCAGGCAGGCAGGCAGGTAGGTAGGTGTCGGTCCTGCCTCCGGGAAAGCAGTGGGGCTAGGGCTGGCTGTGTGTGGCGGGGCACGGGAGTGCCAGGGCGGGCTGAAGGGCCCGCTCAGGAGGTGAGCGGTGTCCCCTCAGTCCCCTGAGCCGCTACTGGTGGCACCGGTGGCTTTTGGTGGTTCTTGGCACCTGCCCGTCGCCTCGCGGTTTTTAAAGGTGGCTGAGCAGGGGGCAGGAGTTGGTCCTTGCTCTGAAATCCTGCTGTTTCCAGGGCAGGTGTGCTGGTAGGGGGGCAGGGGTTGAGGGCCAGGGTTACTTCTCTCGGGGTCCTGGGGAGCCTGACTAGTGGCTTCTGCTCTGTCATCTGTCCCTAGCCCATCTCTGGAGAAGTCTTTGTCTGGCTTTGGGGTGGTGAGAAAATATCTGCAGTCTAAGAGATACTTGTAGTTGCTTCTCTCCTTTTCAGAAATTGAGAGAAAAAAAAAAAAATGTTTTTGTGAGGAGTGGTCATGAAGCTATTTCTGATAAGTCATGAATTTGAGTTGATTATACCCAGCTGTAAAGGTACTTGATGTTTGTAGGATCTCCCTCCTACTGTGGGTTCCATGTCTGTGCATTTCTCCTATGGGACAAACTTGTCCGTTGTATTAGTGCTTATGGCTATAAGGAAATGGGACTGCCTAACTTAGGAGTTTATTGTAGTTCTGGGAAGATAAACAGCTAAGTATCTGGATAGGTGAGAGGGACCCTAACTTATGATGCTTTCCGACTTTAACAGTCTTACTCGTCTGTAATGTATTCTCTTTGGCACCAGCTGGCTACCATTGTTGCCATTATAGCAGTGAGAGGAGGTGCTGTTTATTTTCCACAGCTCACAGCGATACTTTCATTCTATAGTAATTGCAGTAACATAAATATGTACACATACACTTGTCTTTTTTCTAGGCACCTCTACTAAAGTGCTCATAGAAGGTAATATGTGAAGGTTCTTTGTAACAAGTTTGGGTGTCCTGGCTACTAAGTTGTGTACCTTGTCCTCCTGACTATACCAGTAGTTCTCCTTAGCAACTTGTGTATTCATTTGGTTTTCCTCTTGCATGTGAGCTAGCACTTAATATTCACCTGTACTAAATGTTGAATCTGCCAAAGTCTGATAATACGCTATGATTTTGTAATTGGCTAGAGGTGGCTGGAACTCATACCTCAAAATAAATAAAACTTATACTTAGATCTCTTCTGCAGGATAGAATATATAACCGGTACTTAATAGAATTCATAGTTTCTTTCTAGTAGTCCATGTATACTAAGTCTTCCAAAAAGTTTGGAAAGCGAGCCTCTGTGTTGCTGCCTGGGACCTCTGTGGCCTTGTACTGTCCACTGCCCCAAGTTGTACATCTCCTGTGGACCTCTTACGTACTGTGCAGAAGAGGAGAACTGGGCCGTCTGTTGAGAGGATAAAGCAAAAAAGACAAAGAGAGTGGCTGTAATCAAATGGAATTGCATTTAATACAGGTCATGTAGAGAGAAGGTGGGGAAAGATCAGCTGGTTATGTTTTATCGTTTATGGCTAAATCAGAAAAGAAGCATAGAGGTGAAGGTTCTATTTCTCATCTCCATTAATTGCCAGTGTGGCTTTAAAACACATTGCACCTCTGCTTCCTGGAAAAGACTTTGATGCAGACACAAGCCTAAAATTGGTCTCTCTTTTTTTTTTTTCTTTTTTTCCTTCCCAACTTGCATGTCCAGGTCTAATAACAAAGATTATTATACTACTTTTAAAGCCCAGTTTCTTCTCCATTGCTAGACAGTAACAGCTAGCAGCATCATCACAAGTACTGCTTCTTTCCAGTGTGTGTCAGAAGCACTGTGGCTGAAATAATCTCTTCAGATGAGTATTTCAACCTGGTTTGAAGAATTTAGTTGTTTCTCGTGTTTGGGGTTTTTTTTGTTTCTTCATTTTTATGTTTTTTGTTGTTATTTCCTGTCTTCAGCCCTATGACAAGCTTATTTAAACTTGATATTTGAAATCATAAAGTATTTTAAAAGACAGAGGGATCTTCTTACTCTTGTTGTGAATAAAAATTTTATGTCACAAAACAATGACACCTTGAAGCTGCACAAGGAGTTGCAAACTGAGAAGCTATGTGTGGCTAGAGCAGTCAATGAGAATTTGTCTTTGGCCATTGATGGCGAAAATGTAGTTGTGCAGATACACCTTGCATCTGATCCAATGTGGACAGGTTTATATGAACATAAAGCTGATTCCTCCTAGGGTGCTGCCTGCTAATTAACTTAAAATTATTTCTGCACAATTTCAGTTCATTTTTATGTGCAAAATGTGTTTTGATTTATCAGCATAAGTAGGTAATGAATACTTTTTTTTTCCCAATCTGGTTTTCATCAGAAAAAGGAATGGATATAGAACTCAGTTCTGACACATGAGAATGAAAATTAAAGATACAAATCCTGAGCCCTTCTACAACTCTCTGTAATTACTTAGAATGTGTAACTACTGTGCAAAAAGTTTCACGATGTAACAGTGAGAAACTGTTTTGTTGTTGTTTTTGCTTGTGTGTGTTTTTTTTCCCTGGGTTGGATGGGGAAAGCATCTAACAGTAAAAGAAGAGTAAAAGTAGTGATAAATTGAGTTTTCTGCATGATTAGTTAATTTTTTTTACCTGATTCCTTCCCCCTTTTTTACTGGACAGCTGCAGCTAATTTTTATGCTGTTTATAGCATTCGTATAACCTCCAAAGTGTAGTTTCCTGGAGTGGGGTTTTGTCTCTTTGGTGTATCTGAGCTATGTGAACATTGTACAGGGATATATATTGATAGTGAATTTTAGGGGGGGCGATTCTTTTTGACTTTTTAAGACAATATTCTTCCATAGTTGCTCTGGTCATCCAACTGCAGTGAAAATGAGAATATTACAGAGTGGGTGTGAGTGAAAAATGTGAGATGCTGCTTGAATTAAAGACTTTGGATGTAACTGTGGCTCATGATGATGAACATGGGTTAATAGCAGTAGCTGCATAACATTTCACTATCTAAAGCTGCTTCTTCGAAAAGAAAACTTGGTAAACTTCACTAATATCCTGAATGATGATAATGTGGTAAGTGCAGTCCTAGGAGTATCACTCAGTGCTATTTTTTGTTAGTGAAATTATGTGCTGCTTACTTGTCCAGTGTAGAGTTGACCTATGTTTATTGTCTAACCTGAAGTACCTGGTATGTTTACTTTGTGTTGAACAGGCTTTCTTTCATTTTCAGGGATTCGCAATTTTCTCCATCCTATTTTTTGAGGGTTTACACAGTGATGTTTTAAGTAGTTGTATAAGCATTGCTGAATATCTGAAAATATTATATTTTCCTTAGTTTAAATTTGGCTGGATGATGCTTATGGCCCTGTGGAATAAGCTCTGTGGAGTGGTGCTTTCCAGAACAGGTATTTGGCTCAGTTGCAATGCCCACTGTGATTCTCATGGGGACAGCCTACATCTTGATTGTTCAGAAGCATGCAGAAGCTAGCCAGCATCATGGGGGGAGGGAGGAGGAACATTTTTTGTGCCAGAGAGTGATCATTATGGACCATGTGTTTGGCACATTTAATGGATTTTGGGGACAACACAATACTGAGTGAAATTTCATCATGCCAGGTACTCCTACTTCATGTTACATGTCAAAAATCCATAGACTTGCAAGGGAGAAGCATAACGAGTAGGAGGGAAGACAACAGCCTGATGACTGATGGCAGGGCTGTACTATGCAAGGACAACCACAGCTGACCCTGAGATGGGGTCTGGCTGAGGCAGGCTTAAGGGGCATTAATGCTTTGTCAGAGTTTGTGTACTGCGTTGGGGTCCTATCGTGCCTCTTGAATGAGCAGCACTTGGCCCATAGTGTACTGACAGTTGTTAGCAGGTTTTTTAGGACTGTCTTGGCTGTTTACAAGAGTAAGGTGAAACTTAATTTCCCTAAAACCAAATGTGACTTCTTATTCTAAGAATCTTAAAGCAGTGTAAAATGCCAACTGAAATGGATTGGTCACAGGTCTCATTAATGCGTGTATATATGTATAATATCAGTATATATTGAGAATAACTCAACTGACCTGCCTTTGGAGTAGAAGGCAGGTGTAGATTTATTAGAAGGAAGGGGGACTTAGTATGATGTGTGTCACTTCTGCAGTACCCAAGGAAACCTGTGCTACTGTTTAGGCTGAGCTGTGTTCCCAGTATGGGAGTGGAGCAGTTGTGGAGCCTATAGCTCCTATTGGCAGTGATGTTCTCTTCCCTGGGAGAGCTTTTGTGATCCCATGTAGGATAAGAAAGAATGGCCTAAACAGAACAATAAAAAAATTTCATAGAGCTTTAGAGGTCTCTGGAGGTTTTATTTAGAAAATTGAATCAGTTCAAGAAACTGCATGATAATGTTTAAGTGAAATTTCTAGTTTTTGTCTCAGTCCCCTTTCTTTTCCAAGATTACTTGCCTTATGAGTGCCAATCCTGTATATTTTAGTCCAGGTTGAGTGTCTCTCCTCTTGCTTGTTTTCCTATCTGACACTCTCTTTAGGACCCTTCTTGAGGGCAGAATTTCATTGGGGAGGACTTTTCTAGGAACTTCAATCTAACATACTGTTAGGATTAAAGTTTTACTAGGAAAAAGATGTAGGTAAGTGTCAAAACTCTCTTAACTAGCCCCCTCAAAGTTCTTCGTAATGTATGAAGTGGATCGGGTGGAAAATATTTCTTTTAGGATCCTCAAGCAATTAGCAGGGTCCTGCTAATATTAGGTATGGTACAGATGAATGACAAGGTGAAGATACAGTCATGTGAACTTGAAGGAACTATTAAAGGACGATTGTTACCTTTATGGCTCGTAATAAATGAGTGAGATTTCCAAGTATGACTGCTTTGCAAGGCTTTGTGTGAGGGTGGCTTTTGTTGCTGTGATGGTTTACAGAATCTGTCAGCCTTTGGAGTAGGGGCAGTGCACTAAATATGTCAGTGGTGGGAATTCTTGTGCTGTGAAAGGCTTGGAGAAGGCCTAGGCATGTGTCACCTAGGCATGTGTGCTGCCAGCCTCTCTTCACTGATAGTCATGGCAGCTTATTACAGTCAATGGTAGAGGGTCTCCTACTGTGGTGGGAGAAATAAGGCTGTCCTACCTCAGTAAAAATCAAAGTGTACCTACTTGAAAATTGAAATTATACCAGAAGGCAAAAGTAATACGCTTGACGTTAGCAGCCCAGGGCTTCTCTGGAGGGACAAGGGACTTGTATTTTGCTCCAGAATGAGGCATCAGCAAAGCCAGTCTTTTCTGCCTTTCCCTTTCACTCTCCCCTGCCAAGTAGCAATATACTTTCTGGTTTTCAGCATAAGCACAGGGTCACATAACTTGAAATTCAGATTTGGGGACTGCAAGCCAAATACTGTGTCCTTTACATTTCATATTGTGGGTTTGCTGTGTATTCATACAGATTGATTTATGAATTTCAAATGATAAATGAGTTGCAGAAATTATTTTGGTTGTGTAGAAAATGCTGAGGAGTGTTGCTTTTGCAAACTGGAGAATAAGTATAATTTTTTTTTTTCCCGTTACATTAACTTGAGGAATAAAAGACTTAAGCTGCTTCATCGGGAATCATTTACCAAAGACTAGAAGTGATCTTACTGAGGCCTAAAGCTCAGTCTTATGGTAAAAGGAAGATAAAGGACAAAAGTGCACAATTGCCAATCGAGATTTGTTAACAGATAAAGGGTAAGGGAAAGTTTCAGGAGAACTTACAAACAAAATGTGAAGATTCAGTGCATTACAGTTCCATAATGCACTTACTTAAAACCAACCTTCTTTTGTCTTTTTAAGGTTTGACATTGTGTTCCTCTGGATCATTTCTTGCTGTTGTCAAGGACCCTTCTCTGCAGGCTCTATGCTCTTTCTTTCTCTGAGGTGTTTATTCTGCAGGTGGTCTAAACTGTCAGGGTAAGGTAGAAGGTCATCTTTGCCCATCATCTCACGAAGCTTGGTATAGGCAGTATCCGGTTACTTTCACGCATTCTGATGCTATGGTACCTGTTCCTTCTGCTTTATCTTTATGCTACTGTTTGTCACATTTGATGTGACCATTGATACAGGTTATTCATTTTTGTATTTCTGTTTAAGTGTCAGTTTACACCTTGTTTTATAAAGCTTAAAAAGACAAGGTTATTTGAGCTTAACTGTAATATAGCAAGCCACCGTACTCTTTTTAAGAAAAAGAAATCTCTCTTGAATATGGCATGTGGAACCTAGTATTTCTTATTAACACATTAAATATTGCATGTACTCAAATACTTAAATATATTCCTTACACTGGAATCCTAAGTGGTTCCCCCCACCCCGCCTTTCTACCTCAGCCTTAGCTTCTTTTGAGATTGATTTTGTCACCTTGAAAAATTCAGTATGGGTAAGAGTCTCTAGCCCTGTGATGTCCAGAGTTCTAGTCAGAAATGCCTTTGGAGCATGGTGCTGCTATTTCCTGCGTCTCTGCAGCAGTTGCTCAGCATCTGTTGTCACCCACAGGGATATTTTTTACTTTATTTTTTTTTTCCCTGAGAACACAGGGATGAATTGAAAATTGTTGCATTCCTTTGCTTTTATGTTTTTTTGATTGTGTGCAACCCCTAATTTAGTGGAATAAATGAGAACTGGGGAAGCTGCAGACTATTATGCTGAATAAATAGACATTGAAAAGCCTCTAAGGAGGGGTGGTTTGTTCAGGTTCCCTGTCAGACTTCTAGGGCATTGAGAAATCTTTGGTGTTTACTTTCCAAAGGCAGCATTTCCTTTGTGTTATCTGAGTGGAATTTTGACTGCATATTTAAAAATTTCCTTATAGACTACTAAAATATTTGGTTAGAGCATCAATCACAGTCAAATTGCCTCTGTCAGCCTGTTTTATAAAACTACCAGCTTTAAACCACGCATGTTGCCTCATGGTGAATTGAAGTTTGGACGTGAAACCAAAAGGTTCTTTGTGGTTCATGATGTTTTAATCTTTGCTTGCTAGTAATTTTCCTAGTCTTAGACCTTCTTTACAAATGAAATGATTTAGTGACATATGTTGTTTCATTGGAAGGTGGGGCTTTGCTTTGTGTGTGAAGGCAACTTGTTTCCTTGCTGTTTGCATCTGTCAGATGTGTGTTCTGCCTGTTTTCCACGCATCATGGTAATTTTCTTAGTAAATAACACTTTAATGTCTTAGGTAGTAAACTTTTTCAGGCTATGTGCAGTTTATTGCTCTGTGGATGCTCATTTCTTACAAAAATAATAATCAGTATCCCTGTAGCTTAATTGATAGTCATTAGACTATGCTTTTTGGTTGGTTTGTTTGGGTTTTTTTTTGCTTTTTTTCTATATAGTAGCTGCATCATGAGACAGGATGCTTTTGTGAAAGATGTTATTTGCAACCTGCTGTGACAGGTTACAGTACAAGATGACAAACTTAAGGTGCTGCTCTTGATCTTGACAGCACTCCAATTCAGTTCTGCTGTTCATCAGAAAGGTTACTCAGTGTCTTGAACATCTGTTGAAGTAACTTATGTTTCTCTAAACGTAGCTGAAAGTAGACAAAATTAGACATATGTTCGTATGGCAGACAATTGAAAGTCCATTGTACTGCTATTTCTGTTATGTATCAGGTCTTCCTGATTTATGAATGCTTGATTAATTTGAACCTTGTATTCAGTGAATATTGTTTTTATGACAGAGAATAAACACTAGTGTGTTTCTTGTTTTGAAATGAATGTAAACATTTTTCAGGCTATTTATTTATTCCCTCCAAAATGAGAAATAATTTAAGAATACTTGGAAGAAGAGCTAGAGAATCTGATGACATAAATGTTACCATGTATTGACATAATTTTATTTTGCACACTTTGTGTCTAATCTGATGCATTTTTGAAAGCAGCATAAGATGACCTGCTTGAAAAGCTTTAAAAGGGGTGAAAAACTCCTTTATTTATTTTATTTTGAAGATCTTGAAGGTCTCATCTTCTGTTTGACTTACAGAAACAACAGAAGCTTGCTTGATTGAAAGAGGTACATAGCTGTTGGCTTATTTCTAGTGTTTTCTTCAAAAGAATTGAAAGCAGATCTGAAATGAAAAGGAGCTCTTGCGAATGATCTGCAAATGTAAATTCTGTTCAAGACAAAATAAATGCTTGTTTTGCAGTCTTCTTGGTGAACTTTAGTTGTTCCTGTCAATCAGAAACACTGTCTAGGCTTGTTGTAGGTAAGTGCCGCATAAGTAGGAGAGTAGAAACAAATAGGTACGGGTTCACACTGATCTCTGATCTGCGTTTGAGTGTGTTTTGAACACAGACTACTCACTGAATCATATTCTCTGCTGCTTTTTTTACAAGGTAACTGTTACTCTACTAGCCTATACTTACGAAGCTCATTGAATTTTTTTAACTTTTTATGGTCAATCTTAAGCAAAATATTACATTGCCTAAATCCTGCATTTCAGATGTAAGGTGAGAAATGTTGGCTTTGTAGGAGTTCAGAGCTTCTTCTGAAAAATAAGTTGCTTCTTATTGTTACTGACAGACAAGGACTTGGATTGCTTTGCCTTATTTAAGAAAAATCAAAACTCCTCAAGTTGTTATTCTAGAACTAAATAGTTCTAAATTTATGTATTGTGATGTAATGAAGTTTGAATATCCCCTTCCAAGCTTCTAGGCATCTTTCTCATTTTAAAAAATAAGTTCCAAACAGGACTGTATTGAAGCTAAATGGTCCTGAATCCAGAATGCAATTATTAGCTAACCACACAAAGGGATGGCAGTAAGAAGGGCCATTCAACAGTTACCTGAATCCCTCCGAATTATTTGCTTGCAATACAGGCTTTAATGTTTGAAGAGATCTGAACTATTTGATGACAAATAGTATGTGCATTGCAAAGGTTTGTTTTCCTATTTTGACAAAAACCCCATGCTGAACAATATTATTAGGGTATCTTTTGTGGGAAGAGCGAATATTACTTGTGCTTGAGGTTGCTAAAGGTGCCTGTGAGTGTTAGTTTGCCTCTTGTTAATTGAAAATTAGCTAAAAGTCTCTAATAATGACTAGTGCAAACTAGCAATTGTGGGTTTAGTTCAAGCGACATATTATTTCTCAGTGTCTCTCACAGCTCTTTGTTTTGCTTCTTCAGGACTGTGGTTTGTGCAAGCTGAAGAAGGAAGAGAGTCTAGCATTCTCATTAACAATAATGCAATAAAATAATACAATTGTTACAAAATTTTGATAACTAAATAACAAATTATTTCCCTCAATCGGAAAATTCTTTACTGGCCTAGAGTGGAAAAGGAGGAGATTGTTTTTTAACTTTCTTCTAAACGTATTGGGTAATGGTGAGGAAAAATAATTCATTTTTATGCAGGCATCTTCAATATGAATGGTTTGAAAACCTGCAAGAACAATCCCTTTCTTGGATATTGTAGCTAATGTATTTAAGAATTGTCCATTGTTCTATAGAATTTTTTACATTTGATAAAGGAGAATTAGTTTGGAAGAACTACTATAATATTGAATATTACATTGTTGTAATGAAGGCCAGATAATGTATTTAGCACCTGTAGGTTCCTCACAAATGTGAGAATGAAAAGCACCTCACAGGTACCAGAAACTGCACAGAAAATGTGTTAGCCAAAAAGACACAAAGGGCAGGAAAGTCTGTGGATTGTAATAATGTAATGCTTAAAATTATATCTATGCTTCAAGATGCGTAAGACATTCTAGAGAAACAGGAGGAAAACCTCTTTCACTGTGAGGGTGTTGGAGCTCTGGAACAGGCTGCCCAGAGGGGTTGTGGAGTCTCCTTCTCTGCGGGCATTCAAAACCCACCTGGACACGTTCCTGTCTGACCTGCTCTAGGGGGTCCTGCTCTGGCAGGGGGGTTGGTCTAGATGATCTTTCGAGGTCCTTCCAACCCTTAAAATTCTGTGATTGTATTAAATGGACTTTTAAAAATGT
Source organism: Todiramphus chloris collaris (assembly GCA_025345505.1). Classification (NCBI taxonomy): domain Eukaryota; kingdom Metazoa; phylum Chordata; class Aves; order Coraciiformes; family Alcedinidae; genus Todiramphus; species Todiramphus chloris. Next base: position 18,138,163 of record JANVCC010000018.1, read on the forward strand.
CTTTCTTCTTCCCTAGGCACGAGCTTTAACACCTCAGACAGCAGAAACAGATGCAATAAGATTTTTGGTTGGAACACAGTCACTCAGATATGATAATCAGGTAACTTTTCTGTCAAATATAACTTTAATTATTTTCCTTTTTGCTTTTTTTTTTAACATTGTTCTAATATCATTCCTCCTTTTTCCCTCCTGTCAAATTTCAACATTAAATGGTAGTCAAGTTGAAGACTTGTGTAAGTAGAATGTAAAGATGTTGGTGAGAAATGTATGTGAATGATAGCTGTGTGCATTTTCTCAAATTAATTTATTCTTCTAGATTGTATAACTAAATCAGATTGGTTTAGTAAAGGAACTGCCATGTTTTTGTTCATTTAAATTTATAGATTCTCTGGAGCTATCTTTAAACCACAGAAGAGATGCAAAATAAAACAAAAGTCTAAGTCTTGATTGCTTCCAATGAGCCTCCTGGTATGTGCACAGTTCTGTGTGTGTGAAGCTTCATAAACCGGATTTTTCATTACTAATAATTGACAATTGGCTATGGCCTTTCTGATCATAAATTTAGTAAAAAATTTAAACCAAAATTTGAGTGATTTTCATGACTCAATTCCTATTGTGCTGCTTCTTCTGCAGTTAAGAGTACAATACTTCTAATTGTACAGGAATTTTAATTTTTGTGACTAAATTTCAGTAGATGCCTTGATACTGAAAGTAGATCTTGAGGCTGTAAGAATTAGAAAGCCATTCTGACTGCAGCTGATACAGAATTGATAGCAGGGACCAGGGGTTGCCCATGCCAGACGTAGCTGGTTCCAGTGAACCAGCCACAAGACACAGTATAGTAATTGGTGAGCGATCTCCCTGTCTTTAGCTTAGCCCATGACCTTTTGTGTTTCTATTCTTTCTGTTTTCTCCGCCTGTCCTGCTTGAGGGGAGCAAGTGGCTGGGTGGGAGTCTGGCTGTTATGTTAGCCAAAGCTAACAGCCCCCCCCAGAAGCCCCTAGAATGGATACGATCACCAAGTCTTCTGAAACTCATTTGTAGTGGACTACACAAACCAAATTGAACCTATAGCTTCTGGGAGATGTGAGCGGTCAATTTGCAGTGAGGTTTTGAATTTGTTACTCAATGATAATACTGGATGAGGCTCAAGGAAAAATATTCAAAAGCCTAAGGGGGATGGAGTATTCGATTTCCTTGTGTTTCACATACTACTTGTGAGACCAGTGACAAAAGCAGCAGAGAAATTTAGTTAAAATAAATAGACACAATTATATTTTTGATTGGGCTGTCTCAGATATTCTTCAGACATTTGGTTATAATGTGATTTTTCTACTGTGTTTTTGTCGTGGGGTTTTTTCCTTCTTGATTCAACTAATTACATCCTGATACAAAATTGTAATTACAAAACAATTCTCAGTTGATATCTAGCAGTTCTTCAATAATTTAAATATTCTGATTTGGGTAAATTGATTGGGCATATACTATGTATTTTAGAAATGTTTACACATACTGCAGCTTTATTGAGTATGTTGTTTGTTTTTTTCCTCCCAATGAATAACATTAATAATAGAAATGCCAGACACTTCCTAGGGTATTAACAAATGTTTGGTGGGTTATTGGCCTTTAGCTGTGCCTCAGGCCATCAGATCCTCTCAGCTAGTTGCTAATACCCAAGAAGTGCCCTAGGCCTCAAGTCATTATTGCTTAATTCAGCACTAGGTTTTCTAGTTTTGCTTAAACTTTTTTACTTACTGACCTAACTCACTGGCTGGCTTGCAACCTCTAGTGCTTGAACAAGTACTGCACGGTGAGAGGTTTCTTACACATTGCCATTTTGTGCAGAATATTTCTGCCCTTCTGGTCATGGACAGGTGTAGTGCAAATAAAAGAGCAGTAGTTGTACAGCTGGCATGGTAACGTGTGCCTCATTGAAGTTATTGCTGTGTGAAGCAATTTAGCTATTCATTGGAGACTTGGTGAAAATATTTTCCTATTAGAGCTGGTATTTCAAAGCAAAGAAAAATACTTATAACCTTATGTATTATGTCAATGTTTGAGATAGTAACAGTGTGTAGTACTTGGCATTTGGTCTTCATAACTTGCTGAAAATTATTTTCTCTTTGATGCACTGTGCTCTACCCAGTGTAGTTTTGGAACTTTTTTCTTCAGAACTTCCATTACTAAACTGTGGCTTTTTATACTGCTCTTAGTTTGATGGATTTACTGTATGCTTTGGAACTATATAAAGAAATTATATGTCACTACTTCTTTTTTCATCTCTTTCATTCTCAGAACTCCCCAAGTTATTTTCATGTGTTTTTGAACGTAAAATACTTCTTTTCATGCTTTACCTTCATGTGTAGCATTATCTAGACACAAAGCAGGGCATTGGTCCAGTTAAAACAGTTCTCTAGTCTCTGTTGCCCATGAGCACCTGATGAAGGAAGATAAATTACAGAGATTGCATAATTGAAGAAAAAGATATTGTGTTGAAATTGTTCAGTTTTAGGCTCCCTTCCTTAGTCATTTCCTTAGCAATTAGTAATTCCTCCAGATTTTGCAAAGAAATAAACAGTTATTTGTTCTCGTTCAAATCTCACTAGTTTTTCCTCAATACTTAGACTTGTGTTCAGTAGGAGCTTTTCTGAGTGTAATTAGAGCAGAACAATAGCTGAGTCTCTCAGTTACTGGTAATAAACGCAGTCACTTCTAAACCTTGTTCTCCACAAGGACCGTGTTCCACAAGAGTTATGATCACACACATCATTAACCATCCTGATACAGTCGTGTTTAGAAAGTACTCTGTGTGGACTTAGCCCTCAGTTAGTGTAAGCAAGCTATAACCTCGTCTGCAGTGTCCATATGCTGCACTGAACTAGTCTATGGTTGTAATGATTCGGGGTCAGAGCTGCCCCTTAGACCTATAACAGACACTCTCTGTGAAGTCCCCTCCCTCCTGGAGGTGAAGGGAAAAGAAGAGAGACTTAAGGATTAGAAAAGGAAACTAGAACAGCTTTAATGAAAATAATAATAACCATAGAATCACAGAATGTTAGGGATTGGAAGGGACCTTGAAAGATTATCTAGTCCAATCCCCCTGCCAGAGCAGGATCACCTAGATCAGGTTCCTGCAGGTGTTCCAGGCAGGTTTTGAATGCCCCCAGAGAAGGAGACTCCACAACCTTTCTGGGGAGCCTGTTCCAGTGCTCTGTCACCCTCACAGTGAAGAAGGTTTTTGTCATGTTTATGTGGAACCTTGTATGCTTCAGCTTGCACCTGTTGCCCCTTGTCTTCTCATTGCTTGAGACTGAGGAGCTTGGCTCCATCCTCCTGATGATCACCTTTTACATATTTATAAACATTAATGAGGTCACCCCTCAGCCTCCTCTTCTCCAAGTTAGAGACCCATCTCCCTCAGCCTTTCCTCATAAGGGAGATGCTCCACTCCCTTCATCATCTTTGTGGCTCTGCATTGGACTCTTTCAAGCAGTTCCCTGTCCTTCTTGAACTGAGGGGCCCAGAACTGAACACAGTATTCCAGATGTAGCTTCATCAGGGCAGAATAGAGGGGGAGGAGAACCTCTCTTGACCTACTAACCACACCCCTTCTAATCCACCCCAGAATGCCATTGGCCTTCTTAGCCACGAGAGTAGATTGCTGGCTCATGCTCATCCTGCTGTCACAGAATCACTCAGGTTGGAAAAGACCCTTGGGATCATCATGTCCAACCATTAGCCCTACTCTACAAGTTCACCTCTAGACCATATACCCTGACACCACATGTAAGCGATGTTTAAACACATCCACGGATGGAGACTCAATCACCTCCCTGGGCAGCCCATTCCAATATTTCACTACTCTTTCCATGAAGAATTTTTTCCTAATGTCTAGTCTAAACCTACCTTGTTTTAGCTTTAGGCCATTCCCTCTGGTATTCTCTCTGGTTCTCCACCAGGACCCCCAGGTCCCTTTCCCCTACACTGCTTTCCAACAGGTCAGTCCCCAACCTATACTGGTACCTGGGGTTATTCTTTCCCAGATGCAAGACTCCACACTTGCCCTTGTTGTATTTAATGAAATTTGTCCCCACCCAACTCAATATAAAAATGAATAGCTACAGAACCAGTATCTAACTCAACCCCCCACGATGGTAATTACATCACCATCGCTACTGATGCTGTGAAGCAGACACCGGGAGAGTTCCAGACTGGGCCCAGTGTCAAGACAAGAGCTGTGTTCAGAAGCTGGGTTTTGGTACCAGATTCAGGAAAACACATCAGGACTGAAGGAGGAACAGACAGGGTCCTCCTCAGATATTCTGAGGAAGAAACTGAAAGAGGACCCAAGCCAAGCAAAGCTGTCAAAGCAGTCCAAGAGGAAAAAGATAGTGGTGAGACCCTCCAGATCCCTCAGCTTTATATCAAATATGATGTATATGGGATGGAATCCTTTGTCGGTTAGTTTAGGGTCACCTGTCCTGCCCACTCCTCTCTGCAGGTGCAGCCTTTCACTGTCTGCACCCCTCAATGTGGTGCAAAAGATCCAGCAGTGGCCTTGGTCTGCACACCAATCCTTGGTAGTAACTCTAACCATGGGGTGTTATCACTGCTGGAAGCAGACACTGTCTGTGAGAACAGGCTGCTAACTTCAGACAGTGCAGTTGGTTAGAAGAACTGAGCTGAAAAGTAAAATCACTGAACAGAATTAGTTCTGTTTTCACTTAAACCAGGACAATGGTACAGCTTGTTCCTACGCTCCGTCAGGAAAAGTTAGAAAGACCATGATTCAACAGCTGAAGGATAGCACCCTGCACAGCTGAAGCTTGTCTGGTTCTGTCAGTTATTCTAGTTCAGTGTTTCTTTCTGTGATTATCTGTTTTCATGGCATCACACTGGTACAGCATTTGGTACTAGTAATTTTCTGTGAAAATTCTTCTGCCCTTAGTATTTAACAAAGTCACTATTCCCTATGATAAATACAATTTCTCACCTATTACAACTTTTGCAGTTCTTTCTCTTTAGCTGATCAACTTTTTCTGGTATACTGTGTTGTTTGGCATAGCTGTGAAAGATGACATTTTTCAGCTCAAAAGGCTTATAAGCAATACCCTTGTGTGAGAGTTAAATTTCATATTGTCTAAAAGTTTCAGTCTGGACCTTTAATAAGTTAACTGTGTGTTCCAGTGGTTTCCAGCTATCCATGATATCAGCTGAAGCAGAAACAAAGGGCTTCAGATGGGGTAAAGAGCACTCCCTCAGCTTATGTGCTTGGTGACCCTCTTAACCTGCTTACTGTGGGTAGAGAATGTGTGTGACTCTAGTAAGTGGGATTTAAATTTGTGCTTCACCTTCAGGGACTTGGCTTGAGCTGCCAAAGGAGACGCCAGTGACTCCAATGTAAGGTTGCCTTCCCCCACTTTTCCTTTCCTTTTTCTTGTTGTTTGTTTGGTTTTTTGTTTGCTGGTTTTTTTTTTGTTTTGTTTTTGCATATTTAGCAGATCTTACGTGGGAAATTACAATAACTTTTAATTTTTAAACTATGACAGATTTTCATATATTTCACACTGTTTCTCTGTTAAATACCTGATTGAGTAAACTGAGAGATTCCCTGCTCTCTGCTACGCTAAAGCAAGTTACCAGTATTTTTTCTGTGTAAAAATAACCACAAGGGTTACTCTTCACACTGTGAGTTTGTTGAAAAGCTTTTAGCTTAGACCTGTGAATATGTTGCTATTTTTTATCTTATACTTCTGTGCTTGTAAAGGAGCTGTTTGACCTAGCAGCAGTTTGGGTTGTAAGTTTATTCAGAACATCGAAACGTATCTGGTAAGAGCAGCATGGAAGGCTAAATAGACGACATTTCAATTTTTATTTAAAAATAATAAAAAAACAAAGGATGAGGTTAATTTGATCTTTAATGATGAAATGAGCAAGAACTTTATAACGACTCAAGAACTTTGATCTATATAGAAAGGGAATAATCAGAGAGGGGCTGTACAGAAAGGCAAAATAAAATGAAATGATAGGCAAGTCTAAGTGATGTTACTCTGGAGAATTTTGAAAGGCAGGAAGGTCATTCTAAGTTGGACAGGAAGATGGATATGCAGTTGTTGGGGTAGGTGGATAGTGTCCTGATTCCTGAGATGGGTAGTGTCTTGATTCCTGGGTAGATTTCTAGGCTCAGCACAACAAAGTCTGAAAAGACACCTTGCTAATCAGATGCAGAAGTGCCTGTATGCCTTGGTGACAGACAGGAAGAGGTGATGAGGGTCCAGGCTTATATTTGAAGGACCAGACAAGAAAGAAAAAGGTAACGTGTAAATTCAGCCTTTCAAATAAGAAGTGTGTAATATTACCAGTTTAGGCTAAGGAGCTGCTAAATAGGTCTCAACTGTATTGTAAAATTGTGTTCTGTAATACTGTGTGGCTAAGCTTTTTGTAGGGATTCAGTAGTTAATTCAATAGCCTTAATTCAGTCATTATGATTGGATGGCTTTTTTTTCTTTCTTTCCATTGTTCACTACTTTAATGAGCATGAAGTTCTCTGAAAATCATCAGTTTTGTAGAATTTATTTGTTCACTGAGCCTGGTGGAATTAGTCCTATGAATAAAGGTACTTGTATATGTTGTGTCAGGCTAGAATATTTCTCCTACTTCTGAGACAGTTACAGAAAACCAACTAACTAAAAATAGAAAAAACGAGACTAATCTACACATACTAAAGAACTACAGTTACAAAAACAATCAATCAAAAAAAAGCCATAAAGGAAACAAAAAACCCACGGCAATCGATCAGAATCAAAAAAACCCCAAACCTAACTCTGTCTTCTAAAAATCCTTTCTATATATTTAAACATTACTGTTTTTCATGCAGAAAAACAATCCTGGAGGAAGGAAGTGACTGTGCCCCTGTGCTCAGTACTGTTGAAACCACACCTGAGTACTGTGTCCAGTTTTGCAAACCACAGTGCAAGACAGGCTTTGAGTTGCTGAAGCAGGTACAAAGGAAGGCAACGAAGCTGATGAGGAGATTGGAGAGGATGTCTTACGAGGAGAGGCTGAGGAGTCTAGGATTGTTTAGCCTGAAGAAGAGGATGATAACACCTTATTGCTCTCTACAGCTATCTGGAAGGAGGCTGTAGTGAGGTTGGTGTTGACCTCTTCTCCCTAGTAACTAACAGCAGGACAAAAGGAAATGGTCAGAAGTTGGGCCAAGGCAAGTTCGGATTAGATATTAGGAAGAATTTCTTTACTGAAAGAGTAGTTAAGCATTGGAACAGGCTGCCCAGGGAGGTGTTGGAGTCACCATCCCTGGAGCCATTCAAAAAACATGTAGATGAGGCACTTCAGAACATGGTCTGCTGGTCACGGAGATGTTGGTCAGAAAGTTGGAGTTGATGGTCTTGGATATCTTTTCCAACTTTAATAATGATACGATTCTTTATCTTTCAGTTCAACTTTTTTTTTCTGTATATAAATCTGTAATACTCTTTGTACTATATTGGTACAGGTCTGTCATTGCCAAAGTGAACCAAAAAAGTTTCTTCCTGAGTTTCCAGGATTTGTTTCAAATAAGAGTCCTTTCCCTCTCTCCCCTTCTTTCTTCAGAGGATGTTTGAATTCATTGATTTGGATACAGAATTGGTGTAGACATGTACACTAAGGATTGTAATGTTGTTATTTCTGTTTATTGCTATAAGAAGTGTGACTTGTGATATGAGTGGCTTATTTACGAGTAGTTCTAAAATGAAAAATCACCTTCAAGCTTTAAGTTGCCAAGTTTGTAAAAATAAGTATGGTATTTCCTCAAAACAGAGAAATTGCTTGTGTTTTTCTAGAAAAGTATATCCTGCATGAAATTTATGATATACTAAATTGTTAGTATAACAATTAATGAAAGAAGATATTGGTTATAACATTCTCATTTAATTGTTCTGTGTAATTATTGTGTATAATTAAGACCCACAGGAAGACATTTGAAATTCTAACTTTCTCTTTATTGTGTTTGCAGATTCACATCATAGATTTTGATGATGAAAATAACATTATAAACAAAAATGTTCTCCTTCATCAAGTTGGTGAAATTTGGCACATCAGTACCAGTCCTGCCGATAAAGGTGTCCTAGCAACCTGCTACAATAAAAGTAAGTCCTTTTTACCCATATTAAGCTTGTTGAAGTCTTTTAATATTTTTGAATGTGCAAAGATTGAATTGGGATTGTCAACACAGACTTTTTAAAAAAAGATTCTGCTCTATCTTTACCTATACCTCATTTGTCTCAGACTTAGGTCGTCTTGGCAAGAAGTCAGCTTTGCATTTGTGTCAAGGAAAGCAGCAAAATAAAAACATTGCTTGCCTAATTAATGTAAAGCACGGCAAATAAAATGCATTCCTGTTATTTTAGACATTATTCTCTTTATTATTTTGTTTCCTTTTGAAAGTGGAAATAAATATCTTTCAAAACAGCATTATGCCAGCATCAAGCTCCATTCAAAACTGCACATGAAGTTTGTATATAATGTTGTTATACATTAAATGCAGATATGCTCACAGAGAACTACAAATTCTTATCTCAATATCTCATCAGAAATAGTAGGAATGTTCCTTGTGTAACCTAATGCTAAAGGCACAGCTGTTGAGATGAAGGATCTCTCTGCATTTCCTAGGTGAGGCAGGTGTGAAGACTTTCTGTCATGAGGCTTGAAATATCCACTTGCATCACTTAGGGAAGGGAGTACTTTTTCTCTCTGTGACAAGCAAGAAATCTGTGCTGTTAGTTGGAATAAATATTATTTCTTATACAAAATATTAGTCCATTCTTACTTGGACATACAGTCCAAGAATATAAGAAAAAGATTGTGAGTTTCAGGCTCTGTGTATCTGTGGACAGCTGTAGACCTTGTGACTACATTAGAGAGAAGGGTCCAGGATTGCTTGATTGTCCTAGTGCTAAAATTGGGCTTTCACAAATCTTATGTGAATCTTTCAAAGAGAATTGTAGAAGATAAATAGACTAATAAAGATCTTTCTCTGCTTTCTAAACTGGAAGTCATCATGGGCATTTTGACTCTTCTCTGTTATCTCCAATGATAGGACAAAGAGCAACGAGTATAAGCTGGAGCATAAGAGGTTCCACAGAAACATAATGAAAAACTTTTTCACTGTGAGGGTGATGGAACTCTGGAACAGGCTGCCCCAGAGGAGTTGTGGAGTCTCCTTCTCTGGAGACATTTAAAACCCTTTCAAGGTCCCTTCCAGCCCTTAACATTCTGTGATTCTGTGACTGAGAGAGCACTGAAATGCTGTTGGCATGTTTTTTTGTTTACTCTTTACTCTCTGCTTGACTTACTGGACATAACTTCCTCACTTTAGTAGTGATCCATGGAGGAACTGAGCCTGAAATTCTTCAGTTGTCTTAGTAGTTTTCTGGATAGTTTCAGAGGAGAAACAGAGAAAGTTGTCTCAAGTGTCTTTTAAAGAAAATCAAAAGGTGTTTTTCAATTTTTTTTCCTCTAGCTTTTCTGATTGCCTTTTTTTTGTCTTCTTAAAGAATATTGTGCTGCACAGAATAGTGTGAAACATTTTAAAGAATTTATGTACCTCTTTTCCTACATGACTAAGTACCAAGGTGACACATGTTAGCTTATCAAGTTCAGTTTTCCATGTATGTAGTATGCCATTTCATGTTAACCAGTCTTAACTTACAGAGAATCACAGAATGATAGGGTTTGGAAGGGACCTCTGGACATCATCCAGTCCAAACCCCTGCCAAAGCAGGTTCACCTGGTTTGCGTTGCATCCAGGATGCATCCAGGCTGGTTTTGAATGTCTTCAGAGAAGGAAACTTAACAACCTCTTGGGGCAGCCTGTTCCAGTGCTCTGTCAGTCTCAAAGTAAAGAAGGTTCTTCCCTATGTTTAGGTGGAATTTCCTGTGTTTCAATTTGCATCCATTGCTCCTTGTCTCTGAGCACCACTGAAAAGAGTCTGGCCCCCTCAATTTTCATCTATTTTTGAGCTCAAGTATTGTTATAGACAGTATGGTGAAAACAAATGTAGGTGGTCTTGAGAAGAGTGTAAAACTATTTATGTTCATTATAGCATGTTACAGCAATTCCCTATAGCCATATGCTTACTAATTGAAAATCCTCTTTGAGAGACAGCTTACTGAGATTGCTAGAATTAAGTTTCTATCTAAATGCTCTAAATTTCTGTGAGATTTCTCATGTCCATTATTGGACCTATTAATTCATACGCATGTTTTCTATTCTAGCTTCTTTGTGTTCTAGATTTAGTTGACCTAGTTTCTAAACATTAAGCTGTATTGTTTGTACTTCATGCATCTTCATTTAGAATCATGAGACAAACTTTCCGAAGAAAACAAGATCTGATTCTTAAATGATTATTGATGGCTCTAAATAGCAGCACATAGAACAGAAAGCACACAGCATAGGGCTCTAATAATAAGGGATACTGAGTTTAGAAGTCAACTTATTTCAAGTAGTAATGCAGCTGAAATAAACAATTGAAACCTTTAAAACACTTATAAGTATTGCATTTGTTTTGCTATTTTAGGAAGACTCTAACTATTTTCTTTATTGAAGTATCAGTCAAATGAGATAATGCTGTTGGGAGCAGTCATTGGTATTACGACCATCTCTTGTGTCTGAGCCCAGTACTTCTGGCAAATCTTGATTATGGTTGAAACTGAGAGATTGAAGAATTGTGGTGTGTGTCCATTATTAACAGCTATTTTTTGAAGTTGCTTCAATAAACGATGAAATGTGGCATTGAGGAAAAGTGGAGTCATGTACACTTTGCATTTCATAGCTCATAGCTGAAGTAAGCTAATGGAATAGGGTGAAGCACTCCTGAAATAAAAGAAAAAATTGAAATTTACTCTTATACTGGGAGATATATTGTTTTATTTTACTTTCTCACACTTCTAGATAGTTAGCATAACCAGGGTATGAATAAGGCCTTATATTCCTTTGTAATAAAAAGATGTAGGGGGTACAAACAGAAGAGCACTTTTCACAGCTCTTATGTTCTTTGTTTTTCATCTAAGAGAAGTGTGCCCTTCATATAGCAGCTTTGGGGAGTATACTAATGGCTGGACTGAAAGAGTAATACTGTGTACCTACTTTGAAGAGAGACTTTTGCATCTTCATTAACTTCTTAAAGGCATTTTGCAGGTAGTGATACAGAAAAATACCAATTCCTGAAAAATTTGTTTGGTTTAGTGTGTCAGTCATGTGGACTCTGATCTTCAGAGAGTGGATTAATTCTTTTTTTTAGAGCTGACTTATTCAGGATAAAAAGATTTATTCTTAAGTGCTTTCCCCAGATTCTAGCAACATTTTTTTTGGTGTGTGTTTTGGTTTGGTTTTTAATCATACAATATTTTTTAAATGCAATGAAAAAGTCTTTCCACAGTATCCAGTTGTTATCCCCTGTAATGCTATTGAGACTTTCAAACTCTTTGCAATGAAGGGTGGGGAAGTCTTGCTGTATGTTTTGAGATATGAGTGAGCTGTTGTTATTTGCTTCTCTTTTCTCTTGTAGGGATAAAACTTAGCACAATAATGTAATACAGAGACCTCTTGTTAATTCCTATCGAGTGCTAAGAATTGCATGAGGGAAAGGGTACTTGTATTCAGCTGGTAACAGGTTATTTGTGGAGTCAAAAATAACTGGGAAGTTGTAAGCCCTCAACGTGCGTTTGAGAACCATGCTGCTGTAATCATTTTGAGAAGTTTTTGCAGTTCAGGTTGAGAGAGGCCTTGAATTGATTTAACAGGGCTCTTAATTGAAAGTTGAAAGATCCTCTTGGATGGGAAAGTTCTTGTGTGTTTTATTTATTTATTTTTTCTTCAAAGCAGGCATTTTAGCTACTTCTAAGCTTGATGGTGTGGGATTTTTACAGATAGGAAGCTTTTTTCATGTGTGTGGATATGTATATATGTATGAAGCTTTTTTCCCTGAATCATACAGGTAGGGAACTTCTTTCAAAAGGAGTGATACTAATACAGAAACAATCTACCCCTGTCATGGTGGGGAATATACATTTTTTTTATTATTGCAATTTTTTTCCTGCTTAAGTAAGAGTTACTGCCCTTCTACAAAAAGTCTATCAGAATATTGTTTACTGGCACATTCATTCTGCAGTCTCTTTAAATTCTTATGCTTTCAAGAAAAGAAACTTACTAAAAGTAAAATAAAGTATCTTGGATAACTTTCTGTTTCTCAGGAAGTCACAGAGAAATTTAAAACCTTGGTGAATGTGAAGTTTGGGAAACTATGCTCTCTAAACAATGCATAAATTTAAATGCTACTCTGCATTCTTCAAGATACTCTACTAGGGTATTGCTATATAAGTAGGTTTTAGAGAGGAAAACAGCCCTTCCTTTCTCTGAAGTCAAAACCCAGGAAAACTCCTTTTCATGTTGGCATCAGTATTTACTATTTTGAATTCTAATTTTGACATTGCCTGATAATTGACTTGTATCTTTTCATCTGGATGGTACTATTAACTAGAATAATACTGGTTCCAGTATTGTTGGAACAAATACATCTATGGATATTAACCAGAAATTCCATTTTCTAGGCCATTTTAATCTATATAAAGACCATCTAGGTCTTTATATAAAGACAAAATTGTGCCACTATCTCTGAGCCCTTCCCCATGCACACACATTAAAAAGACTGATTTAGAAAAATGGTGGAATTGCTAGGGGAAAATTTATTCTACTCAGTTCCTCTCTTGATTATAGTGATTCCCCCCTCCCACCAACGATGGATATATCACTTAAGGAATTTTATACTATTACTACTGATGTTATAGGAAGATTATTTTATTATTGAGTGATATGTTTACTAGTTAGGTGTAATCTTGCCTGACGTTCAACAAAGATCAGAAATTTTCTATGCTGGGAACATAGTACTTGCCTATACTACACATTTCTACCATACTCAGTGATATTGTATGTTAGAAATATATTAAGACGATTCCTGCATAACTGTCATTCTTAATAAGCAAGATGTGTAGTTGGTGGATCTAGTAATTGATTAGAGGTGACGTTGTTTTTCTACTTTTTTGTTGCTTGCCACTCCTGCTATCAAAAATTGCTTGTTTCATACTCAAATTGTATGAAGCCAAAGCATGACAATACATCAGATGTGTTCTGATTAAAATATAAAATCAATATAGCAACAGAAAGTTTTGTAAGACTTAGTAAAATTGAGATGCAAAATTAACAAATATGATTTCTTAGGGGTTTTAAACTTGGGGGCGCGGGGGGAGATAATCGAATAGCAATCTGTGAACCTAGTTGCTTTCCTATATTTTAGGAAAAACTGCACCCTTCAGATCCATTGTTTAAATAAGTAAATTCAAATCCCTGACATGTGAGGTACCTACTTCAGGTAGTTATTAAACTGAAAAGTACCTTGTTTTTTCTTGTTACTACTTTTTTGCCAGTGTGTTTAGCAGCTATTTGGTATTGTGAGCATTGTAAGAATTATGAGTGTTGTATTTCAGCCCAGATTCCCTAACTGAAGGGAGGAAAGTTCATAAGTATGTGAAAGAACCTAGATATAAGAGGGGAAAATGGGGAATAAAATCTGAGTATCTTGGGGATGAGGGAAGAATGGTTGACTTTGTAAAATTAATATTATGTTAATACTATATCTAGATTAATTTATGTACTATGAATTTGTTAGTCACTTCTGTGACATATCGATGCATCATTTTTCCTCTCTACTGCAGCAAGTCAACTAAACTAAAATAGGCGTGAGGTTTTTTTGTCTTGAACAAGGTAAGATTTCTACTGACAGCTTTAAAAAAGGTAAAAATTAGAGGAAAAATTAATTTGGTGGTCTAGCAAACAGGCTGTGCTGGAGCAGTTTGACGCCTTGGCCACTGTTTGCTTTGTGTTTTGGCTCTTGAGGACAGCTGTGCCTGCCAGAAGGGTACTGTTAAAATGGAGGTGGACTATTTCCTACGGACTTTAGAAAATAAATTTCAGCTATGTCATGAAAAGAATAGGGAATGTAGAAGGATTAGGATTAGGGAATGTAGAAGGATTTTTCTCTAGGCCATTTGAAAGGCTTTGCAGCCCAGACAGTTTGGCAGCAATGAATGGCTTCTTTCTCAACGACTTGAGTCTGGTCTCTGCACAGCAGAATATTTGGTAAAGAGAGTGAATGCTCATGATGCTGTGTTTGGGGAAGACCATCATTCTAAAATAATATTTTGTAAGTATAAAGGTAACTCTTAATCCAATAGTTTATTCTTTGCACAACCTGAATATAGCTTTCATTATACCCTATAAGGTAGAATAAAAACTTAGATTTATGCATTAGTCTGAAATGGTGATGAATTTATTTGGTCTATCAATGAGAAACTAGTGGTTTGTTTAGATTGCATTACTGTTTAATAGCTAGACATTGGAGTAGTTACGGTGCTCTGGTGGATGTTCTACAGATGCTTATAAGAGATGGTAAAATTGAGAAGTCAAGGGGTAGGGCAAACCAAGGATTTAAATGAACTGATGGGGAGATACAGTGAAGGAAATAGAGAAATGATCCAAACTAAAAATTCCGCATTGCTGAAAAACAATTTGCTTGCTTAACCTCTGATTGGATCTAGGTAGTTATCTCCAATACTCTAAAGGTGAGTTTCAGGAAGTATCTTTTCCATGCAGGTAAAGGATATGCTTGAGGGGGCAAAAGTAAATGACCATATCTTAAGAGTGTAGTTGTAGGTAATGCCAACGTACTGCGAACTGTCACAGATGTGTTCAGGGCAATGCTTACTGAAAGGCAAAATGAAGAAATGAAGGAAATAGTATAAACAGAGAAATAAGGAGATCCTGACGGAGGGAGCTCTTGAAAGCAAATAAGGGATATGTGACTTAAAGGGCAAGTATATGACTGTAACCACTTGTGAGAAAGCAAGATGGTATGAGGTGGTACGTAGCCTTTGGGCTGTGCTGGCAAGCCAACCAAAATGTTTATGCTATTTGCTTATGCAATTGTGAATTAGGTTGCAAGGGTATTTTCACAGCCGCAAGAGTACACTCAAGTGATTGAAAACTTGAGAATTAAAATGTGATGTAATGGGCCACAAAAAATAACAGCATTGCAGTTTGATGTTTTGGGATTATTTACTGTAATGATGTCAAGCAGGGTGGGAGCAGGTGTGGAAAGAGTGTGTGTGTGTGAGTTATATCAACACTGAGAGTGATTTAAGAAGAAAACAACCCTTACCTGCTAGCTTGTGAGGGATAAAACCTGCTGACTGTAAAAACTTAACATTGAATAATTAGTTATTTGTATCAGATAGCTGGCTGCTCTTGCGTTTTCAGCATCAGTATTGCTATAATGATAATTTTTGCTGGAAATAAAATAAATAGTCCTGGGGTACTAGACTGCAATTTCAAGGTTATAATTGTGTATTGTTGTATATTATGTAATTTGAACAGCACTGTGGCATTGACC
The DNA here is from genome assembly GCA_025345505.1 of Todiramphus chloris collaris. Lineage (NCBI taxonomy): Eukaryota > Metazoa > Chordata > Aves > Coraciiformes > Alcedinidae > Todiramphus > Todiramphus chloris. The sequence goes on from JANVCC010000018.1 coordinate 18,153,666, forward strand.
TAGGAACTGACTTGCAGTTGTGACTACTGTTAAAATGATAGGATGCTCCTTGAGTAGGTTTGGTGTGAGCCACTTAGCACTTGCAGGCAGTGATGCCTGGAGGTAGTCCAAGAACATCATGAGTTGGACTGTAGCCTCCTTCCTTCAGCTTACCCTATAAAAATTTTGAGCTTAACCATGCTAGCTGGCCTCAGGGCTGAAGATAAAAAATAAAATACCTGTCATGGTTCTCCATTGCAGATTGTTTATAAAATACATGGAATGTTTGTTTGGAGAATGTATTGCAGGGAAACACGTGTGTAGTTCAGGAATTAGACAAAAGGCATGGTAAAGAGGTATCTGAAATTAATGTATGAAGATATGTTCAAGAATTTATGTTCTACTGATCTCAGTGATAGGATGTTTCTGTTGTGAAGCTTATTCCACAAAATTAAGATAAATACATTTAGAGAATTTGGTTCTTTTAGAGAAGAATGCATTTTGGAAGAGTTATCCTTTTTATACAGCATTTATAGTGTCTAGTGTTACAGGGTGGTCATGTTGTGATTAGGATTGCTAGGTATTGTGCAGGTATGTCTTAAAGAATGCTTATGAATTAAAAAGGAAGGCTCACACGTCTCAATTTGAAGTGAATGTTTAATTATACAAATTTATTAAGGCAAAATATGTGTCTAACAATAATAATTGTCTAATCCTAGCTCCTGCTTCTGAGGAGGGTACTTTTTTCTTTTTTTTTCCAGCTGCTTTCAGACACTCAGTTCTGAATTAGATCATGGACCAGAGGCCTTCAGCACGATGATAATTTTTGAGTTTACAGAAGGGTTCTGAGCTTTAAGAGATGTTCATGCCTTGACTAATTAAAAGGGAGTAATTCAAACTCTTAATATCAGTAAGCTGTATAGAATATACTGAGTAATTGTTTTAGGAGTTGCTTGTGATTCTTTCACCTACACCTCTCATCATGTAATGATTTTCAGCAGAACTCCAAGAGAATTGTTTTTGGGTTTTAGGTTTGTTTTTGTTTGTTTGTTTATTTTGTTTTGGCTTGGTTTGAGGTTTGTTTTTTAACAGCTGACGCTTCATCTTGTTCTTGATAGCATTGAGACCATAGGCAGTCCTGAGCAGAGATGCTGGTGTCACATGCTGTCTGGTACTTCTGTCATCCTTGAAATGTGTGAAATCAGTCTCATCAAGTGCAATTAAAAACCAACAGCTATTGCGAAGGAAGGCAGTTTTTCACAAAATGCTTTATCCTATGCTGCTTGGAGAAGAATGCTCATCCGTTACGTCTCTTAGGGTTTTCTTCTCTAAAATTCCCATGGGAACAAAGGATGAAAGACATGTTATGTACAACTACACATGGAGATGCAAGGCTGAAAAGGAAGATGTGAATGTGTCTTCTTTCTAGAAATTGGGGTGGAGGATTTTTTGTGTACCTTGTTGTTGTGTGGATTTTTTTTGTTGTGTTTTTTGTGGGGTTTTTTTTGTTGTTGTTTTTGTAAGCTGGCAATCACAGATCTTAAAATCTTCCTTTAAAATATCTTCCTAAAAACATTAGGAAGAATACTTGTCGCCTTGTTGTTTGGGTGTCTTGTAGTTCATGAAGAAAATACTTAAACAACATATAAGGAAAAGTATTAGGAAAATCATCCCTAAAATGTCTAAATGACCGTTGATATCCGATTCCTCTTAACTGCTGCCAGAAATGCAGTGTCAGGTGAAGGCAGAATTATCATTTAAATAGTTTAACTTGTGTGCTGTACATGAACCTACACTTGTTGCTGTACTAACTTAACCAGTGGTGGCAGTCCACAGATGTATTTTACCAGGCATTTGACTTAGGAATCCAATACCAATTCCTTTACCTTGCCACTGCTTTTCTGTTTCTGTTAACTTAAATCATATTCTTCATGAGGTGTTTTCCTTCCAAATGAAATAGTCCTAACCTGTTGAACATCCAAGACACTTGTTCTGTCATCTTCATTTATGTTGCCCTTCTCCATCTCTGCTATGCCTGTTTTTAGATGCAAACACTACAGTTGCACTTTCTGTTTGAGATCTGGGCATATCAGGTGTTTATACGGCTGTTTCCTGGAGTCCTTCAGTTGTTCTCACCTTTAGCTTGGTGTGGCATGGAATCACCTGAAAGTGTCAACTCCTGTAAGACTAGGAGTTGACACTGTGATGCTAATAAGGCTATTTGGGGAGCTCACAGTGGAATGCATCTTCTGGTTTTCACTTTAGCATTTCAGATAAAATGCTTGTTTTAAATTCATGGGATAAAGGTAGATGATTTCCTTTCATTACAAAGAGGAAAAATGAAATTTAAAAGCAAAATCTGTATCAAGCATAACAATACTGAGTGAGTTGGTTAGGGCTTTTTTGAAGTCAGGTTATTACCACTGCAAAAAAAAAAATAGAATCCATCTGTAAAGCAATTAAGAAAGCAACACTCTTAAAGTTGGTTAAAAACCTTTCTCAGACTGTTTTGAAATTAGATACTTGAAACGTAATTTTCTGTGTTGCTATTGCCATCTATGTTTGCGTTTGCCTGAACTTTTCTTAAGAATTCAATTTCGTATTCAAATCTATTGAAATATATGTGGAAACCAATTTATTTTCCCAGTGCAAATGTGTTTTTTCAACTCCTACAAAAATAGGTTCTGCACTTCCATTACATGTAGGGACATACAAAGCCACCAGAGGGCAAAAGAAAGTGGGAATGGAGAAGGCTGTGCTGTGCACCTTCACACATGCAGGCGGGCACGTGTGCAAACACGCTTCTTGGTTTTCTGTTTTCTTTATTCCAAACCAGATGGGTGCCACTGTGCAGCGGTTATGAAGACTCAATATAAATAGCTTGGGTTTTTAGATCCCAGAACATAGAGACACATAAACACAAAACTGCTGTTTAATTTTGTTGAAAAGGAAAATAAACATTGCATTTGAAATGCATTAATTTGAAAACATTAAATCTGCTGTGAGTAACGGCTGTCTGGTGCATTGTACTTATCACACAGTGAACTTGTGTATTAAAAAAAAACTTCCTTCGGGGAGAATTCATCAGTAAGGATACTGGAAATAATGCTGTGGTGATGCTTTCAACTGCTTAGTAGTTAAGACAGCAAGTGACACTTCCCTGGCTTGACTTTCCTTTGCTGCAGTGAAAACACTCCATGTAGGGAAGTCATTGGTACAGCTGTGTGATATGCTGTAGCCATTAAAACAGGGAGGGAAGTTGAATGCATCTCTAAACATTCCTCAGTGCTCTTCTCAGCAGTAGTGGTGGGATAGAGAAGAAAGCTTATTCCCATAGTTTGAGGGAGCAAATTAATATGCTTGGCATTCTCCTAATGTTCTCTGTAGCCTGTACCTGTGTGTTTTCTAGGAATTCTAGCTGTTATACGTAATTTGTAGGGTTCCTTTTGCAAGTACCCTTCAATAAAATTTTAAGTGAAATGGTTGACTACATAATCCAGGTGATGGGAAGTGGTGAATGGCTTGTAACTGTTCCGTGTTAGTTGCTGGTCAAGTTTAAAGGCCTCTGTGCATAGATGTATATTGCATTCAGCCCAAGCGCCATGTAACACGTGTTACCTCGGTCTGTGCTATAATCTTACTCCTGTGTGAGACTGCTGTAGTAGTCAAGCTCAGTAGTGTCTCAGCTGGTGTGTAGGAGCAGATACATATGAAAACATGTAAAAGCTGGGGAAGCACATATAATGTAATTAACTTGAAGCACAGATGCTTGTTACTCTTTGATTTAGGATTTCATTTTTATTTGACAACCATTATCAGGATAATTGTAACATTTGTTCTATGAAACAAAATAGAACTCATGTCAGAAAGAACAGGGAGGAGAGAAAATGAAGTGCTACAGGACAGTCACGATATTGAAGAGAGTGCTTCTAAAATAAAGTGGCTAAAATGCTTCTGAATGCTTCTGTCACTGGGAGAGAATCTGAATTATCTGTCTGCCTCTCAGAATTAGAAGGTTTCAACACTTCTTGTTTTTGTCATTGTTCAGCATGGAATAAGAAAAATTGTTTTCCTTCTCCAATTTCAAATAGCTTTTTAACTCAAAGTTCAAATGTTGAACAGGACGAGTATAATAAACTGAAAGAAAATATGTTCTTTCCCCATCTTCAGTGCTTCAGTAAATACTTTGCAGGTACATGTGTGGTCTTATAGTATGTGTTTAGGCATTCTTATCCAACTAGCTTGTTAAATAAGTGAAACTTAGAAGCTTGCTTTTCTCTGGTTTGTATTAGACTTCAGAGTTACTCCCAAATTGTGCAGGTGAAACCAAGTACACTGTGCAAGTTCATTCCAGTAAATTTTGCCATTTAACCATTTTTACATTCCATTTTCTGTGTCCTTCTCTCTACCTTGATAAGATAGCCTGTCTTAGCTTCCCCATATCCCATCTTGCTTGGAAAGCTGGAGAGACTGAAGGATAGTTGCTTGATAGACTCTTAAGAGAACGCTAAATTTTTTTTTTCCTGCTTATCTCAACACCACCTAACCATATCTTAAATATGATTAAGCTAATTGATAGTTTTTTGATGATGTGTCAAATCTAGAGTTTGATCTAGTCATCTGATAACACTAAATCTGTGGTGTATTCTATTCTCTACAGTGCTTATACAAAAATGTGTTAAAATGTTTTGAGGACTATTACAATTTGAGGGGTTTTCCCCTAATTTTCAGGTGATGGTTTGCAACCTTAATTTTCTTATCTTCGTTCTCTACTTGTATGAGGGTTGGTTTTGGGTTTTTTTAAAGGAAACTGATTATATTGACTTCATGTATCATCAAACAAGCATCAACCATGAGACATAAAACTTAAGAACCATTGCAGATGTTTTCTGGTACCATAGTTACTGGAGTGACAGACAGCTACAGGGAGTATGAGAATTTGAGGTTAATGTTTATGTGCCTTTTCTGGCCTTGCGAAGACTATTTTGCAGCTCAGCACAGTTTTTATGATGTCCATTGCAGGTGCAAGTGCTATCTAGTAGACTAACAACGCTTCTCCCCTGTTTAAGATTCATGGGATAGTTCAGGTCATAAGGAATGTCGGAGGGTTTTAAGGGATGTTGAACTAGAGTTCAATCTCCTACCTGAAGCAGAATCGGCAATGATATCAGACCAAGTTTTTTCAAGGCTTTATATGTTTGGGGTTTTTCCCCTTATTCTTGGAAAGTGGAATTTGTGCCTGTTGCTTCTTATCCTGTTACTGGATGCTACTGACTTTGACTCAGTCTTCTTTAGTTCCTAATATTATTATTTATTCATATTAGTAAGACTCACCCTTGGCCTCACTGTCAGCTCCTGCGATACACCAGTAGTGACTGGCCTCGAGGTGGATTTCATGCCACTGAGCAGTTAAGCCAATGTTCAGTCCACCACATTGTCCATCTGTACTTCATCAGCTTATCTCTGAGGATGTTATGGGAGACTGTACGAAAGGCTTGTTAAAGATAAACGACATCAACTACTCTCCTCGTGTTTACTGAGCCTGTGGCTTCAATTTAATTTTCATTGTATTCTGCAATCGTATTTGTCAGGCTTGATGTCCCCTTCCTAAATCTGTACTGAGTACTCCCAGTCACTTCATGATTGGAGATGTTTTCCAGGTTCACTTAATCTATCACCTTCATAGGGAATGAGGGGAGGCTGATTAGCATGTAGATCCTCTTTCTTGCCCATCTTAAAGTTAGGAATGACATTTACTTTCTGAAAGTCCTCAGGAACCTCTCTCCATCACCATGACCTTTCAAAGATAATTGAAAGTGGCCTTATAATTACATTGGCCAGCTTCCTTAGCTCTTGTGGATGCATCTTTTCAGGTCCCATTTGTTTGAATATTCCTTAAATTGATGCTTCTCTATGGAGGTGAGTCTTTATTGCTCCGGAATTTCTGACTGGTCTTGGGGGCCTGGGATTCCAGAATCCGGAGGGTAGTGAAAACCAGGGTGAAGAAAACATTCAGTACTTCAGGTTTTCTGTGTTCTGTTGTCAGGTGCCTGCCCTATTTGGCAGTGGGCCCACATTTTCTCAGTTCTTCTTTTTGCTGATGATAGGTTTATAGAAGCCCTTCTTGACTTCTGTCTCTTGCCAGACTCAACTCCAGATGAGCTTTGCCTTCCTCGCCACATTCTTGTGTGGTGAAATAGTGTTTCTATATTCCTTACAAGTCACCTGTCACTTCTTTTATCTCTTGTACACTTTCTATGTTTGAGTTCACTCAGGAACTTGTTGTTCACATGTGCAAGCCTCCTGCCACTTGTGTTTCACTTCATACTCATCTGGATGCACCATTCTGGAACTTGGAGGAGGTAAACTGTGAAAATCAACTTGCTCTCCTGGATCTCTTTACTCTCCAGGACTGTCTTCTATGGGATTCTTTGAAGCTGATCCCTGACCAGGCCAAAGTCTGCTCTCCTGACTGTGCAGCCGAATGAGATTCTGTATTTGGTCAGTACTAGCACAGACAATGTATGCCATATCTGAGCTAGAGATTTGGCTGTGGTGTGGCTTCAAGCTTAAAAAAACTACCAAGGCTTTTTGGGGTTGTTTTTTATTTCATTATATTTTCACATTTTTTTCTTAGTTTTTAAACTTTTTATGCAAGGTCTATATGTCTTTCTCTGCTCGAGTTCAGTAAAACGCCTGTGGTGGGGTTTCTCTCCTATGGATGCTTCTGAGCAGTAACCAAATGAGGAGACATGCATAGTTGTTAGCAGCTGACTAATAGCAACTTGTATTGTTTGAATGCCTCAAGTTGAGAAGACTGCTGTCTAGCATAGGGCAATATTTATTCTTTTTCTCTGCACTTTCTGAATTTTCTAGATGTTGATATCTTGAGACATCAGGTTAAGTGGAATCAACTAAAAAAACCTCAAACACACAAGTAACTTACTTTTCTTGTGTTAGTAAAACTAGCTTGCTTATTGTAGCATTTGTGACTGACTTCATGAAGAGAAAATTTAATGATACTGTATCTAGCTACTAATTTTTTGTAACTATTTTCTTCTGTGAATTACTTGTGAGCTGTGTGAGCACATGTGAAAGTTAGCTACTCAAATTGGCCACAATGTAAAGATGTAAGCAGATTAAGACTCTGAGATCTAAGATACTATCACAAATTATTTCTGGAAGAAGGTTTGTGTGTGTCGGTAGTGGCCACACATCTGGGTTTCTCTTGAGGGAAAGTATGATGTGGAGCCTACGAAAGGCTGCCATAAGGGGTAGTGAACCTGCCTTTTCAAATCAAGCAGTGATTAGAACTTGGTCCAGTGAGCTTGAGGCAGCCACATAAACTGTTCATGTACAATATAGTGACATTTGTCCTGTTTGAAGTAGATTTCCATGAACTGTCAAGTCATGTTTGTCTTAGGAACTTATATGGAGTAGACTGGGAATGCTAAAGGTTATTTAAATACACCATTGAATGTGCAGCTGTCTAGTAAGGTGCATGATGTGTTAATTCCCCTGCTTGCTGCAGGGGGGCTGGACTTGATGACCTTCGGAGGTCCGTTCCAGCCCTAGCCATTCTATGATTCTGTGATTCTATGATTTGAGGGGGGGATAATTGTTTGCAGTTGTTAAGGAGTATAGTGTGTTAATACCTCATGAAACATCAATTGTGAACCTCAGTGTGTTGTTGTCATCTAGCATGGCTTCACTGATAGCTGCCGTGGGTTAGTTGGAGTTGAGTGTTTGAGTGTCTCTGTGAGAGTTCTTTGCCCTTTTTTGTGTGTGTAAAAGTATCTATGTTGATAGTGGTGTTCAGCCTCACTAGCCTTCGTGATGATGGAAGCCAACATGTAAATATGGTTCATTAACTTTTATTGGTGTATCGTGCAGCTCTACTTGGTACAGGGTTAAATTTCACACTGTTTTTTATATGCCCAGCTGATACCTTGCTGCTTGTATGGCTCCTACTGTTGAAGATTCACCTTACTGGTGGTAACAATAACAAGAAGATTATCACAAACAAAAGCATGTAAGTAGTGCTAGGTTCTCTATTCTTTTCTCCTCTGTTAAAATACCTGGAGATATGCATCTGATGTATCAAACAAGTCATAAGTCATTGTTGTGTCTGGTGAGATTTGTCCACGTGAAGTATCAGAGAGAAATGCAGGCCTATTTGTGCTGCTGAGCAGCTTTTACATTGTTTCAGCCAAATTCTTCGTGGAGAGCAAAGTTCAGCTCATCAAAATAGCAATGGTTGCAGTTCTTCACTTGAGCTGTCCCCATATGGCAGAGTTCCAGAAATGCAGTCAGTAGATTTTGAGCTCCCTCAAGCAGATGTATATCTGCAAAAAAGGTATGTGCTGGAACGTTGTCTCAAATCACCTCTGGATAGCGTAAGAACCACGAGACTATATGAAAATGGGCAATTTATGCCTGCTCCAGTTTTTCAGCCTGTTGGCTGCCAGCTTTCTGCGGGTTCTGTCTCCCACTTCCACGTGTGATGGGTTTACCCATCTCTCCATGGCTGACCCCGCACTTTTGCACACTCTTAGTTAATCCTTTCAGCTCCGCTGTCCAACATGTGAGGTTTTTAAAGCCGCTTTAGACATTTGTATATACAATTCAAACGCGGGAGCCTATTGTCTAGAGACCTAAGCTGTGTCTTTGTTGTATTGGTGGGCAGTAAATGTGAATTTATGGTCACTTGTGATCTGCACACTAAAAAGAAGGCTGCTGTTTGTTCAGTGCTTTCCACAGCTTGGAGTAGTGAGACAGTAGTTAAGATGTCCTTTGCATGAATATGTCTGGACAGTTGTATGTTACTATTTTTCTACTAATTACTCTTCTTTCAACTCTGCTTGAAAACATACTTCTGTGAGGATACAGAGTGAGCTGCTGTGTTATGTTTGTGCTCTGTTTCCGTGGTAGTATGTTTCAAAAATGAAAGGCTGTCTTCTGGTAGCTAAAAAGTGGATCTAAGTGATGGAAAGAAAAATTAAACTGCCTACAACTCTTTATTCCTACATCTATCTCACCCCATATGTTTCAGGAAAATGCAAAATGAAAGATTACACGGGCTTTTAGCAGAAAGATGAAATCCTTAACCCAGAGAAAGAATGGTGTGTTGTTTTTCCCCCCACCTTTTCTTTTGCCCGTGAAGGACATGTTGCCAAATAAATAGAATATGGTTTATCTTTTCATGAATTGACTAAAAAGACCTACAGGGTTATTCTTGTTAAAAAAAAAAAAAGCATGCTTGAATCATTTGGGTTTTATTTCTTCATTTTATTAAACTCGGAGAAGGATGTTTACATTAACAAGGAAGAGTGATAACTCTGTTTGTCAGTCGAAAGGAGGAGGCTTCTGAACACTGGCTGCTTGTTCCTGTCCTAGCGGGAGCATTAATGGGCACCAGCTGGGCTGGAGCTACAGCAGCTCCACCACTTCAGCCGCGCACAGCAAGAGCTGCTGTGGCAATGCTGCAGAAGGGCCTCCCGTGCAGATTTAGGAAGTATACACTTCAGTTGTTGTTCCCTGGGCAACAGAATAACTGCAGCCAGCTGGCTTTGCACCACCTGAGCTGATCAAAGAGCAAACCCTGTCAGGCGCCGATCCTTCAGCTCCTCCAGCTTCAGTGTGAATGTCTGCGGGCAGTGATGTAGGAAGCGTTGTCATTCGGGTTTCAAGGTTAAACACAGGGGAATGAAGTAGAATGACAGCGGAAAGTGAAGTGAAAGCATTGTTCCTGTAGATGCTACCATCTGATGTGCATAGCTATTGGTTAGAGAAAATTAATTTTAAAATACTGGATTACTAACATACATAGAAAATGTGGTTTGAGACTAGCAATAATTGGCTTGAATTTGGGGAGAAGGAAAAAACAATCGAGGGTGATTTATCCTATTTTAGTTAAGACCATAAAGAATGATTGAACATGAAGATTAAAACACTTCGTAAAATGATGTAATTAGGGAGGACTGAGCAGAGCTGAATCTGGTCTGCTTTGGGTGACTGCTTTAAGCTTCTGACAGGTCAAGACTGCAGTTGTTATGTATGTCAGAGCATACTTCAGTGTCATGGTAGGTTTTATTCAGCAAGTGGTGCCAGAAGCAAGGCAGATGATTGAATAGCAGTCAACTGTAAAGGTGGCTGCTGTGGACCTGCATAACTGGGATCAGAATCAACCCGAGTCTGGATGGGAGGGTGGGAGGGGCAGATGGTAGTATTTCTTGTATGTCCATTTAACTCTATTTTTACACTTGTGCCTTTATATTATAACAGCCCCTGCTTAACACTCTGCTTAAGGGGGGGGGGGGGGGGGGGTTAACTTCTTAAAATCCTTTTTTAAACTTTGTTATCAAATAATGAAGGTTGGTATTGTTTTTAATTGCTTCTCTTAAAATAGGTTTCTCCTTTACTTATTTTATTTTTTTCTAATAAAGACATTTACTGCCTGTAAAAGATATTAACTATACTTTTGGAGAATTTACTCCAGTGGGAGAACTGGTGACAGGCAGAACATGGATAAGTGACCTACTGACTTCTGTTGAGTTCTGGGTGTGCCTCAATCCACGCCTGAAAGAGGAAGGTAAATGGAGCTGGTGGATTTCTGCATGTAGTCAGGCCTCTTTGCTGAAATTGCAGAGTTTTTTGATTATCGTCCACAATTCTGATTGGGATTTGTTTTTTATACTCTATATATTCTCATTGTTTTGCTATTTCAACTTTGTTTTAGTAATATTTGACTGACAGAAATATCTCCATAGTAGTGTCAGGTGTGGGTTTTTTGCCTTCTCTTCCTAAAACTCAGAGCATCCAGATTTTCAGTAAATAGTTTTTCTCTAGGTTCCTTACTGAATTTCTACCTCCCCAAATAGGTTTTCTGTAAAGAGATCGTGTGAGGAAACGATGAAGTTACTGGGTTCTTTTCAATTGGAAAATACTTAGAGCTCCAAAATAACAAGCATGGCTTCCCCCCCATAATATAAAGCCAAATAGAGATCTAAGTCAGAACAGTTACTCTTTACAGTGACAAATAAGACTGTGTCTGCCTTGTGCATCTGTTCTGATTTATTGCATCAATTGCCCACATATCAATTGGTTTTGTAGTATGTTAACTGGGGTTGCATGTTATGCCCTTTTTAAAGCTGCTGTTTATTAAAGAACATAAATGGTATCTTTCAAGAAATCTGTGTAAACGGACTTTTATGACGCCTGATGTTAGGTTGAATTCTTTGTAGTTTTGCAGTCTGTGGCATTTTTCTTAAGGTATCTGTAATAATTCTGAATTACTTAAGGTTTATCCTCTCTCTAAATCAGGAGATGTGACAGAGCTCAATTCTTTCATTACATAAGTCTTAACTGTAGGAATTGCTGAAGCAAAATTAAGGGTTGTGTTAAGCATGCAGACAATCCCTTCTAGCTTAAAAATCAGAAAATTCAAAAATAATTGCAATTTTCCATGAGGGCAGGAATTACTTTCAGTCTACAGAGCAAATGTATCTGGAATCAGCAGTCTGTGTTCTTGTATCTACATTTTCCTTTTCACATCTGGTCCCAAAATGATTGTGTAGTTGTTAAGGAATGTCTGCTGGCTACTGCGTTCCAGCAAGAGAGCAGTGAACTGATCTGTTGTGTGGCATAACTCTGTAAAAGAGAAATGAGTACATGTAGTTAATGTTACATACGTGTTTCTTGTCAAACTCTCATTAATAATTTCCTGTTACGTTTACCTTTCAGGTGGAAATTTTCTTTCTATGCTTTTTTCTTTCTCAGAGGCTCTTACTTTTAAGTTGAAGGTACTGTCCAAGGGGAACAGTGTTTGAAGGAGAATAAATGGGATGCTTCACCTGTCTACAACTTTAACTTTTTCCCTGTGTTGGAACAGCTGGTTGTGGAAAGCTGAAAATTGCCATGGAAATAACCCTCATTGAGAAGTTCTTTTGAGTGCTGCAGTGAGAATTGGTATCGATTTGACCAAGTCGTGACCCTTCGCAAATTGCACGCTCTGCATGCAGAGTTTTCTCACTTGTTCGACTTGTAAAGTAGGCATCTAGAGATGGCCTCGTGCTCAGTAGCCATGGTGTTCTCTCTTAGGCTTTTGCTGAACTCACCAAAGTTTGTTTCCTGCAGTTGGATACTGCAGCCTTCTTGCTGCCAGCATCATGTATAGTTGCTTCCTAACTAAATGTTGTCAAAATGTGAGATCGTTTGCTTATTCATTACATTCTGTTTTGCTTGTTTGCAAGCCTGGACATTTCAATGGAATCAGGTAGATGAAAGTGTATGCAGTCACTCGAGCAGATGGTATCCTCTGCCCAGGAGATAATATTGATGAACTTGGGGAAACAGTGCTCAGTGGAGGGTTGTTGCACTTGGAACAGTGCATCTAGCTCCATCCTTAGCTATACCTAGTGAAAGGTATAGTGAAGATGCATGATCAGTTAGGCAAGGTATTTGTATTGAATGAGGAGGAACAAATGTGACAAAGATTATGCAGTTCACTGTCTCGTTCCTGGATCATTTTATGTGTATTCCTAAAGCATTGCTCAGTGGACTCCCTTCTGCAAACCTTTCACTTGTTCTGTCTGAAAGTATAACTTTGATGTTCTAAGGGCAGATTGAATAGTTCTTAGTTAAACCAAGTAACATTTTTCTTAATATGCCCCATGGTAAGACTACAGCAGTAACTATCTGAGGCTTATTCAGTCTCTTTTGCATTGGTGCTGTGACATAAATAAAAATTCTGTTTTCAATATGAGCTAGGGATGGCAAAGTGGTTTCCAATTATGTAAACAGCTTTAAGGAAGTCATAGAAGCATGACTTAAATAGACAGTATGTATTTTGCTTGGTTTTCCTTCTTTTACAGAGTAACTGGCATTGACATTTAAATATTCATATTGGTCTCATATTTAAGAAATAATGAGGTAATAGATAAATTGTCATTATTTTTTTGTTTATGTATATGTACAGTAGGGTGAAGTGTAAAATAGTAAAAGAAGGGAGAAACCAAGAGTTTCTCTCGTCCTGTAGGTATTCTAGGTAAGTAGTGGCACTACAGAGCTGGTAGTGAATATGTAGCAATACTGGATTTTTAAATTTTAGTAGAAATAAGGTTATATGTGTAATTCCACTGTATATTGCTAGCAAGCTTGTCATACAGCCAGGATAAACTTGTTGTGGGACTTGGATTTCCACTCAATGAGCATTATCTTGTATCTATGGATTCCTGTAGGTTGGTTGCTAGTGGTTATTCGATTAAGAGGAATCATGACCCACAAAACCAGCTCCACTTCACCTGTCATAACAGGGTGACTCTTTCACTCAGCACTAGTGTTTGCCCTCTCTTTAACCAGGAACAAAATGGTGTCTTTACAGAAAGGGAAACAAAACCTTTCATAAGGCCAATCATATCTAAAATGATTTCTGTGGGAGGCCATGGCAATTCCTTTTGGTTTCACATATCTGGGAATTAATGAAGTGTCATTACTGTAGATAAGTACATTAAAAGTGCAAGGAGAAATGAACAATGCTCTGAATCAAGCTTCTGCTCTACAGATTTTGATCATGTATCTAATTCCAGAACTTGTTCGAAGTTTAAAATCAGACTTTGAAGAATAGTGATGCACCTGCAGTTGTTTATGATGGATGGTCATTCAACAGCTGGAAAGTGGCCTGTCACTTTCTGTGAGCATTTTCAAACCCAGCTGAAAGCAGAGGATAATGTGTGTGCTGACTGTTGAGGAGTTCTCTGCAGGTTGGCTTTTAGCGTTTTTCTTTTCTGATGGACAGTGAATTTTATCCGGTCCTAATGAAGTGAAAGAGGCGTGGAATGGCACAATTCTGCGTGTGAAATACTGTGCCAACCTGTACTTCAGACCCTTTTACTGTTACTAGTTATTTACAGAAATATCCGTTATAAGAGGAAGTGGAGATAATAAGCTTATTTTATACTTTTATGGTGGTAACGTGAGAAGAAATTTTTAGTAAATGCCAAAATGAATGTATTTATTAGAATTAATGTAGTCACTAGAAGAAAGTAAAATATTTCTATTTATAGCAAAAACTGATAGCTACCTCATTGAGCCTTTCTTAATGCTATTATAGATATTAAATTGGATATTAATAGAAATATTATAGATTTCTTTATATTTCTATGTCTGTTAATATGGACAGATGAAAATAACAATTAATTACACTGTTTTAGAAAGAGTGAAAGACTGCTGTTCTATTGGTATCCCTAGTAAGTTTGATAGGTATACTTAATTATGGAATTGTATTTTAAAGATACGTGCCAATATAAAAGACTATTAGGACACTTTTTTAATGATAAGAATATAACATAAAAAAAATAGTTGCCTAACATACTGCATAACAGCCATTAATACATAAATATTCTGTGGTCAAACCACATTTCAAACAGATAAGCTTTGCTTGTGTTCCGGAGGAGCAAATGGCATCTGATACATCTCAAATCATCAGAGCTTTCCAGAGAGGACACTCAAGCAATGGCATAGATAGGTCTGCAAAATGTGGAACTCTGACTGTCAAGGTTTAGGGTCAGGGCCATCCACTAGACCTGTAACAGATGCTCTCTGTTAACCTCCCTCCCTCCCCAGAAGGGAAGAGAAAGGGAGTAAGGGAGAGAAACTTAGTGATTAGAAGAGGAAACTAGAACGGCTTTAATGAAAACAAAAGCAGTAATAAAAATGGAATATATACAAATATATACAAAACCAGTATGGAACCTAACCCTTCCTGATGGCAATTACTGATGCTGCAGGGCAGGCACGGGAGAAGTTCCAGGCTGGACTCAGCAGCCTATGGGAACTGGATTCAGAACCTGGATTCTGGTGCTGAATTCAGGAACACACAGATTGGGATCAAAGGCAAACTGGACAGAGTCCTCTTCAGACGGCTGCCACCGAAGAAGAGAGGAAGTCTAAATGACAAGCCAAGTTTAACCCTTGTGATCCCTCACCTTTATACTGACTATGGTGTGTATGGGCTGGTATCCCTCGCTGGTCAGTTCAGGGTCACTTGTCCTGTCGGCTCCTCCTTGCAGGTGCCGCCTTTCACTTTTCTGCACCCCCCAATGTGGTACACAAGACCCAGCAGTGGCCTTGGTCTGCACACCAATCCTTGGTAGTAACTCCAACCGTGGGGTGTTATCACTGCTAGAAGCAGACACTGTCTGTGAGAACAGGCTGCTAACTTCAGACAGTGCAGTTAGTCAGAAGAACTGAGCTGTAAAGTAAAATCACTGAACAGAATTAGCTGTGTTCTCACTCAGGCCAGGACACTGATAAACCTTCCAATACTCAAGCAAATATCTACTGCCTGGAGTTTCAAGATACATTTCAATCTTGCCCCTTCGTAACACCTGTACTAATAATTTGAAAAGAAATATAAAATCTATGTAGAATTGCAGCAGACATTAAAAATTCAAGTAGATTCATTTCCGTGGTAGTTTTTGACAACTTTCAAAACACCAAAGTGTTACAGGAGCCTGGGTCATATGAAATGTCAGGGGAATTGATAGATGATGATTTTTTTATTATTATTTTTAAAGGGTTTTTTAGGGGTTTTTTAAGGGTTTTTTTCTGGTCTTCAGCCTCCCCCAGTCTTCAAAATGGATTTTTTAATATGGAACTCTGATTGTGAGAGAAACTAAACCTTTTTAAAAAGTTATTCTTAGGAACACATCATCAGAATTTCAAAACGTTCCTGGTTAAAGAAGTGAAAATGACATTTCAAAGCTGTTTTAAGCCTTGTGGCACTGTGCTGAGAGGAAAGATGGTTTGAGAAACATGTAATTTGTTTTCCATGATTTGCTCTTGTGGTTCTCTGTACAGAACTTGATGATAGTGGAAAAGCCAAGGCATGGTACAGACCTTTCAGTCATTATAATCCATAAATTTATAATTATATAACCAGAACCTTCTCTGTGGTGTTCTTTAATATTCTGTATTAATATTGAGTATCGAGGTGAAGCGTTCGATAAATCTCACCCTCTTGAATTATATTGCTCTCTGTTTAGGTTATTTATTATTTGTATGGCGTACAGTGCATGCTGTGTATTGACCTGCCCTTTGCTAAAGAAAGGTACCCATCTGCTGCTGCTGCTTCCTCCTCTTAGTTCAGTGACACATGGATTTAGAGCGCAGGATTTGCCTCAAATGATTTGGAAATACCTGTTTTGTTAGCATGCACTGCAATTAGTAAAAGATCATTTAAGTGTTAATAAATAGGGAATTATCCATTGTCTTTAGATGTATGGTCTCTTGACACTATTCAACTTGCATATGCCAGATTGCTGTAGATTGTATGCATCATAAACATATTTTATATTTAGTGGAGTATATCAAATAGCTAGTGCGTGTGTGTTTTGAATTCTGTGCTTATGTTTAAACTCCTTCTACCCCCATTTCATTCTCACAGAAATGGCCTTTTTCTCTTTCTGTTTTGACCTATGGTTTTTATTTCATATCTGCTTTTAAACACAACTGCCCTCTTGCTTTTTTGGGCTTATTTACTACCTATCAATTGCTTTTTGTCCTACGCTCTGATGTATGGGTGCTGTGTTTTATATATAGACTGTCCAGTTTGGTGACCTGTATACTATAGACCTTCTCCCCCTGTTAATGTCATTTTAGCTTCTGAAGGCCTCTTCCAGAGTTTCTGCCCTTCCTCCTGAAAACACTTCCATTACAATTTTTCCTGTTTTCCTTTCCACTGATGTAAGTTGGCCACATTTGCTCACAGCTCTGTAATCAGGCACTCTGCACTGAAATCAGCTAAAATGTACTTAGGGACACAACTGTGAGAATGTGAATGACCTCAGAACAGAAAACGTGCCAGTCATTTCTGCTTATCCTCTGAACTTCTCATTTACCACATTCTCCAGCAGGTAGTTGCTCACCCTGCTTTTGGGTAACATAGTTGTGGCTGGTTGTTTTGCTCCCACTGTAGCGAATAGCACTGACCTGTTTGTTTGCTGCGAACCCTGGAGCAGCAGCTGGAACCACATGAACATACACAGTGCTGCTCTGGTCTCCTCCCATTCTGCACTGCAACAAATTGCTATTTTAGGTGATGGGCAATACCATACATGCATACACCATATGGTATTTCCTTCCAACTCTACAGCTGGCTTTTCGTGTTAAGTTGTAATATTTTGCCATATCAGTGTAAGTTCAGTTTGTCTTTTGGAAGCTGGCTTTATTTTCTAGAATTAGAGGAGTATACTTAGAGGGAAAACTTAATTTTGAAATAAGCGGTTATTAATAGTAAAGGATGTGATGCAATGCTATAGGTTCAACTGAAGATAGCCCTTAAAAGGAAAATGTTAAAGCAATGCTGAAATCCTCATTGTTAAGGAATCGAGCAGTGTAACTTGTGTGTCATTAGCATCAGTATGAGGAATGAAACTTGGAAAACTTGTCTCCTAAAGAGTTCTGTCTTCATGAGCACTGAATTTTGCCTTTAAACAGGGAGAAACACATTAAATGTGTGCTAATTAGGAGTTTTGCAGCAACTTATCTGCAAACTTGGGGTCTCCATTTGTATCCACATGCCGCATTCTTTGCGTTCATCTTGGAATAATATTTTTAAATATTTTAAACAGCAGATGTGCATTGCTTATAGATTTGTGTAAATGTTGATACGCTGTGTACCAAATACATCTCCCATACAATGATCTGTTGACATTATTCTCCGTTGCTTAGCTTCAGACAGTAAAGTCATGACATGCGCTGCTGTTTGGAGGATGCCGAAGGAATTGGAATCAGGCAGTCATGAATCCCCTGATGATTCATCAAGCAACACTCAAACCCTGGAGCTACTCTGTCACCTTGACAACACAGCCCATGGCAATATGGCCTGGTAGGATTCTGCATATTTTATACTCCTAGAAAAAGCCTCAAGGATAGACCTCTGCTGTTACTTTTGTGCAGTTTTATATTGTAGAAGCTACGCTGTACACTTGAAAACTCTTCCATCTTTTAAAAAAAAGGTACAAATTAGGTTTTTAGTCACCGATGTTTCATAGATTAAAAACATTTACTGTAGTCCTACAAACACATGTGGAGTAGCAGCCTGTGTACTGTTTTAATGTGTTTCTCCCCACCTGCCCCCATCTGAAACCTTTGTTGCACAAAGGTATAATACTTAGCATTTCAAACATTTTATGGAATACAAATTTGATGTTGCACTTCAGTCTTTGTTTTTCAGTCTTCACTCAACTGATTTGTCATAAGTGCAAGTAATTTATTGTTTGTTAAGTAAAAAAAAAAAATCATTATTTTATATGGTGCCTGTTTATTTTTTTTTGTTGCCAAAGAAAAGACAAGGAGAGCTGCAGTACTGCAAAGGGTATTACAGAAGTTTATTTCCTTTTCTGTTATTTAATTTTTTTCCATTGCAAGTTCTTTGCTTTCTGGGTATGTATATGACATGTTTACACCGTTTCCTGAACAGATGCAGGGCAAATAAATGTTGATACATTAAGTCTGTATTTGACTAACTGTGATGATGTTCAACATAGTTTTTGAAGCACCTGACCATCTTCCACTGGCAGGAAATGTTGAACCTGTAAGAATATGGTCTGATATCTGTCTATTGAGTGTGGGAAACTACCGGGGGGGGGGGGACCAAATCAACTAACCCCCCCACCTCCATGGAGTAGGAGGTGATTATGCAAGTTGTACAGTTTTCAGAGAATTTTAAGAAGAAAATGTGGAGTAACACAGTAGATTTTTGTAAATAAAATGTGACAGCTCTGAACTGAAAACAAACAAGGATAATGCAACATAGTCGGATCTTTCAGTGTCTTGTGTGAGACTGAAAAGGGCCTCTTTGGTTTCTGTATTCAGACACCTGCTGTGTAAGGTATCCATCATAATCTCATTATACTTAAATATATTCTACTAGGAGTAATTTTACATTATATCAAAAAGGAACAATACTTAAAATCAGTCTCAGTTCCTTTTCAGAATTTGACTGCATAAAAATTTCTATTCATTAGCTAGACAGTAAAAAAAAAGTAGGCTTTAGAAGTGTAGTTAATTCAGTAGATTCTTAATTATATCATATGTTGTACCATAAGTTATAAGCATCTATTTCTAGTCGGTGATTTCTGTTTTGATCCTTGTAGATTAAATTTCAACTAAAAATAAAAGTAAAGTAATATTTATTATTCAATGTTTTTAGACAAGATTGGACTTACCAGTGTATTCAAAAGTGTGTTGTCTAGGCTACTTTTTTCTAAAATCTCAGCTTCCTGAATGTTATGTTTCTGCATGGTAGTATCTTTTTTAATTCTTTGTTACTCATTTTCATATGAATATTTATTTTTAGGACACTTTGATTATACTAACCAATTCCCTCATTAGTGTTACAACCTTTTGATAATTAGTATCATAGAATCATAGAAGGGTTTTGGTTGGAAAAGACCTTTAAGACCATCTAGTTCCAACTCCTCTGCCATGGGCAGGGACACCTTCCGCTAGATCAGGTTGCTCAATTTCCCATTCAGTCTGGCCTTGAACACTTACAGGGAGGGGGCATCTACAGCTTCCCTGAGCAACCTCTTCCAGTGTTTCACTCCCCTCACAGTAAAGAATTTCTTCTTTACATCCAATCTAAACCTACCTTCTTTCAGTTTGAAACCATTACCCTTTGTGCTATCACTACAAACCCTGATAAAAAGTCTCTCCCCATCTTTCTTATTAGGCCCCCTATAAGTATGGGCAGGCTGCTATAAGGTCTCCCTGGAGCCTTCTTTTCTACAAGCTAAACAACTCCCCCCCTCTCATCCTGTCTTCATAGGGGAGGTGTCCTTATCCTCCTGATCATCGTTTTGGCCCTCCTCTGGCCCCACTTGAGCAGGTCCATGTTGTTCTTACACTGTGAGCCTCAGAACTGAATGCAGTACTCCAGGTGGTGTTTTATGACAGCAGAGGGGCAGAATCATCTCCTCAACCTGCTGGTCGTACTTTTCTGGATGCAATTGGCTTTCTGGGCTGCTAACGCACATTGCCAGTTCACGTGGAGCTTCTCATCAATGAACCAGCTTTGTATGTGCTGGGAGGGTGCCTCCTCAAAGAGGGACATTCTGCTGGCTGAGTGGAGACTTGATGTACGCATAACCCAGCAGCTGGGCGCTGTCCTGTGACCATCTGCACAGCTCAAAGGCACTTATCCTACCTGACCTTCAAGGCAAAACGGTAGGTGCTTGTCTGAGAGCAAAGGCTGCAGCTCTGGCAGGGTTTTCTGCACCATTAACCCAGTGGTGGCCAATGCCTCCATCCAGACAGAGCTGCTGAAGGCAGAGGCTGCAGTGCAGATGTCAGACTGCAGGCATGGATTGGATCGTTCTCCTGACATGGGGATAGGCAGGAGATCTGCCTGCAAAAAGTGTGCCCAGTTGGAAGACCACCTGCAGCAGCTGGCTGAGCTTTGGAAGGCAGTGAGAAGGCTGCATGACATCAGAGAAGTTGAGAAGGACTAAACTGCTTCCAAACACCGTCTGCAGTAGACCCACAGCCCATTGACAAACATCCAAAAACTCAAGGGAGGAGGCCAATAACACAGAAGAATGGAATCTTGAAATAGCAAGGGCCTGCAGGAGGAGGAGACTGTGTGAAGCCTGAGGTTGTCTTGCAGAACCACTTCACTGCTCTGCAAAGTGAAGAGGAAAGATCCACCACGTGAAGAGACACTGGAGCTGAGTAAGGCAGCCCGATCTCCTCCCCATATAACAACCAGCACAATTGAGAAAAGGCAGTTGGATGACAGTAATAGGCAGCTCTCTTCCAAAATGTGCAGAGGGATCAATCTGCTGACCCAGTGCACTCTCTAGAGAGGTGAGCTGCTTACCAGTGGCTTATGTCAGGGATGTAACCCAGAGACTACCAAGTCTCATACAGTCCACTGACTGTTATCTGCTGATGTTTCACATGAGTGCCAGTGACACAGCCAAGAGCCACCTGAGGAGAATCAAGAGAGGTTACAGAGCCTGAGAGCAGCAACAGGGGACTCTACAGCACAGGTGGTTTTTTTCACCAGTCTTCTTGGTCAAAGGGAAGGAGTTTGAAAGAGCCAGTCAAACATGGTGAATCAACAAATCGTAATGGGACTGGTGCCATGTCAAGGGGTTTGGCTACTTAGACCATGAGACTTGACAAGTGACAGGGGAGACCATTGACAAGTAATGTTTCTCAGGGGTTGGTACTGGGACTGACACCATTTAATGTCTTTGGCAACATGGACAGCGGGGTCCAGTGCACTCTCAGCAAGTTTGCAAACGCAACCAAGCTTTGTGGTGCCATCTACATGCTGGAGGGAAGGGATGCCCTCCCATTCAGAGGCACCTTGACAGGCTTGAGAGGTGGGCCCTTGCCACCCTCATGAAGTTCAACCAGGCTAAGTGCAAGGTCCTGCACATGAATTGGGGCAATTCCAACTACAAGTACAGGCTGCGCAGAGAATGGGTTGAGAGTAGTCCTGAGTTTTCAATACACTTTGGAATACTGTTTTTGGTTTGTTTTAATCTTTACCTTTTACCCCTTAAGGTTTGTACTTTCTTATTTTGATTTTCTATAATCTGTTTCTATCTGATGTTGGAATGCCAGAAATTGGTGTGGTAGCCTGATCACCAGAGGAGGAATAGTGGGCATATCACTGCTTTATGTATCACAATGTGTACTTACCTAAATACCAAAAAAAAAATTTTGGTTTTTTGGGTTTTTTCCTCTAATACATCTTGTAGCAAAATCATGTGCTATTTTCTGTCTCCTGTGGTCTGTCTTTGTTCAGTACTAGTGCTCACAAATCTGCTACCATTTAATGCCCATTATTGATCTATTTATATGTGTGTATATACATGTAAAGATTTGTAAATGTCTTGTGTTACAGAGAGATAAAAGTTGTAAATAAAACAGTTGGCTTTAGTACCCTTCAGGTCATCTCAGGCAAGCACAACTGACTTAGAGGATCTTGTTCTAGAGCAGGCTTTCCTATTCCTGTCTCAGTCATAATGAAAACAGCTCACATAAGACTGAAGTAAACATTTTGTGCCAAATGTATGTCACTTAACGGGCCATGTCCCACTGAGTGGTGTGTTGACTACAACTAGCAACCTAAATTTTTTTCTATCACATATTTCAGGTGTTTAGAAAAACATGAAACTACTCTAGACACGGCACAGCTGTTGTTAGAATCAACAATAAATCAGAAAAGCAATATTCCTCAATGCAAAGTGTAAATAGCTTTCAAACTTCAACATAAGACCAACATTCTGGTGTACACAGTCACTTTGTATGAGATCAGTGTTGGACTGGCACCATAAACTTGCAGTGAGAAAGGCAATGCTTATTCTGGTCCTGTCATTTGCCTTGCCATTAAAGTGTACTCTTGTACATTTTACTCATAAAACACAAGCTGAATACTGACCCTGGGGGTACCATGTGACCACATGCACTTTAAGATGTTTGTTTAATCAACAGAGTGCAGTAATGTTCTGCAACCACTACCCCTGGTAAGAGTGAAAAAGTCTGAAAGTAATGGTAGCTTTTTAAATGATGCATTGTAGATGTGATACTTTCTCTCCCCCAACCCCCCCCCCATTAGTTTTAAAAATTATTAGTTTGAATTCGTTAGAAAAAGGAAAAACTTAACCTGGACTATTTCATATGCTGGACAGGGAAGAGTGCTGTAGCTGGCAGTATACTTTAGTATTGCAAGAAATAACGTTGTTCTTGGGCTTTATTGCACCTGGTGTGAATTTCTGTGATTCCAAATAGCAGCTCATGGGAAGGTGTTTTGTGTGTCTCTGCATCCATAGCAGACTGGGTTGCAGATCATAGGTAACTGAGGTATGAGTGTAATTAAAAAGAAAAAAGCGTAACTATCTTGAAAATTCAACTGGTTGTGTACTCTTCCATCAACTGCCTGTCTCAGGGGTTTATTTGCTTGTACTTTTGTTTGTTTTCTCTGTTCTGTTTCTTAACTTTTCTTCAAGGTTTATCTTCTTGCATTGTTTTTCTCTTCCATTAAGAAAACCTGATAGTTGAAAAACTACCTCACTGTTTTTGTGTAGCTAGTGTCATGTACTAGGGAATGCAAGGGGGGACTTTTTTCTGTGTCTGGTGTGCCAGGTATTGGTTTTGCTCAATTGTTTACTGACGTGAAGAACAGCTTATCCTGGGTTTTCTTACCTTAATCTCTTCTCTTTTATGGAATGCTGTGCTCAGATCCCTCTGTAATTTCTTACTGAAAGCTAGCAGGGACATAGTTAATACCAGTTCTCTTCTGTGAACCAAGACCAAAAAGAGCATTTCCAATTGATTGTGACTAAAATCCTAAAATTCCCTTGCCGGTATCTGATCCCTCTGCCCCTCCTGCTCAAGGTCTTTTGAAATACCTTTCTAGTCTTGACGAAACACTTGACAAAAATCTGATCTCCAAGACATTACGGACTAGTGAACAAGAAATGTATTTTTCTACACTTCTATTTTATCTCTATTGCATGAGTTACAGTATTTAGAAATTAAATATAGCTATTTGCTTTGAAAGCTTAGAGGCAGTGACAGAATCTGGGATCTATCAGAATTTTTACTTAAACTCCTGTATGGCATAGAGGGAGTTCAGAAAATTCAGCACATGCTTAAATTAGGCAAAAAAATAGGCCTATTAATTGCTCTGTTTGGTTCAAGCTTAGGACTTTTTTTTTTTTCACTCTACCTAGTGTTCCTCATGTGAGCCAAAATGAAAAGGTCTTGTGAGCAAAATTCCTGGGTGAATTACTTCCAGAGTGAAATACCCCAAAGATACATGGGGATTTATATGGTGGGCTTTTGGGTTTGGTTTGTTTTGGGTTTCTGTTTAGTTTTTTTTTTGTTTGTTTTTGTTTGTTTTGGGTGTTTTTTGGTGGTTGTTTTTTTTTAAAAAAAGCCTTTTCTATAAATCCATTTTGTAGATAAATGTATGTATTCATACAGCATTACACATACAGAACCATAGGCTCTTTGAAATGTTTTAAGAATGAGTAATTAAAGAAACTTGCCATTGGGTACCTTGCAAGAGCAGTCCAAGGTAGAGCCTGGATAGGAGAGGCCAAGGAAACAGGACAGCAGTTAATGAGATTTGATTACTCCTCTGAGTGCAACTTGCAGGAGTTCCTAAAAGGGTGTCTCTTTAAAATGCTGAATATTCATGTTTTAGGAGTAACTTACTGTTCTACTTTTTCCTCACTTTTCCTGGAGACTTTTTTGGTAGTAGACTTGACAGGATATTCCTAAGAGAAGGAGGATACTACAGGCTGTGAGAGAAAGTGTAATCTGTGAGATCTTGAATTTGGAACTCAGCAGGGACTTTTCTCAGAAGTAAAGGTGCAAAGCTGGAGTTTCACCTCTGGCATCTGCTGGAATTAGTCTTACTCTTTATCTGCTTAACATCCTACTTACTGCCTTCCAAATTTGGCAGGTATAAAACAGAGTAGGTGCTGCTCAGTAGCAAGGTACATGCTTCAAAAGAGAGGAGGAACAAGTGAGCTAAGTTGGATGGTGGTCCATGTAGTAAATCTGGAATGAAATAAAAGCAAAATAAATAAGGGGAAAGTGTTAGATGACCAGCATGGGTACAACTGAAAAGGGAAAATGAATGTAGGTTAGAGACAAGAAACATAGAAGCTCGGTTGTGGGAGGACTGAAAGATGAGGAATGAAGAATTCATGTTTTATAGAGAAAACAATAGTCAGCTGCTAAAAAAAACTGGAAAGGGATGAATATGCTTGAGTATGTTAGGAATAATGATACGTTACTTCATGAAGCCTCTCTACTTGCTGAAGTTGATATCTTTATTATTATTATTATTTTTTACTGTATCCCATTCAGCCCTAAGTACGGAGTTGCAAATATTGCCATATTTAAGAGGAATTAGAGCGGATGACAAATTATAATTTTTGGTTTTGAAGTCATAGATTTTGAGGACTAAGGAATGTGTATCACCTAAATATTAAAATAGAATTTTGAATTCACAAAGGAGAAATTTACTATGTTCCCACAGTCTGTTTTGATACCTACTTTTTATTTGGTGTTTTATCTAAGGTCTCCAAAAGGAATACTGAGAAACAGCATCTCTTCCTTGGCTGTGATTGCACTGTGTGGAGTAACCTCATTGCGGTCAGCTTTCTACAAAAGCACAAATTTTCTATAACAGTCCTTTCAACCTGAATGCAAGTTTGCTTTATTTAAGATAAAGATGCCCTATAGTACCCCTCTGTTAGGCATCAGGATATATGTTAGTGTTTCATAAAAAAAAAAACCAAAACCAAAATAATTTAATGGTCAATATCTAATGAATTTAAACCGGAAAGTAGCACTTCCTTTAGGAAGATCATATCATCTTGAATATATGATATATTAGCTGTTGTATACTCTTTATAGAAAAGGCATGTAATAAATGCAATCAGAACACTTTATGATATGAGAACTTTTATTTTAACACTTCACATGTCCCAGTACCAGAAATACAGTAGTGAGGAAGGAGATCACTCTTGTATCTGTATACGAGTCTTTGAGAGACTCAGGAGTGCCAATTGCATAGGGTGCGATATCAGCTGACCTTCAGGGGTTTTTAGGGGTTTTATATAATAGTTGCCAAGCTGATACTGTGTCATGGGCCTTTCAGTTTCTTCACATAACACACAAAATTTCAGAGCTATCAAGAGAACCATATTTGTAAAGCTGACTAATTACAGAGTAAAAAAACTATCGGCATTTAAGAATAATTATTCCACACTGGTTCATTCCACACATTTATATTCTCCATCAGGCTCCTTTTGATATTACAAAAATGAAGTATAGAGAAAGCTTTTTGGAAAAAGTTACTGTATCACAAGTTTCTACTGGGAATGTACCTTACAGCTCCTTACAGAATGTAACTTACAGTTCCTTATCAGTACTGTCACTTCCCCTTTATATTCTGATCTTTTCTAAAATGGTAAAAATTTTAACTGTATCTTATGCTCTACTTCTCTTCCCTTTCCCTTCTTAATTCTGTCTGATATTCTGAATTCTTTACAGGGTTTTGATCTCTTGAATCTTTGATTACCCTTTATTGTGAATAAATCCATTTATAACGTATAAATCCAAATGTTCAACCATTTGTTGTCTCTTTGTCAGATTTTCTCTCTCATTTTCACTGGTTATTGTCCTCTAAAATGTTTCTGGAACTAGTAGAAACTCATGTCTCTCTTTCATGCCCTCGAATGTTTTTGGTAATTTTGAGTGTTTAGTATTGTGCAAGTTTAAAACTTTAAGCTATTCAGTGTAGTCACTCATACTAGGGAATAATTGGTAGTTCATTAATTGAATAATGAAATAATAAACCGTGTTACATGCCCAGTTTACATTCATTTTTGATAAGAATTTATTTTACTCTAGTCTTGTGAAGCTGAGGGAAACCTACTGAAATCTGATGCTGTAGCAGATGTTAAGAGAAAAGTATGTTGTATTTAATGTATGTGAACTTGTACTACGTGTTCAGTTAACTCATGACCACTTCTGATAATTTTAACAGATTACATATGCTTGAAATGAAAATTAGTTTTGTTGAAGTCTTGCAGTTGTTTGTTTACCTTGGATTTGTAAATCATGATACAGACAATAATATAGATTTTTAAGGTTTTTTTCACTTGAAGAGTAACACATGAGTGTGTAGAGTACTATTTAATGCCTTCTTCCTAACTTGAAAGTAGTTTTTCTCTTCAG
Organism: Todiramphus chloris collaris; assembly: GCA_025345505.1. NCBI lineage: Eukaryota > Metazoa > Chordata > Aves > Coraciiformes > Alcedinidae > Todiramphus > Todiramphus chloris. The sequence goes on from JANVCC010000018.1 coordinate 18,180,420, forward strand.
TTCTCAGCGTGCAGTCATATTCCTGAGTTTTACTGCCAAATTAATTGTTGTTTTCCACACTGAAGTAAAACTGAGGTATTTAAAAGTGATTTTTTTTTTCCTATTTATAATGCCACTTCAGCTATTCTTATCACTAAAAAATTGAGATTGCAGTCTGCCTCAACTGATTTTGCAGGTTAGATAGATACTAGCTAGTTTTATTCTCAGGTTTTTCTTTAATTTCTTAAAAGGTTAGTCAGAAACGTTTAAGAAATTATGGTGAAGAACTGGAAAAAATAATTTATGTAGGTGAATTTTAGATGTTCATGAGGAACCAGCTTTGAACAGGTGTCCCTGTTTTCTTGGTCTTGGACTCCAGTTTTCTCTCCAAAACCTCCTTAGGCATTTGTTATTTGGAATACTTGTTCTTTTCTAGAACAATATTCTGTGATTATTATAGATGGAGTAATATTGCTGACAGTTCCTTACACAGTAGTTAAAAATTCAGGGCTTTGACATGTCTTTTGCATGTCTGTTCAATAGGGGAAAAAAAAAACCAAACCAAACCTTTTACACTTACTTATAAGTGCAACTATTTGGTAAAATATATATGAGAACTTAAGGGGTGCCCTGCAGCCTCTAACAGTCCATCCAGCCCAGTGTTCAGTCTTGGGCAGTGTTGATGAAGAGGTTTTGTAGTGAGACTGCTCTAGCTCGAGTCCCAGCCACTTCTTGCAGTCCATTCTCTTCAAATTCCCCCAGTGTCTACAGTCAGTGGATTAAGGGTATTAGAGAGTACATCTGTTCCAGGTCCATTTATACCTTTATACCTTGGGTCTGCAGTTCTTCTGAACAGAAAGTGTAGTCATTTTTCCTCAACTGTCAATGTGGACCCTAGGCAATCGTAATAATTTTTTATATAGGCCCATGTTTCAAATCATTGGAGAAATGTACTCGGAGGAATCTTGTTTTTTTTTTATTCTGCCCCTGTCCAACCATGAAGATGTCCTATGTCCTTCTTGTTACAAGTAACAATGAATTAACAAGGGTATGCTATTTCCATGTTGCCATCTTTTCAAAAGTACCATATCAAAGCACTCAGTGTCCTCCCAAAAGTAGATTCTTGTTTGCTCTAAAAGGAGTTTGCAGAGATTTCTTTTGTCCACTCCAGCTGTTTCATACATAAGCTTGGTTTAGCCCTTAATCTTTACATTAGTACATGGAAAAAGCTATTGGAATCGTGTAGCCTCCAGAAAGCTGAGGACTTTTACCTGACAGCAACCTGTGTGCCTTCCTGGCAGACATTCATACGATTAAAAAGTTTCTCCTAGGCTGACCACATTACTGATCTTTGACAGACAAGCCAATTATGTGTTTCTTTCATGATACATCACATATCTGTAATATTCACTTGGTGTTGTTTTAAGTCCTGTTCAAGCAACAGAAAGGAAATGGTGTCCATGGCAGCAGCTGCTCCATGAGCAGTATGTTGTAGAATGATAGTGATTATGGGACTTCTCTCCATCTGTTTTGCAAATGAATCCTAGGTTTACAGTTTTTCTGCCCCCCTTCAGTTTCTTTGAAGAAACTCATATACCTGCTGAGCATTCCGTTCTTCTGCATGTGCTGTTAATTGTATATAGTGGGTATATATACAATATATAGTGGGTATATATACAATATACCCATTATTGTATATAGTGGGTGACAGTTGTCATCAGTGTCTGTTTATGTGAAATGTAGTACTACTTTGAAGCTTTTTTCCTGTTGGTGTTAAGGATGAAGGTGAAAACAGCTTTCAATACTCATGTAGATCTTTAAACTGTACATACTTTTTCAAACCACTCTTACTTGACTCTTCAGCTGGGTTTCTTGTCCAAAGCATGTTGTTAGTTGATTCTTTTTCATATTAGTTTCACCTCCTCAGTGAGTTTTTCCAAAAACTGTTAAAAAGATTTAGCTTTGTAATAGTATCTGCAAATCCTCCAAGCAGATACATGACTTTATGCTTAGTAAAATGCTTTTGCTGGTATATAGAGCTCAACAGGTACCATAAACTATGCTGCCAAAACACTGCTTTCCTATAGTAATTTAACTGCATATACTCTAGACCTTTTGTTAGTGCAGATCTGTCACCAAACAAGCCCTACAGCTATGATGTGTTCTTCTGTCTTGACACATGTATCTCACATGGACTTGTTCTAAAACACTTGAAGAAAGAAAAAAGAATTTCCAGAATGTGTTGAAATAGCCAGTGAGTCCTCAGGTATTTCAGCCATGAGTAACAGTAGGATAACTAAAATACTACCATAAAGTATCCATCCTGGTAACTAAACTTAAAACTTTTGCAAGAGCTGTCCAGTATGTAGACATGTATTTAGCACTTGAGCAATATGAGAAGACATGGATGAAACATAATGAAGTTTAAAGGGTTTTGTGTATTTGCCCTAGAGTACTATTTATGAGCGTTTCTGCCACTTTGAAATGTTCTTGTTGTAAATAACCTAATAATCATTACATTGATGAAATACCAAATTTCTTAATCTATTGTATTCTTTAGACCATATTTGGTGTTTCATGGAATATCAGAAACAATGCATAATCTTTTATAGTTAACACCAATCTTTTCTCTCTCCTCCTTAAGAGAATATAGGAGAAAAAAAAAAAAGTGAACCCCTCAGGGTTCACTTAGAAAACAACAACAAAACCAACCAAACAAAAAACACACAAAAAACCCCCAAAACAAGCAACTTTCCAACACTAAAATAACCTGGGGAGACATCACTGATGGGCATCATACTTTAAAAGAAGGAAGAGCTGGTTGTGGAGGTGAAGGTCAAAGGCAGCCTTTGCTGCAATGACCGTGACATGGTGGAGTTGAGGAGCCTGAGAGGAAGGAGCAGGGAGAAAAACCAAGCTTACAACCCTTGACTTCAGAGATCTGCTTGTTAAGCCCCCCGTGATGAGGCCCTGGAGGAGAGAAGTCCAAGAAAGATGTTTAATATGCAAGGATCACCTTCTTCAAGCTCAAGAGTAGTCTGTTCCCACAAGCATGAAGTTGAGCAAAACTCCAGGGTATCTAGTGATATGCTGGATGTGCCAGTAAGAGGTAGAAGGTAGAGGAGAAGAATGCATCCTAAAAAATCTAGTATACCTTTTATATTTTTGAAAGCAGAGCATGTTCTGGAAGGATGAATTAATATTCCTCATCTGTCTGCAATAAATGTGTGACAATAGGCAAAATTAGCCTCATAATATTGTTAATCAACTGTAAGGACTTGTCTGCAATACCAAATGAACATGGAGAACCCCCACAGCCTTAGTAAGACCATGCTACAAAGCTACTTCATAGCATGAATTCCAGTTAGTGCTACCCGTGGGTTTCTTTCTTTGTGGGATTTTCATATGGGTGATCTCTCTGAACACAGAAGAAAGTATTGGCAACTTGATGGGAAGAATTTAGGATGGGAAGGTATTAGGACGTCACCTGGAGTACTGCAGCCAGCTCTGGAGCCTTCAACACAGGAAAGACATGGACCTGATGGAGTGGGTCCAGAGGAGGGCCACAAAGGTGATCAGAGGGCTGGAACACCTCTCCTACAAGGACAGGATGAGGGAGCTGGGGTTGTTCAGCCTGGAGAAGAGAAGGCTCTGGGGAGACCTACTAGTGACCTTCCAGTACCTGCAGGGGGCCTACAGGAAGGCTGGAGAGGGGCTGTTCATCAGGGCCTGTAATGAAAGGACAAGGGGTAATGGGTTTAAATTAGAGAAGAGTAGATTTACATTGGATATCAGGAAGAAGTTCTTTACATTGAGGGTGGTAGAACAGTGGAATAGGCTACCCAGGGAGGTGGTTGAGGCCCCATCCGTGAGGATATTCAAGGTGAGGTTGGATGAGGCTCTGAGCAGCCTGGTCTAGTTGAGGGTATCCCTGCTCACTGCAGGGGGGTCTGGACTAGATGATCTTCAGAGGTCCCTTCCAGCCCCAGCCATTCTGTGATTCTATGTCTTATGTTATTGCAGTCTGAAGAACTGTAGGTGACACTTGCAAGAACTCTGACCAAACGCTCTACAAGAACTGTCTGTGTATAGAACTTGTGTATTTTATTACTGAGCAATAACAGAGCATACTTGGCTGATGTCTTAAATTTTGAAATGATTACCCATGGCTTTCTTCCTTTAAAGTAGGTCTTGCTATGTACTGTTCCACACGTTTAGTTCCATAGCTTGTTTGTGCTCTGCATCCACCAGTAATTACTCCTACTGTGCTGCAAGTGCAGGCAGAATGTAGGTAAATTGGTTAAACCAGAGACAGAGTGACTGTCGGTCACACAGAGTAGAGATGTTAATTCCCATCTATAATGTTTTGTGACTTGAAATGTTACCCGTGACAGCTTTTGTCAGTTTAATTCGTATGTGGAGTCTATGTAATCAATTTGCATGATTATGCTTTGCTGTTTTAAGCATTATTAATCTGTAAACCCGTGACCAATCAGACACAAGTCTTAGATTGTTAATTAACCCTGGAGGTGTTCACTTGTTGGTCATCACTTTAAAATACAAGTAGCTCAATGGGAATTTAGTAGTTGTTTCTATGAAATGGATACTTAGGAATTCCAGCTTAAAATCATTGAGTCCTATATCTTGCTGTCTTCTAACAAATTCACTACCATGCTTTCTGCCAGATTGTGAACTCCTTGGATTCAGGCTGTCTTTATTATGTTTACATGTACATAAATACCTTCTCAATGCTGAAATTAATTGGGCACGCAAAGCAAGAATCACCATTCTTTTTCTCATTATAAATGTGTTTAATCACATCTTCAGTAGAGAAGGACATTCGGTGAAGCAAATACAACTACCAAGGATGACCCTTTATTTTGCATCCTGATTTATGAGTTTTCAAAAGACTGTATGAGGTTGCCAACACTGTAGTATGATAACGTAAAACAAAATTAGAAGCATTTTGGAGGCAACTGTCACCTCTTTGTTGGCATACTCTTGTACTCATTTGCACAGCACTTTTACTTTTCTGAATGTAAAAATAATTTAAGAGCCAGAATGAAACCCAGCTGCCTTTGGGGTTCTTGTCCAAGATATTATTTAACTTAATTTCTCATTCTTCTCAGCAGTCTCTTAGCTAAAAAGGCACCCAAGATAAGTTCACCTTAACTTTCAGGTTTTTTTAGGAAGCTATGATTTTTCTTTTACTGTGTCTTGAGGAGTTGGACACCAAAATACATCTCAGTAGCTGAGAATTTTGAAACAAAGCATTACTTACATGTGCTTCAGTACAGTACAGAATAGTCAGAACTGGTTTTATTCAGAAATGTGGCCACTCTGTAGAGCACTTGTGTAAAGAGTAAGAACTGTAGCTTCCTGGTTGTCCTCAGTCTCACATCCTTCCTTTTAGAATAATGTCCTAATCAGCTGATTAGCAGAGTCACCTTTAAATTTGAATCATTTTACTGCAGAGCAAGGCAGGATATTGAATCCTAATAAATGCGTTTTTTTTTACTTTTTGTTTATGGTCTGCACTGAGGCTACAGCATGTTCTGCCAAGTTACCAAATATTTAAGTGTATTTTCTGGTTTGGCATGCATGAGAATTTTGTCTTGCAAAATTTTTCCACTTATAGAAATAAATGGTTGTCACTTCTATAATTATGGTTAAGCAGTAGTTAATGTTTGCTTTGTCCAACACTTTGTGTCTGACTGCGGTTCACAGCTATAAAAGCATTTGCATGTTGCTTTATTCTTCTTTAGTCTATAATGGAGAACTTTGAATTGTTCATTTGTAAAAGCTCAGTGCGTTAATAAATGATGGTGTTAACTATCTTTTCAGCATAAACCATAGATAATAGAGTTCTTTCATGTGTGCATTTGAGTGAATATTTTAAATTCTCTTTTTTCTTTGCTAGGAAAATGTTCTCTGTAGGATTTAATTTTTTTTTACCACAAACTACTAGCTCGAAGCTAATTTGAAGCATCAGGAGTCAGATGATAACAAAATAGGGTAAAAGGCAACAAATATAATTGCTCGTCTGCTGTTTATAGATTATCTAAAGAGCAGCCACAAAGTTGACACTCAGTTTCTGAGTGGCAGCTGTGAATTTGGCAATTATCTTGTCTGATTCTGAAAACTGTAAGCATCAGCAACTGTTGGCATGCTCAGGAAAATAGTATTGCCTCATTTATCTGTTTTCCTTTTTAAAGAATATTGCCACCTTTGCTAGGTCTGAAAATTGTTGTAAATGAAAATGTCAGGTTTTCTAAAATTTTTTTGTATCTTGCTCAGAAAGCTTTATATTTTATTATTACTTTTATTTTTTTCTCTCTGGTAGTATTTCTACCCCCCTCACACCCCCCAGGATTTTATGTTGAACATTCAGTCATGACTACAGAATACAACTGAACATGTTACAAAGTGATTTGAGTAACCTTTGCTTAGATTATAAAATCTGACTGATCACTACAAACACACCCATAAAACAATGAACACAGTGAATGAATAAAAGACAAATTAAATCCTCATCTTAGAAGGACAGACTGAATGTGGAAAGACTCTTTCATTCCAAGGTATGTTAACTGGGTTATAATTGTCTGTAATTACCACAGTGTATTCAGATATAAAAATTCTTCACTTTGAGGCTCAGTGGCACTCAAGGATGTGAAATTTCACCCTACCTCTGAAAACATCAAAGAAAACGCTTCTGATGTAGCTTTTACAACTGAAAGTTCAGTGATCAGTTCAGGAAAGGTGCAAATATATCAACACGCATAAAGAATATTTGACATCTGACTGGAAGAACTTTTAAGAGTTAATTGGTCAAACCAGATTTCATTATTTATAGTTACAAACATACCTACATATATCAACACCAAACTCCAGTTATATTTTCAGCACTATGTAAGAAAACCTGTGGACTTGAGTAATTGTGATCCAAATAGACCTGAAGATTTCTTAATTACAACATTCAGTTGTTTGATGATCCTGATGTCTTTTACTTTCATCTTGGGAAAACTGGACTGTGGAAGGTTGGTTGTGATCACATGCAGGTTATAGTGCTTTTTTGTTTGTATGTTTGGATTTGGGGGGGAGGGGTGTTGGTCTTTTCTACTCCTGTTACATGTTCCTAAATTTTTTATCTCTCTTGATGGATCTAATTGATACCTACGTGCAACAAACCTTATGGAATTCTGAAATACCCATGCCAGTTGGTTGCTGCTTATTATAATAATAAATCATTATTATATTATGGTAGTTGAATATGCAATTGAAACTGCTTTATCATTTGTATCAAAACTCTTTTTCAGTTGCTTGTAAGTTTTTCCGAGTTATACCACACAAGTTTAACAAGAAACACTTTTGAAAATAAGATTAGGAAAGCTACAGACAAAATAGGGCTAGACCAATTCAAAGCAAATCATTTTAGTTCCCTGTCCTTGTTAAAACATACTTTAAAACGTGGTAGCTTAATGTGCTAAATGTAGTGATTTTGTCCTAATACAAGACAGCTTATTACAAATGAACTTTTGTAAGTAGTTTATTTCCATGGATTGACAATATAATAAGGATGCAGGTCATGATTCCAGCAAAAGAGAGATGCAGAAGCAAGTCCTTTCTTTGATCTGACCTAACAGCAGACAGGTGCAGTTATCTGCCTGTATGTCTAATGGTTGCTTTACTAAAAGTGTGCTGTAAAAAGCAATTAAGCTCTTTGTAGAAGAAGGAAGAGGATTTTGTGTGGAAGGGAACAGCTGAGAACAGTTGAGGTTGATCTTTCACTTTTGGTGTGAAAAAATGACACCGTGTTGCTTCTTTCTGTTACCTACAGATTCCTGTTTTCTTGGGGTTTTTTTACCATAAGATTAGATGGAGATCCATGACTTGGATCTTGTGCCAGCCAGGTCATACCCGGTGTCTTAGGAAGTTGGGAGCTGTGCAAAACTGGAGATTAAACAGGAGCTTGCATAGTGTGCAGCACTGAGGTGGGAAGGTAGCTGGTGGCTTACTTGCTCAAGGCTGCATCTACTCATGCAACCTTCTTTCATCTCTTCAATCCAGATACTGAATTGATTCATGCAAGAAGCTAAACAGACTAGACTACTTTTGTCTAGTGATGGGACTTGTGATAAACTTCAAGAGGTGGTCCTTCTTATATGCACTGAGAATAAGAAAAACATAAATGACTTTGAATAATGATTTTTTTGTCTAGAGATGACAAGTTTCTCCACTTAAGTGTTATCTCCAGCAAAATTAAGGCTGTTGTGCATATACTCATCTGTGCTGCCCATAATGACTGGCATAAATATGCTGCTTCTTTTAGGCAGAACTAGAGATAAGGACTGATGTCTTGCATTCCTTCATGTATACTATGAAACTGGTGAATCACAGGTAAAAGTAAATGTTGACTGAGTTATGATGGCAGCTGCTGAACTGGGAGAGGTTTGCATCAAAGCTCTGAGGCTTACAGTTTTTGGTGCATCTGCAAAAAGGATGCATAATGTGACGTATGAAGGACTTTGAGGTTTCAAGCTAAAGTACTGAAAAGTGAGCGTGCATCAAGATCTTTGGGTTTTATCTGTGTATGTATGAAGAATGATTGCTCCAATAGCATAATCACTGTTCATTTTTGCATGATCGCTCTATGATTCAGTATGCAGAGTGGACAACACTCTGTAAGGATTGTTGTCTGAAGGACAACACAGAGTAAGGGTTTTGAGAAGCTCCCTTTTTCCAAATAGGTTAGCATCTAGGTAAGCTCCATGGCTTTCCTTTTTCTGCCAGATTTGGATGGGATGTCAAAGGGTACTGAACAGAAGAAGAAAAGGATGTGTACATTGGCACTGACTAAAAGATTCCCTAAGCAAGCTGAAGTTTGGTAACACATAGCTTTTAAGTAACTGATACTACAAATAATCTTCATCTAGTATGTGTAAAAATTGCTAGAGTGCTTGTTAATGGCAGATTTTACATTTAAAATACAGGGCAGATTTCATCTGAAGGAAAGCATAAGTAATATAGTTTAATATGTTTTGGAATAGATTAGATCCACAAAGTTAAAATAGCTTCCTAATGCAAATTCTGATTGGTTTTAATGTTGTTTTGTTCTGGTTTTTTATTTGTTTTCTGTTTTACAGTGTTATGTGGGAACCAATGGGAGATGGTAAAAAGGTAATTTCACTGGCTGATAATAACATATTAATGTGGGATCTGCAGGAAAGTTCTGCTGAAGCTGTGGTAAGGATTTTTTTTAACAAATCATGATATACTTGAATATAGTACAGACAATAACATTCACTAGCCTAGACTTTGCCCATCTTTTAACCACACCTTCAGAAATATCTTGTTGCCTTTAACGTGTGTGAGGACAATGAATAGTCTATCGGTTGTCTTAAATACAAGTCCTTAAGAGTAATACATTATGTGTGTTGCTAGTGATTAATATTTTCCTTTTTCTAGAGTTCCCTTTAGTAATACCAATTTGATGAATGCATAGAAGGGAAAAACTGGTGATGGGTAATGCCAAAGGTTATTGAATTCAGATAATAGTGCATTGACTCATGTTGGTTATTACCGTGCAGCCCTCTATTTAATTTACAACCCTTGTTGTATGTGTAAGCATAATATGAATTTCTGTATTTACTATGCACTGCTTTGACTTTCACTATTGATGTAATTTGGTACTGTACTGTCTATTTGTATTATTTCACTCTTTGTTAAAATCTTCTTATTCCAGAATATATATATAAAAAGGTGTTATTGGTGTGGATTTCTGCCTGGCTATGCCACTCTTACAGATGAGCAAAAAAAGTCTTCCTATTTACTTGTCTATGGAATATCTATGTCATTACAACTTTGAATGTCTTTGTACAGAGTCTTTCATGTCAGTTTCTGTCCTTAAAAATGAAAACTGCTTACATTAAGGACGTTATTATTCAGCTGATCTGTTGTCACTTCTTGAATTAACTCCTCCGTTTGACGACTTTAGGGTTAGTTTCTTTTCTTGGACGCTGCAGAATCAGATTTTTCAACTGACAGTTGTTTAAAGAGTCAAGACATTGTGTCCATAAACCCTTCCCTGTTGTACCATCTAACTGTGTGCAAATAGATGATGTCTTGAGTTGTTATTATTTTGCTAGGATTTGCACGGTATCAATGTAATGTGACATAGCTAATCCTTTAAGTTAATGATTAGGCCCATTGTATTCCCTCGCTAAATGAAGAACCTTCAGCTCTGTTTGTCACCTGGATCTTCAGCTGGTGTTCTGTTAGCTTCCAAGGCTTCTTCCAAGTAGTGTTTGTTTTTATGAAATTGATGTTGAGAGTTTCTGAAGGCTGGCCTCCAGGAGCTTGGCTGTGGCATTGTATCTGGTGGATCTGCAATACTCCTGCATTAGTCTTTGGTTTTTGTTTGTTTTTCTTTAAGGTCTGCATAACACACAGACTTTCTTGGATGCCTTCTTTAAACCTTTTGAAAAACTACTTTTGAGGGTGGTGCTGCTTCCATGCTATCGCTCTTCACATCTCTGAAGTGCTGGGACTGCTGATTACTTAGCATTTTCCCTTTCTCCTCTTTTATCTCTGAGTAGCTCTGTTCTCTCTTGCTAAAGTTACTTTGAATGTTAATTTGTTTTTTCACTGTTGCAATCAGTTTCTCATAACTGTTTCAAATTTCTTTCTAACCTGTCTGAAATATGCTTTCCTTTGGGACACTGTCCAGTGTATTACCTGTCTCTCTATATGTGGGAAACTTGTAATGAATGACAGATTATTATTTTTCTTCTCATTTTATTTTGTTTGGGATTTATTTACTAATATTTTCCATGTTGTGTATTCCTTTCACTATTCCTTCCCCCAAAACTAACCTCCTCACTCCATCACACAAATATTTGTGAATATAACTATGGTTTCCATTTTCTTTTACTTCCATTGCTAGAATTGGCATCTGTAAAATTTTGTAGAGGACAAGACTCTTTACCAAACTATGTAATTTCAGCATGATTTCAGTATTTCTGTCCTTAACGTAATATTGAGCTTGCTGATACCATCAATGTTTCTATTAGTGTTCCTTAGCTAGACTAACGTATTCTGTTACTTTTAAAGTACATGTGTACTGTATTAAATATTGATGTCAACATAACTCCAGAAAACAAAGTGATAAAGAAACTAAGGGAGTGTAACCTGTGACATTTATATTCTTATATTTGATAAAAGGAAACAAGAAAAAAAAAGTGAAATTCTGCATCAAAAACACATCAACTAATGAAACTAAGACTATGACAGTAGATACATTGGTCCTTGACTGACATCTTCAGATGGGAGAATTTTGAAATGTTTGTTAAAAATTTTAGTTTGTAAAGTTAGGAGTGTTGTTCAGATTTTACAGTCAGTAAAAATCAGGAGACCTGATATAGAATTTGACTGATTCCTGATACTTGTCTAAAATAATCTAGTATCTCATGTGAGTGCACTGTAAATTAGAATTACTTGTGGTTGAATTTTTACATGGAAATAACAGTTTGGTGTTATCAGTCTTCCACTCCAATAATTTTGACTTACTCTTAGATGATACTTACTTCATCACTGAGTCAGTGACCACTTTATTTTAAAGTTTAATAGTGAACGTCCTTGGAGACTTGACTCTTGGAATACATATCTCCAGGCATCTAAATCCTAAATCAGGTGAATATCTTCTAAGATGACTGGTATTGTTGCATTCCTGTTGAGTTTTTATCTGCAACCAATTTCTCTCAAACATTTTTAGGAGTACCTGAGTTAACCAGAGTCCAATTGAACAAGACTGAGGAAAGCACAAGCACCTCTTTAAAATGCCTACCATAGACTTTCTAGTAGTTAAAATGATGATGACTTGAAGTCCAATACCATAGTCTTTTCAGGCCTAGAATTAACTCTTGTGAATTTTTGAAATCTTTGAAGATTACCTTCTTCCGAAAAGATTAACTTCCTGTTAGGCTGAAAAACAATAACTGTTATTCTGTAGCAATTTTATATTTACAAAAAATTACGTAGGACTGACAGTTACAAGGAGCAATGAGGAAAAATAAAAAATGTTTCATTGCTGAGATAGCTTTCTGTTTAAAAAAAAACCAAGGAAAATCAACCAAAAATCCACTTCATCCCATCCTGTGCTGCTGTAGTATTTAGAATGTGAGAGAAATCTGTGAGAACAGGTTGGTTAGAAGATGAATAGCATTGGCAAGTTTAAGCAATAAATACATTTTCTATTTGGTTATCACTATGTACAAGCAGCATTTGTAGGCCAATAAGCTGTTGCTGAAATAGTGACTTCTTTCTGTGTACATCGTGTTTATAAGGGATTGTTGAATGCAAAATATGTTGGTTGTAACCCTTAAAAGCACGTGATTTATATTTGTACTTCTGGTCATATTGTAAACCACCACATTTCTGGGATATCACTTAAAAAAGCTTTATTGCCCTTGAAAACAGGTGTAGAGCAGCCTCGGGGGGGGGGGGGGGGGGAAAAATCTGCTCTCACTAGCATTGCAAAGAGGGTACGTATTTAAAAAAAATAAAATAAAATTTGAAGAGACACCACGGAAGGCATTCACAGCTCCTTTGGAGGTTATAGCTGATTACACAAGGCGTTAATTGGTGCTATGTAGAAAATTCTTGCCAGGAAGTCCACATTTGTTTTATATGCAGGTACACAGGGAGATTATTTAAATGGCAAGAAACATCGTGTTTATTGCTCATTAGGATAAAGGCTGGTCCACTTTTGGCATGTCAGCCACCTGATGTCTTATCACCTAATATGCACTTTAGGTCTAGCAGACCATGACAAAAAACATTAAGTAGCTAGTAAGCTTATATATTCTGTAGAGACTGTTGAGGGGAAAAAATCTTTACAAAATAATTCACTGGTAAGCAAAATAACCATCTGCCTCTGTGTGTGTACATTATTTTAACTGCATAAATCAATAGCCTAAAATTAAGATAATAAAAATGTTTGTGTTTGATTCTTTTTTTCTCCTCGTTTTGTCAAAACCATGGTGTTCAAGTTGAATGACATCATCAACCAAAATTAGGATATGGTCTACTGTATCTGTACTGAGTACAAAAAGTAAGGAGGTCTATTCACTATACTGGTATAGCACTGGTCTTCCTGTTTTAAGAACACGTTTCAATTGCTTCCTTTTCATGCAGGTGTCCGTTATAGGCAATATTAATTTTAATGGCAAAATGTAAACTCTTTATGGACTTCTCATGTTTTTGAAAAAGTTAATTTCAAACTTGGGTGTAGTATTGGTGAAAGACTGAAAATATGTGCCTTTACAATTTTGTGTAGGCCAAAATTTCTGCTTGCGTACACCGATCAAAACTTCAGTCTTTTATTGGCTGCATTTTCTCTACCTGACTGGGAGTTAGTTGCTTTGTTTAATTAGAAATAGCCTGAAGAATTTTCAGGTTCCTGATACTTTCAGAGCTTCCTTGTAATAAAGGTGTTGTTCATTGTCTGATTTATCTGGTCAACCTGTCATAGGAAACATTTACTAACCATAATTTACAGTTTTGTGGGGTTTTTTGTTTGTTTTTCCTTTCAACTTTTCCACTTGTTTCTTCATTACATTATTTAATGCAGGAATATTTGCCTGTATTTGCATTAAGACAAGCTTATCCTGTCCTTCTGATCACTCCCGTTGTTATTGTTTTGACAGAAATACCTTTTGGGGTGAAACTGATCTTATGTTCACTGCATCATTACCTTTTGCAATTAAATTACCTATTCTTTGCCATTTATAATCATTAGCTGAACTCAAGAGAAGTCCAACAAATCCACAATGTCTGGGTAGATTCTGCTGAAAAGATGACAGTATTTCTGTAAGTGGACTTTAGGTCAGATGTCACCGAATCACTAGAACTCTTCCTTGGGTAAATGTAATACGTTTGGAATGGCAGATGAGTGGAACAGTATGAAATGGAGATATTAAAATATAGGTCTTTTTCTCTTTGCTTTATATTTTCACAAAGTGGATGAGTAGAGGTGTGGCCTTGATCATTTTTTATCCAAATGATTAATTAGGTTCCTTTCAGATTACTTGTTCCTTCTGAATTCTTTAGTAGCATTTAGGTGATTTTAATTCAGAACAACAGAAAATATCTGGCAGTGGCATGACATTCCAGGCAAGACAGAAAGTCTTGTGGGGAAGGTTCCACAGCCAATCTGAATTAAAGTAATGTATCCAGATATAGGAGGCAGTTAGGAATAAGTATAAGATGCTTTCTTGGCGAGATGGCTGCTGTTCCTCAAGGCAGGAAATATGTTGTGGACTTCAGTGGAGAACTTTGTAGAGTGCCCCAGAATTACTGCAACTAGAATAAACATAGATTCATTAAAGGAGGACAAAAAATTTTATTGAGAGATTACTAGATCAGAAAGAGAATAAAGACCAGTTTTTAAAAAGTTGGTATTGGGATGTATTTTGTTTAATGGTCTCCTTAATGATAGCATAGAAGTAGGAGTGAAATGATGAAAGTTGTTGATGGCAAAAACTTGGAACACATCATCAGTATCTAGGAGTAACAATATGTTTCAGATGTTTAGTTTAATTTTTATAGTATAAGGCAGAAAACTTTTATGTTTAAGGAATAAAAATATTTTCTTGTAGTGACCTAGACACTCAGCACTTAAAAACATGTAAATTCTATTACTTAGGTGTTCTAAGAATGATTCTGAGGTGACAGTATGATGAGCCTGTTAGAAAAGGCAAATGATTGTAAGATGGTTCAGGAGACTTGAACAGTAATGAAAGAACTGTGTGGCATGGCTGCCTGCCACAGGAGGAACTGAATTCAGTTAATTTGAAGACCTCACCAGTGTTTCTGTTTCTATCAATAACAGGCCAGAACAACACTCGTTCCTTTTAATGTGGATCTCAAAATAGGCTTTCAATGGCTTTGCTACTGTAGTTATTACAAGGACATCACCCAGAGTCTGTCTTAAGATTTCCACACAATAGTGGTTATGCTGGTCCATACCTGAGTCCATCCAGCCCCCATGTTCCACTTGAAACAGCGGCCATAGCAGACTCAAAGGAAAAATTCAGTTGAGCAAATTGTATTGGATACTTTGCCCTTAACACTTGGACAGTCTTCTACTCTTTTCAGTCCAAGGATTTTTCTGAGCCTAGTTGAGTTTGCCTCCTTAATGTAAGCCTCAATAGATCTTTCTTCCAAGTACTTTCCTATTCTGTTCTTGGACGTGAGTAAGCTTTATGTATTGAAATGCCTTTTGACAAGGAGTCCATTGGTTAGAGAAACACTTTCATTTTTTTTTTTACTGTTATATCCGAGTTCTGCAATCTTCATTCAATATCCTACAGCTCTTCTCTTTGGAAGAAAGCATGAGCAATTGGTTTACTGTCTCCATGTTGCTTGTGGCTTTTCTAGGTAATTTCTGTACCCTCCAGAGGTTGGGGTATATTGGCTTTGAGTTTTGTTTTTTCAGGATACGGGTTATCCCTTTCTTTTTCCAAATCAGTCATTAAGAGGTAAAAGTTAGAATCAGAAAAAGAGGCATCTCAGTCCTTACCATATTTTGATAAAAATAAGTTGGACTAATTGATGTTTTCATTTGAATATACAGAAATGAGTCCTTAAAGGCTTGGATAGACTTTTTTGTTTTCAGATACTTTTGCTTTTGTAAAAGCCCTTCCTTGTTGAGAATATATACAGTTCTATTCTGATCATATTACATTGCTTCATTTTTTTAAAAAAAATTTTTACTTCAAATCATTCCTCTCATGCAATTCTAGTGTAATATCATACTGCCCTTTTATAATTACGCTTATGTTACCAGCTTTAGGCACTGATCTACTTAAGCACTGCTCGTATTCTTGTAACTGCTCAAGATTTCATTTTATCAAGACATTTTCCAAGTCAATCTGTGATCCTTGCACAATGCAAGAGGAAAAGCTAGTTCTGTTCTCTAAAAGTAGACGACATATCTTACTCTTTTACAGTAAGTCACATCTTGTGTTTATAAAATATTACCGTGAATTGTTTTTCTCCAGTACCCAGTGAGGCTCTCGGAGCTTCAAGTCTTCATCTTCTGTTCAGCAAAAAGCCGAATACTCATGCGAGATTAATGACTAAAATATGCCTTTTTGTGTTTTCCTTTCCTTCTGTAGTCAACTTTTCTGCCTTTAAAGAAGGGGAGAGCTCAAGATAAAAAGAAAGCTTGCTTACCTATCCTTATGTTTAGATATGAATTAAAACTAAAGCTAAGGTGTTTTTGAACTTTCATTTGTGATTCTGAACTACCAGCTTTGCTTGCTTATGTTAATTTCTTGGATTTCCAGAAAGGAGGCTTGCAGACTTCCTTCTGTTACATAAGGAATCCATCTTATGTATGGAAATTTCCCTCCCTTAACTCTTAGCTGTCCTTTCAGTCCATGCAATTCCTTTCAGGCTCATAGAAGGCATGGGAAAGAACACTGAATAAAAACTTGCTCAGTAACTTCTGGGATTTCATTTCATTATCAGAAATGTACCGTGAGTTGATGGGGAACGTGGCTGTATACATAGTTGGACATCCATACGAGGAAAGATGCAATTTAATTCCTGAAAATTCCAAAGAAGTGCTAGATTAATGGTTAGACTTGATGATCTTAAATGTCTCTTCCAACCAAAATGATTCTATGAATTGTTGGGGAACGCAAGGATGAGTTGGCCAATCTAACATGTATGTGATGTTTTTGGTTTGGTTTTTTTTTTTAGATGCATTGTTAAGAGATAGCACAGAGGCTGTATGCTGGCCTCGCCCCTAAACTTTTGACTGAAAAGAAAAAAAAATTGTCTTTTATACTGTAAATTATTATAAAAGTTGAAATGAAGACTTAAATAACACTTTGTCCAGCATTTTATTTTACCAAGTCCTGCTCTGAGTTGCATTTTGGATACGTGATGCTTTCTATCTCATTAACAGATTTTGGAAATAGCTGGTAGGAGATACTCTTTTTGTTGGTATCTTAATGCCAGTGTTAACATTTGCTTCCCTCCTCTTCCTGCAGTCTGAGCTTTGTGTGGCCAAGACTAAAGAAACTTAGTTTATTTTTTCTAATTACCCACTCAAGCTCTGCATTTTCTCTTGTGCCAGAAATCTAGTATGTGACAAAAAATAGAGTGCAGTTTCTTTCTTTCATTTACTCACAGTTTCCTGTGAGATATTTTTCTGTATATTAATAACCTGCACATTCATAGAATCATAGAATGGTAGGGGTTGGAAGGGACCTCTGGAGATCATTGAGTCCATCCCCCCTGCCAGCATGGGAACACCCAGGGCAGGCCACACAGGAACAGATCCAGGCGGGTCTTGAAAGTCTTTAGAGAAGGAGACTCAGCAACCTCTCTGGGCAGCCTGTTCCAGTGCTCTGTCACACTCACAGTGAAGTTTTTCCTCATGTTGAGGTGGAACTACTTGTTTCACCTTGTTACCATTACCTCTTGTCCTATCACAGGGCACAACTGAAAAGAGACTGGCCCCTTCTACTTGACACCCACCCTTCAGATATTTGTCAACATTAACAAGATCCCCTCTCAGTCTTCTCTCCTCCAGGCTAAACAGCCCCAGGTTTCTGAGCCTTTCCTCATGAGAGAGATGTTCCAGTCCCTTTCATCATCCTTGTAGCTCTCCATTGGACTCCCTCTAGTATTTCCCTGTCTCTCTTGAAGTGGGGAGACCAGAACTGGACACAATATTCCGGATGTGGTCTCACTAGTGCAGAGTAGAGGGAGAGGAGAGCCTCTCTCAACCTGCTGGCCACACTCTTCTTTATTCACCCCAGAATACCATTGGCCTTCCTGGCCATGGATAACTTATTTTCCACCAGGACTCCAAGGTCCCTTTCCATGGAGCTGCTTTCCAGAAGGTCTACCCCTAATCTGTACTGGAACATGGTGTTGTTCGTCCCCTGGTGTAGGACTCTACGCTTGTCCTTGTTGAACTTCACTAGGTTTGCCTTTACCCAGCTCCCCAGTCTGTCCAGATCTCACTGGATGGCAGCACAGCCTTACAGTGCATCAACTACTCCTCCCAGTTTAGTATCATCTGCAAAGTTACTGAGGGTACACTCTGTCCCTTCATCCAGGTCATTGATGAAGATGTTGAATAAGACTCTACCCAGAACTGACCCCTGGGGAACACCACTACTTACAGGTTGACAGCTGAACTCTGCACCACTGATCACAACCCTCTGAGCTCTATTCAGTCAGTTTTCAACCCATCTCACTGTCCGCTCTTCTAACCCACACTTCCTGAGCTTTCCCACGAGGATGTTAAGTTGTAGAAAGGCTTTCAGTCAGTATTTGTACTTAAGGAAGAATGGTGCTAGAAGAGTAGGTTTGGCCATGGTGTTCTACCGCTCATTAAGATATAAGCATTGTATGATCATGCAAGCTGGGAATTCTACAACCCATTTAAAAAAAAAAAAAAGGGGTTGTCTTCCAAAAAGTTTTATTATTAGGTAGCGTAGGCCTCAGTGACAGAAGAGTTTTAATTTCTAAATCGTTCATCTGAATGCAAAACAGATACTGTGTTCTACGTAAAAAGTTAGCAAAATACAGTATTGGACATTGGTGCCATACACAAATAGATTTAAGCAGTTTTGTATTGGCAGCTTATTTTCCTGTTGGATGTCAGTTAAAGTTGAGTTAAGCAGTATGTACGTTTTAGTCTTTTTCATCCATCAAAGTGTACTATTTCTGCTGAGAAATCTTCTGTTTAATATAACACTTATGATTTGCTAGGGTTTTGGTAAAAGAGAAAGGAGCTCCAACAAGATGCAGTGCAGTATGTCATGACACAGTAACCTGCTTTTGTGAAATACCTCCAAATGAAACATTTTGAAGTATGAACATAGTGTGAAAGATGACCAAATAACTCTTGTCTCTGCCTAGGCACTTGAAATTTATATAAATTTTATATCTAATTAAAATCCAAGCATTTACATTCTCTTCCCCTTCTTTAGATATTAAACAGTTTCAGTAAGTGATTAAAAGCAAAAGTATTTTGCAGTGTCTGCAGCTTCATTTTTCCTCATGTTCACATGAAATTGGAGGATAAGTTGCTGTACAACTTGAAAGAGAAAGCTGATTACTTTGTATCTTCTTTTCATTAATTATGGAGATGCAGAGCTGTCTGCTCAATGACATGGAAGCCTGGTTTTGGAATGGAACTTTAATTCTCAGAGATTATAGATTTGTGGTCTAGCAGCCACTGTTATTGTAATAGGCTCATATGTGGTGACAGGGGTACCAGGACCTTGATTTGATTTTATTTTTTTAATTTAAAAAGTTGCTATGTGTGTATCAAAGAGTCTTTAACACTAAAATTGTGTTACTACAGAGAAAATCTGTCATTTTGACCTGGAAAACAGTCTTGGAAGACTATTCATGAAAGTAAATGTATCTCTTTATTTGTTCATTTGAATCAACTACAAAGCTGTGCAATGTGCTCATACTCTGTTTCAACAAATATTCTGCAACTTCATTTCAGTTTTTGAAGTAGTACAATACTTCTAATATTTCTAAATACATTACACTGCCTAAGCCTGTGTAAAAATTACTTTGTGAGCTAGAAAATCAGCTCTAGCTTTTAATTTTTTCTGGTTTTTTATCCTAGGATTTTGGTAGTCTGTTACACATGGAACAATAGAATATTGTACAGTTTTTGTCTTCAGTGGAACTAATTTTATTTTAGTATTATATTGAGAAACATTGGCAGCTTTGTTTCATTATTTTAGCTGTCTAGCTCTACAGCCTTGGAAGGGAAAGGACAATTAAAATTTACTTCTGGAAGATGGAGTCCACACCACAATTGTACACAGATTGCAACAGCCAATGATACCACTGTTCGAGGATGGGATACACGGAGCATGAGGTAACGAGAAATTGCAGTCTTGTTCTCTTATGGAGAGAAATTTTTTTCATTGCTCCTAATATGGTGTGTTTTTTTTTTTTAAGATGAGAAAAGTGGGAAAACTGTCACTTACAAAAGGAATGGTTGAGCTTGCATAGCTAATATATTTACAGTTTAGTAAAGGGTTTTCCTTTTTTTTGTCCCCCGCCCCCCCCAGCTTCAATTCTGACTTGTATATTGAGTTTTACTCAAGTATGTACTAATCTCAAGATAATTTGTTCAATACATATGCGTTACCTGAATGAAATCGTTCTGTAATTCAACCTGAAAATGTTTTAACAGTCCTGACTATGCTATGAACCATCTTCATAGCATACTAATTAAAGGTAGTTTTAATCTCTGAAGGCAATTCACAGGTTAAGCTCATTCTTCACTTTTCTGATTTTAACAAATAGTATACTATAGTATATTAAAGATTGTAGTATGATAGTTATATGAACCTACTGAATCTATCAAAATCATAACCAAATCAATTAAAGCTTCAAATATAGCTAATAAGGTGTTTTCCCCCCTGCTCAGTTGTGATTTTGATAACCAAGGGAGTGATGTTGTGCACATCTGTTGCCATGACTACTAAAGCCTGTGCAAGCTTTTTTAAGATAGTGCTTTATCCCCTTAGCACATAGTAATTTATCACTAAACAGAGAAGACTGATGTCTTGTAATAACTTTTGTTGCCTTAAAGGGGGATGACTTTAAATTTAGTTCTGTGGTTTCTGCCAGCTCAGGGGTGTAGCAATAAATCCCTATGTTTCCCAGACTTGTGTGTTTTTGCCAAAAAGGTTTTATTAATTTAAGAAAGAAAACCTAAAAATACAAAAATAATTAAAAGTCACTTCCTGTATGCTTGTCATCACGTTTGAAAGTCCTATTCTTTGCCTTGTAAAAGGAGGTATAAAAATCTAACTTCATATGTACGTTTATGCTTTCATTTATGAACACTTTTTAAAGTGAAGCATTCAAGAGAGGAAAGAAAGGTCAAAGAAGAAAGGAGTATTTTTAAGTTCCTTTTCTTGTGATGTTTTTGTAATCATTCTATTTTTAAGATGTGGTACAGATCTTAAGCCTGTGTTTCTAAGCAGATAATGTTAAACATTGTGAAGTCTTCTTCATGCTGTCTCTCATTAGAAAAAGCATCTCTATCTTGCATTAGATAATTACTCTGAGTAATTTTTATAAAAAGAAAGAGAAAGGGTAGCCTGGTTAGAAAAAGCTCACCCCACAATTCTAATTACTTTAAGTGAAGCCCAGGTTAGCTAGGCCTTGAACCAATTTATGAGTACTGCGCTATGCCAAACAGCTCTTTGCAATGTACTTGAAAAATATGTGCAAGAATAACTCATCCCCAATTACACTGTAATATGTCTACAGTGATGTGAATATTTGGTAATGACTAGTTAGGATAGAAGTAGGAGTTGAAAGTCAGAGCTGTATAAACTGTGGGGTGGGGGAGCTGGTAATCAACAACAAAAAAACTGCTAAAACTGCAATATCAGCGAAGAATAAGAGAGGAGAGATACTAAAGAAGTGGCTTTCTAGAAATAGCTGTTTCCTCAGTGTGATTATGATAGCTGTAAGATAGAGGGAGTAAGTGATTTTGGACATAACAAACAAAAAAGGGGAACGGGAAAAAAGAGGTTAGTGGGAAGACTCTAGACTAGACTAGGAAGCAGTCTTAATCAGAGAAGAGTTTGTGAAGCAAAGACAGACACTAGACTGAATGGATTTTGAGAGACAATTGCATCAGGAAAATTCAGACTCCAAGAATAAATCCTGAAAAATATGAGAAAGTGGAGCCAGGAGCTGGAGAAAGTGTTCATGTAGTCTGGCCATATATGGAATGATAGAGTAAAAGAAAAGAATATTCGTATTTGGGAAGGAAAGGGATCAAGTGCTCAGAAGACTAGTGAGGTTGAGATAAAGGCTTTAATGGTAAGCACTACGGAATATATAGTGGTATTTCTTTTTAAGCCCTTAGATGCATCTGTGAGCAATGCAGGAAGTGCTAGGAGTGAAAGGTGCAAGGAAGGAGGAAGTGTTTTATGGCTGCATACACACTTCAGAATTAAAAATTTTCTCATGCAGATATTTCAAGAAATTAAGAGGAAGCATTCAACTCTCAGAATACCTGGTAGAAAGGCATATCTGAGTGATAACCTTAAACTCTCAACTCTGAGAAGATTGATGTTGGATATACAAGTAATACTGTCTGTCCCAAGTAACTGCCACAGCTACCAGGATAGGGCTTAGTAGACTGAGGATAGCCTTCAGACTTAGCCCTCAGGATAGGGCCTGTAGACTTTGCATTTTTCCCCATGGAGCTGCTTTGCTTTTTATTAGTTACTTATCAACAGCAAGAGACTTCTCTATCTGGTCTTGACAGGAAGCCGTTATGTACAGCACAAAAAATGCAAAGTCATGGTCAGTCTGTTTTCTGAAGAGAAACTTTTTTCATTTAAAAAGCAGAAACCACGAAGCATTGACAAATTCTAGAGAAGACTTTAGAAGACTATCAAATCTAAGGAGGTCTTTGGTAGATGGTGGCTTTGAGAAAACTGGTAAGGCAATAGAGGAAACAACAACACAAAAAACCCCAAACAAACAAAAAACCCAACCCAACAAGCAATAAAAAGAAATAAACCACCCCCAAGTTTAAGAGGCAAGGCAGGGAGACAAAGTGATGGAACACGACTGTGAATAAAGATGCTAGGTTGTTAATACTACTACAAATGTTTTCTGAAGTGATCCAGATGGATGAGTTTGCGCATGGCTGAATAGTTTAAGGGACACAGGTAAATGACTGATAAATGCCAGAGCTCAAAAAGGTAGGTTCAAGATAGAGCAGTAGAAAAGAGCTGTTGTTCATATTTGTTGCATCCTTTGCACCTCAGCTTTTCATATAGGGAGAGTTACATGTGATAAATACAGAACTAGCAGAACTACTTAGGGGTGGAGAAACTCTCATCTGAAAATATTGTGTTTTAACAGGAATTTTGTAACAGTAGTCGGAAGGCTGTGCTAGAATCATCTGGAACTACTGTTTCCTTTTAGCTGCAGATGATCCTAATGCAAACAAGGAAAAGAGCAAAGCTTCAAAGCAAGCTGAGAAATCTATACAAGTCACTGTTGTTAACAGCTGGGATTTCCCTAAACTATGCACTAGCAATGGGAACTCTAGGTCTGCGGGTGCTAAGGGGATTATGCAGGTTTCCAGGGAAACAGATTCCTGTCAGTGGAATGCAGTTAGCTCTTTATAGACCATTTAATTTTTTTAATGTGTTTTACAGACAGATATATTGCATAGAAAATGCACATGGACAGCTGGTACGAGACCTAGACTTTAATCCCAATAAACAGTACTACCTGGCTAGCTGTGGAGATGACTGCAAGGTGAAATTCTGGGACACAAGAAATGTCACTGAACCAGTGAAGACACTAGAGGAGCATTCCCACTGGTAGAACAAATTATCTGCATGCTGTTTTGTGGGTGGATGGCTTATGTAATTTATTCAGCTAATTATTTTACTGTTTAGGAACAATGCAAACTAACTATGTTTGTACTATTGTGAATAATCATTTTTCTACACAGAGGAAAGGTTTCAACATGCAAATGTTCCTTGTGTGATTGTAAATTAAGAGTTTAGACAATGTTAGTCTAATTAGCAAGAAACTGTCTTTACCTTTGTTGGGAGAGAGGGTGCACCTTTGAGAAGCACGGGACTTGGTTTGTAGGGACCATCTGGGACACAGGTGTGCCTTCCCAAATTGAGTCTCCTCTGCTGCACCTGATGTGCAGAAAAGCAGCTGCCCCTCTATTCTCCTCTTGTCCAATGGTTGAAATGATATAATTCAGCCCTACTTTTTTCATGCTCTTCACAGCCCTTAAGCCAGAATATTCAAGTGATTCATTTTATTCTCTGAGATAATATTTAGAACCTCTATCTGCCACTCTGGCCTGTGGCTGGAGCAAGGAGAGAATCTTGTCTGACGTTTGCAGACTTCAGTGTTAAAGAAAAGATGAGTAGTTCATATTTTATAAAATCTGGGCTGAAGTAATTCTTGCAAAGTAAATCTGGACCCTGAAGCTACTTTGAGGGGAATGAAGATGTGAATTAACAGAGCAGCGTTTGTACTTTCTTTTGGAAGATTAAAAGAAAAATAATAAAACAAGAACCATAAGACGTTTGGTATTAACTTGATATGTAAAATGTAAAAATAGAAGAGAAATATAATCCTGCTTTTGTTTTAGGGTCTATTTTAAACTTTAGTGTAAGAATGTTACGAGACTTATTTAACGCGTTATTTCTAATCCATATTTTGCTTTGGGGAAATATATTTGGGACTTAACTTTTTATCTGACTTACTAAAGAATGAAATGGCAACTATCCTCAAGGAATGATACCGCTAAATGTGTTTTGTTCTTTGGATTTGTTTTTTCAAAACTCATTTGGTGAATTTTAAAGACACCTCATGGAAAATAAATAGATGATGTGGAAGCTTAAAAGCCAAATGAAGATGGCAATAAATAGTCTTTGGAACAAGGCATGTCACATCTATGCGTACTTAAATAATTTAAGTCAAAGATCAAATTTAGTGCTTTTTTTTTTTAAACAAAACAACAAACAACAGTGATGCACTACTTGCCAAGAATAGCCTCTTGTTCTTTCTGATTTCTTTTTCTAGGGTCTGGAATGTCCGATACAATCATTCTCATGATCAGCTGATCCTTACAGGAAGCAGTGATAGCAGAGTTATCCTATCTAACATGGTGTCAATTTCTTCTGAACCATTTGGGCATATGGTAGATGATGATGAACTAAGTGACCAAGAGGACCAGCATCAAGAAGAGAAGTATGAAGTTTCCTGAGTTTTATGCAGTTGCCTGCTTTGTCTTTTCATTGTAATGCTTAACTTACTATTTGTTTTGCTGACTAGGATTTTTGTATACAGACCTTTCAGGTAAGAAGTTCTAATTCCTACTTTTTTCTTCTTCTGTCGCAGCCTTGGGTGGAATACACTCTTTAAATCTGATTTGCATGGTCACTATAAGGTAGGGGATGGTGATGCTGAGGACCAGTACTAAAGTCCACTGGGTCAGGGAAAAGATTCACTTTAAGGGAGCTCTGGATGAAGTCAAGAGCATACAACAATCTCTTTCAAGCAAGAGTTCAGAATCTGCTTTTTGCATTTTTTTGTGTATGTTTTCTAACCTTTAGGAAATGTTAACAGTCTGTGAGCTGTGGCACAGACAGAAGAAGTATAAATACATTATTTTTTGTAAATTTCTCTCTTAATATTGCTGACTGCTCTAGAAACAAAGAACTCAACAGACCTATTTCAAATAAAATAGAAGTTTGGTTTTGACACTCTTGGTAGAGAATGTTAGTGCAGATTTGTTATTGTATTCTTGGTAGGTGCATGTTATTGCAAACATTTGTAAATGCCATCCACTTGGGTGTATAAGGAATCATGTATTTTGCATGGGAATTTTGGAGGGATGAGGTTTTTAGCAAAGAATTAACTGACATGCCAAAATAATTTTTCATCTTCCATTTTAGTCTGCTTTTAACTTTTTCATTGTGCATCATCCACATATTTCCTCTCTGTACTTCTGTATGAATTTATATATGCATTTAGAGAGTTCTGTAAATGGGGTGGGATTTTCCAGTTTTATGACTATCTTACATGGTGATCCTTATCAAACTTTTTCTTTACAAAGTGAAGATAATGATACTGAAACTCATGTAAAATATTTTGAGACCAACAGGCTTTAGTCTAGGCTTTTCTGTTCTTTACAATTGTGAATATCCATGTTCCGTGTCTACACTGAGCAGTTGTTTTGTTACTTCTGTTAATTTATTTTAATAAGCAAAGCTGTCTGCAGTGAAATAGGCAGATTACCTCCTGAACTTTTTAAATGAAGAATGGTCAGATGGGATGAGGAACAAGGGAAAAGATCCACCAGTTACTCTGCCGTGTTTGTTAGATGTTTCAGTTAAAATTCTAAATAAAGTGTATGTTACTTCTCTAGTTCCATTTTTAAGGTTGCTCTTAGACTTTATTAATAAAGATGTAGTTTTGCTCCAAATAGTTTTGACAGTTTGGCTTCACATAAAGGACTTGGAAACCATCTTTTTTTAACATTAAATAAGAAATCTATCCCATATATAGAAAAGGTTTATTTTAAACGTACAAAATGTGTCTAGAAGCAATAGGTGATTTAAGTGCCTGGAAAATCCAAGTGTATCAAATTGAGTACCTAGAAAGTTGCTCACATCAACATTACACACTCTCTAGAACGTAACTAAACTACAGCATTTTAAATATGATGTACCTTTTGGTTTCTTACCCTTTGGCTGCAGATTGTGATTTAATCTGTTCTAGGTGGAAGATAAATAGTATTAATGGAAGTGTGAAAGGGATTACTTGTGTGTTTTTTTAACATGGTCTTAATATAAATGCCATCACTAGTAAACAGTGTTCTGACAGATGTTGTATAGCAGGTTATCAGGAGTTCTGAATTTCTGTTGATTATAAACCGTGCAGGTTGCCTCATTAAAACGCAAATGATTGTTTCTAGAAGAGGTATCTTTGAAACCAAGAATATGCAAAACAATACAACAAATGTAACATGTTTTTCTTTTGGCTGTGGGGTGGATGTAAACCACATCATGAATGACTTGTATAGTAATCATGTTGAGGCCTCACCTGTTCCCAGACTAGCAGGGTATTAATACTGTATTTGCTTTCTAAATATATGCTTTTCAGCTGCTAAGTTGGTCTCTATAAAACCTGGGAAAGCACATTAGCTTTTCTAACATGTGCTTGGTACTGTGTTGTTGGGTTGCCCTCCACCCCCCTTCTTATGAGTTGAGCTGGAATGATGTTTGTAAGGTGCTCAGCAGCCTTAACTGTTGCCAGATGAATGTCTGTTTAGTTCTGAGCACACTACTGAAGATGGAAGTAACAGTTCTTGAGAATACTGCTCATTAGTGAACCACTAGTGTCAAATATTTAAGCTTTGTACCCATTTTCCTCCTGGAGACCTCTTTAAAGAGTCTGTTACCCCATTCCGTGGGTACTGTCTCAGCTGTAAAACACAAGTTTTTATCACATGATTGGCTGGGGTGGTGGTGGTTTGTTTTATTTTTGCTTGGGTATATCTAGACTTTCAAGAAAGTGTTATATTCTCATGGGGTTTGTTTTTATGCTGTTTTGGAGAGCATCTAGCTTGCTATTAAATAGCACACAAATCTTGAAAATAATCTTACTTGAATGTATCTTGAAATACACCAGGAAGAGCAGGTGTCCATATAACTACTGTCTCCAGCCAGTCACCTTCAGACTGAGTGACCAAATCTCTCTCCAAAGACAGTTTAAGTACCAAGTGGAAAGAAGGAAAAACGCTTTTTCCTCATGGGCTACCTAGTTCTCATGCTCTGAATAAAATAACTCGTACATCATGGATTAAATATAAAACTTAAGAGTATGTATCAGTTTTATTTTTAAAGTTGTGGGGGTTTTCTTCTACTTTTTCTACGTATACCCATGTTTTAAAAACATTGACTTATAATACTGTTTAACACAGCTAAGACTTATGAGATCTTTGAGATTCACATTAATTTTTAATATATTTTGGAGTGAAAATAGTATTTTTATGATGTATTTCTTGGCTGGAGACAAAAACAAGTAATATGCCAGTTGAACTCTTCATTGTTCAACCATGTAGGACTATGAATGAGTCTAGCCATGTATTTATTCTGGCCTAATTTCTGTAGTAACTGCCTGCTTTTTAAAGTTCATAACTGAAAAATAATTGGAGATAACTTTTTTTTCCCCAAAATAAAAGAGTGCAGGTTCACGGAGTAATGAATAGACACCAAACCAAAAGTTACTGTATTCTGTCCTTACTAAAGAATTATTCCTTGAGGTTTCTCCTTTGACTGTTTGTCCATGTATGTCTTGACATCTTAGAATTTTATATGCTTCCATCTTGCAGACCAGAACACACTTGCATAAGCAATATAACTAAG
Source organism: Todiramphus chloris collaris (assembly GCA_025345505.1). Classification (NCBI taxonomy): domain Eukaryota; kingdom Metazoa; phylum Chordata; class Aves; order Coraciiformes; family Alcedinidae; genus Todiramphus; species Todiramphus chloris. Next base: position 18,208,394 of record JANVCC010000018.1, read on the forward strand.
ACTGTTGCAGGAGGATCTGTCTCATCATAATTGAGTGACCTTCAGTTCCTCTTACCTGTTGATTCAGATCAGAGCAACTGGTTTGCTGTCTCTCCCCTGTTTTTTAGCTGCTATTCTTGTGTCTCTCATCAATCATAAAAACTTGAGAGGCCTCCCTATATCATACCAAAATTCTCCCCAGCTTCTTTCTTGTATCTGGTAGTGACCAAGAGGAAAGCTTATCAAAACAGGAAAAGGAGATGCTGGGTATGCTTCTAGCCCCTGACTATTTGCAGCTCAGGGACCATTACTGCCTTCTGAATCATCTTTGGAGACTTCTGATTCTTCTCTTTAGGATTTTCTTTTGCCATCAGCCGTTGTCTTGAGTTTATCTCATCTTGCCAACTGTGGTTTTGTTTGTTCCAAAACACAGTAGCTGTGTATGTGCTGCCTTTGTGAAATGTGTCTAGGAGAAATATGCCAGCTACATTTGTTTTCTTGCACTGAATAAGGACAGGTTTCAGTGCTTTCTGTCTGGGAAGCCCAAAGCCTCTGTCAGAAATAGATAGTCTAAAAGGAAGATGGAGCTGTCCACAGAGAGTAAGTATAGGCATGTGGCCAGAGGAGAGATACGGTGTATTTTGGTCAAGTCCCTAGTCTTGATAATTTAATGCACAATTCCTATATGGAAAAAAAAATTAGCTGAGAAATGGTGAATTAAATACTGTATGTGTATCTTAGTGTCTAGCACCTTTATCCAGAGGTAGAAAAAAGTGTACAAAACAAATGAAAATCTGACAGATAAGGTATTTGGGGTGCTTTCGTCCCCAAAACAAAGCTGGTGTGCATGGATAGGAATCTAAGAAGTGCTTTTTGATGCTTCAGCTTGAACACAACATTTAAAGGATGGAGTCTTTCCACATTTGTGGATTAAGGCAGGCTTCTCTGTGGCCTCTGTGTCTCTAATGGCTTTGCACTCTGGTGTTGCAAGGACTTCCTCACTTCAAGTTCAACACTGAACTTGCCTTAATTCCAAAGCTCTTGAAGGGGCCCCTTTTTGGACATCTGCAGAGCACTGAGAATTGTTGTCCTCTGAAGGGGGGAGGTGACTGTCTTATATCCTTTCTTCATTCTTTGGTCATCCAAAATCCTGATGTTAGTGAGTAAGTCTATATTTGGTTGTATTAAACTAGTTTTGCAGTCATTTCAATTCTAGGTTGCTCTTTCTAACAATAAACAAAATCCACTATGTTCTGGCAGTTTAGTGTGACCGTCTTTCCTCAACAATCAGAATTCCTCTTCTTTGGTGATTGCAATATATTTTTTACCCTTATAGGTTTGAATTTTAAACTGTGTAGGTCTCTGTTTAGTATGCTGATGGCACACAACCTGAGGAGACCATTCACTACCATGGGAGCACCAAGGAGCAAGATACATGCCACAGTGACACATCTACAGCAGTGTTTTCATTCTTTATCACTTCTATGGCCAGAACAAGGCTCGATTGATAATGGAGGGCTTGTTTTTTAAGAGAAAAACAGCCATTTCTGTATGCATACCAATTGAAATGGTCAATAGCATTTTGAGCTTGTACATCAGTCTTGAAAAGGAACCCATCCTTAAGCTTAATTTCACAGAATAAGCTACTAGCTCTCTTAGCACTCTTTGGGATTTACAGACTTAAGATGTCTGCTGTGTTTTTGCTGGCAGAACTGATTATTAAGGTCAGTACACTGCCTTCTCCCTTATGATGCATTTTTTGACAGTATTTTCTAATCTTACCTTTATCTTTGTTGTGTATTGAAGATTGTACCAGAAATTCACATTAGGAAGTATATTTTTTAGTGGTTTTCCCTAAGTCTTATGTTTCTGTCTTTTACACCATGATGTGAGCCATCATGTCCAGAATAAGATCTAACACAAGCACTTCTCACTGTTTTGCATTTACAGCTGAGACATGTAAAGGATTGGTCCTACCAGTACAGAGTATCTCATTGAGATAGTGAACATTTTAATGAGATTATAGATGTAGGAACAGCAATCAGAATGGATCAGAGAGACAACAGTGGCTGGCTTCTCTGTAAAAAGAGATTTCCTTCAAAATTCCATCTAAATGAGGTGGTTGATCTCTACTTTTTGTGATATAAATGTGGTTTGAAGCCTTTTGAATAAGTAAATCATATGGTTTCATGGTAACACATGAACTGTGTGATCTAACATAACACCTTTATATGCACTTCTGTGACTTCAGGAGACTGAATTCTTAGCACTGATATTTTGAAAAGCATTTGCCAACCATTCATGGTAAGGCAGGCTGTCAGGGTAATTTCATGCAGCTGCCAATAGTGTTAATTTTGATGATATTTTGCTTGTGATATTTATGTCTTAGAGGAAACTAGAAATCACAGGATTATGCTATGGGATCAACCAGGAGACTCAATTAATTAAAATAGCTTAAATAGTTTCTGTTTCAGGAACGCCAGTATTCAGGACTTTGCATGGTTGGATGTGTAAGAAGCTGGGTCAAATCTAGTGCAGCACTTTCCAATTCCTAGACCTTTTTGCTTTTAAAATGTCTGTACTATGTCTTTCTTTAACCCTCTCAGCAGGTATACCCTCCTTTTTTTATTTTGCTCATTAGGACAACTATGAAACCCAGCGTACTAAAATATACATATCCACTTTGTGTTAAAAAAAGAAAAAGATAATGCTTACAATGGTATGAATGGCTAATTATTATGTATAAAAATTGTGTTCCAGTATAATTCCATTTTCCTGAAGAAAGTGAAAAATGAAATAGTGTGTTAGGTCTAAGCTTGCCAGAAACAAAGCTTTACAGTTGCTAAGTTTTCTCCTGCAGTTAAAGGGAAAGGGCATTCACGGGCCTTGTTGTGGAATCCAATGGCATGTTTTTCAGGATTAATTTTGGACACTGCAGTTCATGTTGCTGCTCTATTGAATCACATCTTTCATAGTAATTTTTAGATTAAAGTTCATTTCATTTTAACTGTGATAAGGAATTAATAATTGTTGTTGACTCTGAAAAACATATTTTGCTGAACGTTGTGATGGCAAAACAAAATCACAAGCACTGCAAACTTAAGAGGTTGTTAGCATGAGAAGTAATTGGAAATAACAGCTCTCTACATGAAGACAATTATCCAAGGCTTAACAGGCTTCTCTCTCAAGTCTGTAACACAATTAATCTCAAAGTTATCTAGTAAAAAGAAAGCCTTTCTCCTTTCACAGGAGAAGTTGTTAGGGGTTGTGCTATGTGCATAAGAATACAAAAAGAAATCAATCCAGTTTCAATCCTGTTGTGGCAGAATCTAAATTTATGCAGAATATAGGTAGACATTACACATTTCTTACTACAAGTTCTTGATGATTTACTACGTTTGATGCCATGTCAGTTGATGCAAGGCAAGAACAGATATGAGAGAAAATGGGTCTGGTCAGAACAAGTGTTTAAGATAGTACGGGAAAATGAGAAACTAAAGGAACTTTTTTATGGGGCAAGGAGATTTAACACTAGGAAGAAAAAACATTTACTAAGCTTGCCAAGTATAACAAGGCATTACCCGATTACTAAGTGTGCTTGTCAAATATCGTGTAGTCAGACTGCTCCATCAGGGGATTGATGGGGCAAGTGCCTACATCTGTGGTACAATAGCTATAGCACAGCAACATTTTTACACCCATAGTGTGCAGCTTTTATGTAAAACCAGAATCTGTGTTTTGGCATCAACCTGAATTATACACATTAAAGAAGTGTAGGAAAAAGTTTACTTCATATCCACCTCCATAATCTTCCTGTTTCTGAAGTTCTCTAATGGGGGGGGGGGGGCGGGGAAGGGGGTCCTGAACTCTCCTCCCTTGTCCAAAACCTGCCAAAGGTCTACTGACTATCCCAATATTCAGTCTGTTTTGGATGCTCTCTGCTTATGTGTCTGGTGCTATGCATCTAACCTAAGAAGGCAAACAAACTGGGTATTGTTATCCGGAGTTGGTAACTATGACGTGGGAAGCTTCTGAGGTAAGAATATTGCACATGAAAGTAAAGCACTGTATCACTGCTACATCATGAATAGAGTATTAGAAAAATACACTTGTCCATGCTGTGACATTAGGTTCTGAAATTACCTACTCTATGTTAAGGAGAAATTAAATTGCAGCAACTGATAAAAACAGAAGGATAATTAAAATATCTAAATAGATCAAACCATCTTCAGATAAATAGTTGTTTTCTGTTTGTTCCACTAGTATGTGATGTGACCAAATCACCTTTTTTTTTTGTAGACGGGTAAGAAGTTGCGGTCCTTAACATATATATACATCTATACAAAAGGTATTTGTTACCTTGCTTAAGGTGTCATAGCTGGTCAAGTCTGTAACTTCTTGCATTAAACAAACTATATTTAATATCTGTGGAGTTAGGAGAATTTGAGCTGATTCTTTAAAAAATAAAAATATGTAAAAGCTGTGTAAAATTTCATTAAGAGTAAATAGTTTGTTGTGGGACTCAGAAACTGAATAACTCTGTGTATTCTAGATTCATATAGATTAAAAAATAGTATCCTTAGCCTATCCTTGAATGACAAAAAAAGCACAAACATAGCCAAACTGCAGACAAATCTGAGATGTTTCCTTGGAATTCTCTTGGCATGGGGTAAGGTGATCGGTCTCCAAGAGATTCCTGTTTTGATGGGGGAGGGGGGGGAATCAAAACTATAACATGCACCACAAACAATCTTGCTTTTTCTGTTTTTTAGTTATTTTAATACTATTTCACATACATGAAATAATTTCTGCTCTTTATTCCACTGGGCTCATTAACCATTACATAATTTAAAGTCTAATCTATTTTCATTTACAGTGTTTGTAAAGGATGCTCTAGGACAGTTTCTTTTGGATCTTCTGTATTATTCCTGACACACATATCATCCTGAAATTATTATTACTATTATTATTTTTCCATCTGGATTGTTTTCTATAGTATATAGATCTTTTACACCAAATGATGATCTTCATAAGAGTTTTCTCAGAGTCTCAATAATTGTCTCAAGGTTATGCCATTCTTCTGCACAAGTAGTGTATGCATAATATTGTCATAGATCTAAGGTATTAATAAAACCAACCAAACAAAAAAAAAAAATCAAACCCACAGACTAAACTCATGTGGCCTAAAGAAACACATGGAATAGTATGCTTTCTTTTTCTAGGAAGGCACAAAATATTTTTCATACCCAAGATGAAGTTCAGTGTGTAGACAATAATAAGAGTTAAAAAATGTAGTAATAAATGGAAATGCCAAACAGAAGTTCATCTACAGGCTTCTTTCCTGAACACTCATTCCCCTATGACTTCTGCAAATTAAATTAGATGAACTGTGTTATTTAAATGAAACTGAAACAACTCTGAGCGTACAGAAAATAGTATAAATGTAGAAGCTTATTTGTCCTTGTTTATCCAACCTTTGGTTAACTGAGACTTCTGGTTAACTGAAAGTCGGTCGTGTCCCCTGACAGCCATGTGCACTGTGCATTACTCCCCTGCTTATCCAGAGAGACATCTGAAACCTTCAGAATAATGGAGTTGTGGGTAAGTGGGTGAGCACTGCGTGAAGCTCATTGCTGTCTGGGGACGTGACCAACTTTCACTTAACCAGGCATGTCAGTTAACAGGAAGTTAGAAAAACACATTGCAGGAGATGAAGTGTGTGTGCGTGTGTGTTTATTAGCTCTCTGCTGTTAGATGGTTTGTATCAAAGTAGGTATTCAGCAGAACTGCTAAGCAAGCCTGCTCTTTGCAGTTAACCAGGGGCTGCGTGTTGTTTGTGCTACAACCTTTTTTTGTTAGTTGACCTTAAATGTAGCATAAGTAAAGGATAAAAGTCCTTGAAATTAAATATCTGCAGCCATTCTACACTGAGACTGCTATTGGTTTATTCATTGAATTGAACTGAATTTTAATTTGGATGTTAGGTTCACAGCTGGTTAGGCTGGCTAGGTGGAGCAGTGGTATCCTGCAAGTGATTCAGAGGTGATACCATATGTGCTTTGTGATCATAGAGACATGAGCTTTCAGAGAGCAGCGGTAAAGGGCAAAGATGGCCAATAACAACATTTCTGCAGTAGCAGCCTCTGTTTAAATGATTGAGTGGCATTTGCAAGGCTCTTTGCCTTTGCTTTCTGTTGGGAGGACTGCAGCTGTAATACAAGGCTGTTTCTGGGAGGCAAGGGGATGCTTCTGAAAGGCTGACTGATTCCTGTCAGACAGAGGTGATCCTCTGTGGGTGAAGGAGCTCTAAGGTCATCCTCTGAAAACTCACCTACCCCATAGCTACAGAATAATGTGCTGTGGTGTTGTTCTGAGAGGAAGGACTGACTCTGTGAGTGGAGGGAAGAAGGGCTGTTCTCAACTAGCAGAGCAGAATCAATGACACTTGAGTAGTTTGGATTTCAGAGAATTGCCTGAATCTCTTCTTAAATATTTGCAATGCAAAAGAGTATCTGTCTGTCTCTCATGATGTAGACAACCAGGAGCTTGGGTGTTGCAATGAGAGGTGAGGCATACAATAATAGATGAGAAGCTGGTGGTGTTGTAACTCTAGGATAAAAATTAAAGTTGTTCAGCCTAGCGCCTCCATCTCCCTTCCTTTACACTGGAGAGAATGGGTCTAGGATTGCAGCAGAGGCTATGATGTTGAGAACTGGGACTTCTTACCTATCTACACATCTCTGTATTACATACTGTATTTTCAGAATTCAGTTAATAACAAAGGGAGAAAGGAAGGGATAGAGCATGGGAAGAGAAAAAAATGTTAATAAAAATGTGTGTTTAATTGCATTTAAATCATACCCTGTAGTTTAGCTTGCTTGAGAGGTACTTAGTGTAAATTCTGAGAGACTTGGAAATGCATTGAAGAATAAGAGGTACTTTGTCCCTGCATATGGGGTCTTTAGCATTGACTTGACTCTTCTGTGTTAGCTAAAACATAGGCAGATGCAGACATCTGGTATAAAATATTTCCTTAGAGCCCACTACTGCATTCTAGTACTTTAAATGTGAGGTTGCATATCTAGACGTTAGTGACATTTAATATTGCCTTTTAAATCAAGTGTGTTCACAGATCCTTACTATATTTTATTTTTCCTTTTCTCTTCTCCTTTTTTCCATTTTAGGATTAAAGAGCCCCTTCAGGACAGTGTAATAGCAACCTACGAAGAACATGAAGATAGCGTATATGCAGTTGAATGGTCCTCAGCAGACCCGTGGCTATTTGCCTCTTTAAGTTATGATGGGAGACTTGTCATTAACAGGGTTCCTAGAGCTCTTAAATATCACATACTGTTATAATTTGTTTGGATAATGGTGAAGTTGTTACCTTGATGTACACAATTGATAGGCATTGTTTAGGGTTGCTTTTTTTTTCAGGATCTATTTTTATTAAGTGAAAATGTTAAAATTTTGTTAAGAGTATATGTGCTAATAAAGATACTTAGTTTGTCTTTTGTATTTGCCTTGAAAAACTGTGATGCATTTTCTGAAGGTTGTGCTAGTTAGACATTTTTTTCAGTATTGTTTTTTTGTTTGTCTCTTTGGGGTTTTTTCTGAGGGGCTATTCCTTTGTGTTTTATAAAGTTTCTGGACATTTTGGGTACTTCCCATACTATTGCTTTATTACTTCAGCTTTATGCTGCTATAAAACTGGGACAATATAAGGTGCATGTAGCAGAAATGATCTACTCATTTGCAAGAATAATACCTTATGTTTCTGATACAAGCAGCCTTCAGCTCTTAGCTAGGTCATATTTTGCTAACTATTCTGGTCATTCTTCAGTGTTGATAAGTGCAGTTAGGAATGGTCTGAAAAGGCTTTTTTAATTCAGTCTAATATTTTTAACACTCTTCTGTTTTGCATATCCTAAAAAGAAATGTTAATGGTGAATATGAAACCTTCAAGATATCTCTTTCATTTAAGCCTTATGGCAGTATCGACAAAGTGCCATCTTGTAATTTGCAAACTAAATGCAGTTTTGAGCTATGTCTTGATATTGGGAACAATATTAGTCTTTAACGAATCTCTTGTTCTCATGTAATACATTATCCCTTGTTTATAGAACTTAGTTGTGCTGTAGTATATTTTGAGGGACTCTGGAGTTATGCCACTGTTAACCTGAAAAATTTCTGTAGTATTTGTGAGTAGTCTCTCTTTCTTATCCTTTTGGCTCTGTGCCATTCTGCAGTACGTTGACATGATGTAGCAGGCTTTCAGCTAAGCACAAAATATCCTTTGAAATACCTGACCCAGGCAGTGGTGACCGGTTTGTTACAAAAGCCGAGAACAGCCAGATGCTGCCCTATAGGAGAATGTGCAGAAAACCTGACCTGTAGATGGAACACTTTGTAGATGTACATACTGACACCCCCTCCCCTCCCTTCCCCTTGCAGAGCTTGCTTTAAGATGAAAATTTTGCTGCTTGTTTGTTGTGTACTCAAGACCAACCTCAGCAGTAATTATTCCCTGTTGCCTTTTCATCACTATTATTTCCTATTAATTTTTGAACTTTGGTACATGTGATAATATTGATTGTGGTAGACATCGTGTAAGACCACTTTGAAGAAATGGCAATGAACATGATATGGAAAGATCAATACTAGTCTCTGCCTGTGATTCCTTCCATTGCTATGGCAACTGTTGGTGTTAGTGTTGAGGGACAGCCTGCTGCTCACCTCTGCTTGTCCTTACCCACTCTTGGATCGAAACGTGTCTGAATGTGATTTGTTGTGTATACACAGCTGCTTCTGCAAGAGCACACTTTGAGAGCACGACTAACTGCCATAGGCCAAAATATCCAGAAAAGATGAAAGTTGAATTCTATTTCTGGCTTTCTGAAAGAGCTTGTTTGGAAGAATTCATAGGAGTGAAGTAATCCAATTAAATCATCTGTATTACTGTTCGTATTTGTGCTATGATGCTGCCTGTCTGCTCCAGGATGAATGCTTCACTGGAAACTCTGATGGTCTAATTTTCTGCGTTAAGATTTTAAACTTCTGCTATTTCAAATTGTCTCAGTCTGTAATTAGGCGTGAGTTATTCACCTATATACTTTAAAAAAATTACATTTCAAAATCAGTAGTGCTTCAGTTGTCTGAATATTAAAATCCTTGTTTGGGCTTCAGCTTTATATATGGAGCTTTCAAGCTTCAGACACCACCCCCCCAAAATCCAACAACAAACACAAACCCTGCAGTATGTCTTTAGCATATAACAGAACTCTTTAAAACTGTCTTCACAATAGCAATAAAGGTCTAGTGAAACTTTACTCTCTACTAATGTATATGGCTTGCAGTGTGAAGTTGATGGGAAATTACAAAATAACAGTACATGGGATTTGATTTTATTTTTAACATGTAATAAATGTGGGACAGATTTCAGACTAATTTTCATGTGACTGTATATCTTTTAATATTTTAAGCTTATACAAGCTGGAAGACTCTGTAAACAATATCAAGAAATATTATCTTTTGTTTAAGCTTTGTTAAATGCTTTTATCACTCAATAGGGAAGAAGGGAGTGGATGAACAATGAGAAAGAAAGGAGTAGTAGGTCAAATTTGAATGAAGCATATTACAGTAGAATCAAGAGAGTAGGAAGGGTCAAGTTTTAATCGTTTTCATCTGTCTGTGAAGCAGGATCTGAGCTACATGTACAGCACTACCAGCAATATGGAAGTGACCTTCAGAAAGGAAAGGCTTTTGACAAGGTTTCATTCCAGGCTGTTACAGAAAGTAAGCTGCTGTAGGATAAGAGAAAGGGTTCAAAGATGGTTAAATAACTTATTAAAAAATAGGAAATAGGAAGCAGGAATAAATCACATTTCATGGCAAAAAAATTACCAGTGAAGTCTGCAGGAGTCTGTGTCTAGACCTGTGCTTCACAGTATACTCATGACCTTTTTGGAAAAAGGGCTGCATAGAAATACGTCAAAGTTTGCAGGTACTGTTCAGAGTAGTGAAGATGGCTGAAGAATTATGAAAAGGCCTTACGTCACATAGTGGCTGGATGATAAAATGGTGGGTGCAATTCAGTGCAGGAAGTGTGAAGTAACAGATATAGGAGAAAACAGTCACTTTACATAACTACTGGGGACCACAAATATATGGATATTACTCAGAACTAAGATCTGAAGAGGTTTCACAGATCTTTAAAAGCATCAGCTTAATAATGGTTAAAATTTTAATTAAATTGTTGGGAATTGCTAGAATGCGAGTAGACAACAAAATAAAGCATTGCTAATTCATTAAATAATGTAAGTTTATAAAGCTGTAGTATATGTGCATCTTGAAATACTGTGTGTAGTTCTGGTTTCTTCCATCTCAAACACAATATAGTGAAACTGGTAAAGAACTTAGGGGAGGGTGACAGGCATGATGAATAGCATGCAACACCTGTATGATGAGCATAACTAAATAGACTGAAAGGCAGATGGTTGAGAGGGAATGATAAAAGTCCATAAAATTACAAGTGGCAGAGGGAGAGGATGAATAGGGAATCATTGTTCACTGTCTCTCCCAATACCAGAACTAGAAGCTATTAAATGGAATGTGCATGTGCTGGCTCAAAGCATACTAAATGGTTTCCACCAGCATAGAGGTGAGCTATGGCACTCCTCTTTAACAACCCCTTCCCCCTCCAAAAAAAAAAAAAATCCAACAAAAACACCCGAAGAAACTGTGTTAATGCTAAAGTTTACATGACTTGAAAGTTACTGAACTAGTACTTGGAAGATGAATCCATTAAAGGCTGCTAAATAGAAAGACAGCCATGAATCGCTGGACGCAACAGAGTGCTGGCAGAGAATCCCTGTGCATTTGTCCAGTCTTTATCTCCCTGGACATGTGCTATTTGCCAATGAAGGTAGAAAACAGAAGTTAAAAATAATAACTTGTTTTCTAAAGCCCTGTCTCTAGTGCTGAGACAGCACATTGCTCCTGCACATTTCTCTCTCACAGCTGTTCATTTTGGTCATAAGTTGTGTTTTAGGGAGGTTCAGAAAACACTCATGTCTCAGATAAATTTCTCACCAAATCCCAGTATTATTTCTGGAAACTTACCTTGTTGCAAAACACTTCTCAGTAGTAAGAAGACTGTGAAAGAAGCAAGCAGATTTCTGTACATCAAGGAGTCCATCACCCCTTCAGAAATTCAAATCATGGTCAGTCTGATCTCACAACCCTGGGTTGTTTCAATGTCTCATAGAGAATGCTGTTTATATGGTCACATAGAAGCACTTGTGAGCATGTAATTGTATTTTCAAACAAACACTTCTTAAATGATTTTTCTGTCTTTCAGGCTGTGTCAAGGTAAGAAACTTTAATAGGTCTTGGTTTTGAAAAAGTGAGTTATGGTATTCCTTAAAAATATCGGATTGTTGACATTGCCATCTAAAAACTTGTGTGCTGAAAATCTTTTCTTTGTCACTGATTTAATATATGTGTCTAGTATAGAATTACAAAAATGCTTAAGATGTATTTTTATTCCACAGAAAGTGAATTATTGTAGGAAAAAGGTATTTATAATACTTTTTAGAAGGTTTTGAGCATGATCTAAATGAAACTGACTGAAATCAATGCGAGTGTTAGCCATTTAATGAGGAGCTTGAAATAACAATCTGTTTCACTTAAACTAGTGGTAACTTCAAATTTTTAAAAAATAACAGCAAACAAAACAACAAGCAAACGCCATCATCAACATCAAAAAGCAAAACCGATCAGTACTGACCTGGACTTTGCCTGTGGTATCTAAATTAGCCTGACCTGTACTGAAGCCCCTGAAGCTAATGAACTGCTCATCAGCATTAGAATTAATGAATAATGTGTATTGGGTGGCATGGGTAGACTTCATGTTTGCTTTAGACCAGTTCTCCTTACTTCATGCTTTTCACAAAGGTGAGTGGAAATAAGAAGTCATATGATCCTGATTATGTTCAACACTAAAATGAGCTGAAAACAGTGCTTTGTAAAGAATTAACCTGCCTATTGTATTTTCTAACTGATAACAGAAAGCGTTAGTTCTGTTTGCCTTCTTCATATGAAGTTCCCAAATCTTACAGCCTGGTACTTCTTGTAGTATTTGAGACTGAAACTCTGCAGCTTGTTTCAGGTGGCTTTCAACAGTATCATCTGACTCTTCTGCCATGGTAAGACACCATGAGGTAGGTGTATCTGCCTTTGACATAACCGAAGCAGTGAAAAATAGGTAATGATAATTGCCAAGCTCAATATTTGGATACAAGTGCATAGTATTACAGAGCTGTGATTTGGCTTCACAGAGGATGTCAGTGTTTTTTTGGTTTTGTTTTGTTTCATTTTCTAGGGGATATGAAGAAAATGCTTAAAATGTTATTGTGAGGCCTGGGGTATAAATGCCATACCAAGGCTGCAGAAAGCTTATGATTTCTGAAGTAACAAGTAAAGTGACGGAGAGAAAAGTGAAAATAAGTTTTCGAAGAAGCCTGGCCTTCCCATAAAGGGAGCTGCTGCGTGTGAAGCCATGGATCCTCTCCAGAACAATTTGCACATTGCTCCTGCTCATTCCACCTGCCACTTTGGTCAGTAAGGAACTAGTGAAGTGAGAAGAAAATGACACACAAAGATTTGGAGAAAAAGACAAAGGAGAAAGAAAAGTTAAAGGAAGACTGACAAATACAGAGTGAAAAGTGAATTGAAAAAGACAAGATCAGGGAAAGATCAGTTTGGAAAACAGAAATAGGAAAGACAGAAGAAATTGGCAGTAAATGATGTAAAGAAAAAGAAGGGTAAGGAGTAACAAAACAAAATTAAAAAAAAAAGAAGTGTGTTTGCTTGTTTTGGATATTATATTAAAGTACCTTGAAATTCTTCCATGTGAATCTTCCTGTATTAACTGATTTAAGTGCTAGAGAATTGCCATTTTATGTTGCAGCACTTTAGTTCTGATACTGGAAGCAGTTCATGCAGGTTAGTTGCCATCAAGTTCTTGCTGATCCATCAGTTACTAGTCTGAACTTGTAAGTTTTAAGGGGTTAGGATTTTTAGCTGGTGATTATTCTTTTCAGAAATCGTGTCAGCACTGCACGTGTGAGAAGCTGTGCTCCATTTCAGTGCAAACTTATCAGAGTGGGTAATCGACTCGAGGGAGTGGTATCCTGACAGGCTGGAAGAAAACTTCAACTGGACTGTTTCTTGAGTTACACCAGTTAGATCTGCAAAAACATCTATTTATGACAGACACTCTTTTTCTATGTTGATGGCTTCAGGGGAGAAAACCTCAAGATATTAGATGTGATTAATAATGTATCTGAAGCATGTCCTCCCTTACCTTAGAGCAAAAGAATTTTCAGCTGTTCTTGAGAAAATCCCCCCTGTTTTCCTGATACAGCTTTTGGTGCTACAGCAGCCCCAACTTCATAAAGGGGTTTTAAAGCTCCAGCACAGAAGATAGCTTTGGGGAGAAAGAGATGAATGAGTCTTACTAAATCCAGGAGCCACGCTCCCAGTGTGGAGATGCATGGCAAATATGTGGGTTGCTGTTGCCCTGGAGCTATAGCAACAGCTGCCAAGCAGCTGGGCTGAGCAGGGAAGACCTCTAATGTACCTTATCAGCAAATTGTCCATTTATTCTGATGCTACCCCAAGTTCAGGATTTTGGCAGGAGGAACTATGGAAAACCTTTTAAACAGAATGTATTTAGAAGAGTATGGGAAACCTTGGAAAACCCAAAGATGCACATACTAATTGGTGAGTCTAGATGAACTGAATCCTGGGGTGGTAATAGACTTGGCAGACAAATTCTCTGAACCACTGCCAGTTTCTAAAAATTTGCAGAGGACTGAGAAGACAAGAAAGACTGGAAAATAGCAGAAATGTGTTAGTATTTGGAGCTACGTGGAACAGCAGTGCGTGGAATTGGATAAGGAAACATGTTTCTGAGTGAGGAAAATGTAGCCAGATTATGAATGTTTTATTTGGGGTTTTTTACTTAGATTTTTTTTTTTAATAAACACCAGTCAAAATACTAGCAAATACCAGAAACTATGATTGCATCCATGCAACAAAACGTGGATTATCTGCTGTGTTACACAGAATAGCCAGAATTATAATCTGAATATGTTTGATTTCCCTTATGCCTCTGTTATCCAAAGAGGATGGGCGGAAGGTAGTATATAATAGTAAACTTAACTTGTTGTCAAGCAAACGTGAAGGAAAAGAAACCCCACAAACTCTCTTAGTTTTTCATCATGGGAAAGAGTTTCTGCTAAAGAAAGTACCCATGCTTTGACTCTATGGATGGAAAGGGGAGGGGGGGGGGGGAGGTGGTGGAAAAATATCCAGAACTCGGCACTGCAGACATTGAACAAGAATGATCTGTTTCCCAACATGGAGTTTATGGGGTAAAACACAAGTACTTTCAGCCCTGTCAGTACATGCACATCAATATTTCGAGCATTAGTTCCCTATCTAAAACTGCTTCCAAAAAAGGATTCTGCTACTCGGGATAATGATATACCAGCACAAACAAGAAAGCATCTTCTTAAAATTAAGCAAGTTTCCTTATCATCAGGAGAGTGGCTGCATAACACATTTATTTGCAGCTACCAAAGAGTTAGTGTTGGGTGTGTACGTGTCTGCTGATAGCAGCTGCTGGGTAGATGGAGCCATAGATACTTCAGTGCTGTTGCACTTTTTTCCAGCAGTCAGTCTGGTAAAATGGGAGGAAGTCTGGTAGAGACATTATTACTGGAAAGTCTGTTAGGAAAAGCACAAAGGAAAGCTCTGTTATGATGGGAGCTGTTTAATCCTTCAGAAAGCAAATACCAGAGGGCTTCAACAACTGTTCTGACCATCTTGTCAGTTGTGAGTGACAGTTACTTGGATTTGATTTCCTAGATAGATGCATATTTCTGATCTGTTTTAATTACCTATTTTCAGTGTTAATACTATTTGAATATCTTCAATCTATTGTTTTAATGACTTTGATAAATGATGTACGTTTTTTTTATTGCTGTTCACAGGCACTTGTAAGACAGAGGGAAAAGCTGCTTTTGTTTTTAAGTCTTCATGATGCTGTTTCCAGGAGGTGTTCTGGTTTCTCTTCCTGTGTCTCAAGGCTGAAATCACAATTTAAATTCTACAGGTTTTGGACTGGTCATTTCTGAGGACTGAGAAGAGCTAAGGATGAAGGCTGAGCATGACTGACGTGTTCATATTCATCAGAAAACAGTCAGCTAGAGAGAATGAGGGATTAATTGTTGCAGTGCTCCCTCCCTCACTGCTTGCACAGAAAGACATAGGCTGCAGGGAGGAAGCTACCTGAGGTTATTAAGATTAATACTGCTAGAAATTCCAATCAACTCACACAAGACTGCTCCTCAAGGCTGTCAGATGCCTACTGCCTTCTCTGATTCAGGCGGGGCCACATCAATTTCGAATTTCCCAACAGAGATTGCTATGATTTATGAGTTTAGGAGGCTGATAAATGTGGTTAGTTGAAGTGTTCATGAAGTAATTGGATCAGAATAATTTCAGTCATCTGTGCTCAATTTATTTTCTCCAATAACCACAGGAGGGTGCAGTTTTGGATTGAGAGCTTCATCTGAAGGATTCCTTTCGCAGGAAAGACATTGTGGAATCTGGAATAAGAGCAACTTAATTTTGCTGCTAGGCCTGTATGACAGCACTATGAGCTGACCTGAGACTCATCAGAACTGGAGAGTAAGTACCTTGAGCTCTTCTGGTATTGCCCATGACAGAGGCTGAGTCAGTTCTAGTTTACGCATTGTGGGGTAATGTCTGCTGGGAAGGTTCATGAGAATTTTAGTATTTAGTATTTGAAAACCACTTTACTGTTCCATTGGAAGGGTGTTGCTCTTTACACTTGTTTGTAGCAAATTATTTTCAGGTGACAAGTTTTATGAATAATTCACTTCTGGGTTTTGTGACTGTTTCTGGAGTGGCAATCACCATCAGACCTATCCTTACAGCAAAGGGAGTGTCCATGCATCCCTGAAGAGTGCTACATGAAACTTTTAGAAATAAATTTGCCCCTATGAGTTTATAATTTGTCTGCTGTAACTTTCCCACTTTGCTGAAAGAGAGTGACATTTTGGGTGTGTCATCCTTGAAAAAGTACTGGATGTAGAGAGTGCTGTAAAACAGGAAAGTAAACAGGTTGCAGTGTTGTGATGACTGGCTGAGGTTGGTAGAGATGGAAAATCCCAGCAAGCAGAACTAGGGAGCAAGTGAAGCAAGTGTGTTGCAGACAAATATCATCATCTTGTCATGAGCAAGATATTTATAATAGTCTGAGAGCTGCAAGCAAGGGAGGGTATGTGGGAAAAGGGAGTGGTTTGCGTGTCTTTGTTAGTCCATTCAGGTATCTTTTGAAATGTGCAAAGAGACACTGCAAGCAGGCGGAAATGTAACAGGCTACTGGTTCTAGCACTGGTGTATTCCCCATGTCTTGTAAGACACCTGAAGTGAATTTTGCTGGACAGAAAGATGTCAGCAGACTGAGGAAGAGTTGTCTTCTGTGCTGTTCAGAACAGAGTTGTAAAGTTGCCACCTTCCAGCTCCATTTATCCCATTAGGATTTTATACCTTGGCATTTTTGTATTTTTTCCCTACTGAGTCCTTGAGCTGCTAAAGTTTCTCATTGCAACAGTATTACCTCTGTCTACAATTTTATGTTTATCATGTGTGGCTTTTCCCTATAGGCTTTCATACAGCCTTTTCTCAACTCAGGAGCTTTCTCAGAAGTCATAACCATTGCTGGGCAGCATGCCATAGATGACAAAGGGTTGCTGAGAGAGCAGCTTTCCGAAGAGTCTTAATCTGTGTAAGATAGAAGTGGACAGGTTTATTGCATGGTGAGCCAGGAATGTAGGCTGCCAGTAGAGATACATGCTGCCCCAGATGGTTTGTATCAGCCTGGCTATACCAATGATCGTATGCCATGACCTGGCCTGTGTATGTACTATTCTCTGGTCACCCATGGTTGAAGACCTATGGGGTAGGTCTTTTCACCATGTGAACAGCAGCCCTATGCTTGCTCTGTCTGAGCTGTTATTCTGAAAATTGGACCTGAAACATTTTAGGATTTTTCATAAACTTAGAGGGTCTTTTTTTTCCTTCTTTCCATGGTATTCAGTGTGGGAAGAAGAGGGTGCCAGAATATGGGGGAACCAGTAGGACTTGGGGGTGAGATATTCTGACTGCATAGAAAGATTTGTGACCCTACTGTAAAGTGGTACGTGCTTTAGAGCCCATTATGGCAATCTCTCTGGTGGGGTAGATCAGACTTGGGTGTCTCACACACTGAGCAAGTGTATTGAAGAAGCAGCTGGTGCACTCAGTTTGTATTGGAAAATAAGTGATACACTGAATAACAAATCCCTGCTAAAATTCAACTGATGAAGTTTGGTGACTTTTCTGTGACTACATGTGAATTCCTGGAATTAATTCACTATGGTTCTTTTGTCTCCAGGTAATTTGGGTACCATCCCTACCTCCTGGAACTCATCTCTCTAGAATATATACATGCCTGTTTTGTATGGTTTAAAGAACATCCTATGGGGTGTGGTAAATCTTAGTGACATGTGCTCAGTATTGTGGCAGTACTATCCTATCCAGGAGTACAGTAGAAGTAAGTTAACTTAAGAACAAAATGTTTACTAAGATTTTAGCTACTCCTCTTTTTCGCTGCTCAGCAGTTAGGAAGATGCTTCATTGAAAAACTCTTACTGAATCTCCTTGTTGAGGTCTCCTTGCCATGGGGTGCATTCTGTGTCAGAGGAGGGTGGGAAAGGACATTGTGAAAAACCTACTGCTTAGTCTGGATGTGGATATAAACCACAGAATGTTTTCCAGATCAAATTTGGTTGTAGGACTTAGCATAAAATCAGGGCACAAAATAACTCCAGTCTGTGCAAAAAAATGTTAATAGGAAAAGTCAGAATTACAGTAATGCATTCTGTGTTGTCTTTGGTGAGTAGAGAACGGCAGAAGACCATGTGGCAGGACTGTCTCATTTGTATTTTTGCTTCTACTGCTGTGAAAAGCATTTTCAATACTTGCATAATTTAGAGCATGACATTATGATTTTCAAAGCTTCAAATTGGAGTAAAGCATTTACATAATCTAATTAAATCATGTAAATGTTTTATGATAATATTCAAGTAAGTGCAAAACTTGTTCCACAGATGCATCCCATTCTTAGGCCATTGGGAAAACCCCATTTCCACATGCAGATGTATGTTCCTAACCCTGCATGCTCTGGGAGGTTAACAGGGTACTTACTGAGTGCTCTGTTCTTCGTATACCCTCCGAAGGCTGCTTCACAGAGCATCATCTTTCCGAGAAGCTTGAAGGTAAGCTGGTACCAGAGGGAAAGGCAAAGCAGATTTAAAAGGCTACTTGCAACCTCTTATAATTTGAATGAAAGTGATGCTACTGCACTATGTAATAAATTGCTTCCATTTCAGTGAACATTAAAATAATCCCATGGTGACCCTCTTAGCAGCAGACCTGCCACATGCAGTATCAGATCTCACAAAGCATGCTTCCTGCTTGGATGGGAAGCTACCAGGGGAAGCCCCACAAATCCTCCTGGTGACTGTTGGGTTTGTTTTTGCCTCTGGCTGCACTAGCTCACAAAATATTGGAAGCACTTGGCCAGCATCCATGATGAGAGATGCTGTCGTGCAGCGAGATTATTTAAATAATATTTTTTTATCACCACATTCTCACTAAGCTGTCTTCAACAGCATTTCTTAATGAATCCTGTCTTTGCTAGGCCATGCTAATGCAGTAAGCAAGTAAATTGAATCCTGATTTTTCAAATGTAGCCAATCTAATGCTAAGCTACTGCTAACGAGATTCTTCTAGAAAGTACAGCATTGCTTTGCTAAAATGAATTCATGTAATTGGCAGAGGTAGGTTATTCAAGACGAGGTCCCTCTCTGTTTTAAGTTAACTCATTAACTTTTATCAGTGCTGTACTGACTGTACTCTGAGTACAGAGTGTGTTGAGAGTAGCCATGAAGAGAAGGACTTGAGGGTGTTGATTGACCAGAAGCTCAACATGGGCCGGCAGTGCTCTCATGCAGCTCAGAAGGCCAATTGTATTGTAGGATGCATCAAGAGGAGCGTGTACAGCAATCAAGAGAGGAGATTCCCCCCCTTTACTCTGCTCTTGAGACCCTACCTCAAATACTGCATCCAGTTCTGGTGTTCCCACCATAAGAGGGACATAGATCTGTTGTAACAAGTCCAGAGAAGGGCCACAAAGACGATCCAGGGGCTGGAGCACCTCTGCTATGAGGGTAGGCTGAGGGAGCTGGGATTGTTCAGCCTGGAGAAGAGAAGACTCCAGTGGGACCTTATAACTGCTTTCCAGTACCTGAAGGGAACTTACAGGAAGGATGGAGAGGGACTCTTCACAAGTGTCCAGTTATAGGATGAGAGGAAATGGTTTTAAACTGAGGGAAAATAGGTTTAGATTGGATCTTAGGATCTTGGCTCCAGTATGAGAGTGGTGAGACTCTGGAATAGATTGCTCAGAGAAGTTGTGGATGCCCCCTCCTTGGGGCTGTTCAAGGCCGGATTGGTTGAGGCCTTGAGCAACCTAGTCTAGTTGAGAGGTGTCCCTGCCCATGGTAGGGAGGTTGGATTACATGATCTCTGAGGTCCCTTCCAACCTAAGCCATTCTATGATTTACGCCAAGGGATGTAGAAATCTGTGTATACACTGCCAGGTGTTCTGTGCTTTCACAGTAAATGTGAAGCACTTGGACATCATCAGTGCAGGCTGTTGATGAAGCCCATGTGGTGTTAGAAACATAGGATTGACTGCACACAGTCTTGACCTGGTTTGTGCATATAGTGTGACTGTGCTAAGCTCAGCAGCTCTGATTTTTATCTAAAAATGTGGAAGTTTTCAGGGAAGCCTGCATCTAACATACCTCTAAATCTGGGTATTTTATTATTTACTGTCACAGTACATAATAATATAAAAAAATTGTAAATTAGTTTGGAGCTCAGTGGTATGGAAAGCTCTGAATATGTGAAAGTCATTGCTGAAGTAGCTCACAGAAAGGTGAAATATATCAGTAGTGAATTAAGTCTTCACTAATTAGACATAGAAATCTAATTACTTTGCAAATTTTTCATCTAATTTTTAAGGAAGTGAAGCTAGTGTAAATTTAAAATGGAAGCTGAGCTATTCAGCACGTAGTGTTAACTGCCAAGGAGAACAACACGGTGACCTTATTTGCAGCTGCACATGCATCATGTGTAGGAATGCCTGTCATAGCCATAATGATTTAACATCAGGGCAGGCCAATATTTCTTGGTTCTTCCTCCGCAGTGTAGGCAGTTTCCTTTAGAGGTAGAATGGGAAGCTGTAGGTGGTTCTGGTGAAAAATGGTAACGCTAGAGAGGTGCCCTTTAGTACAAATCCAGCACCGTTCGCTTTAGTTCACCTCCTGAAAAAGAATTTGCAAAGTCACAGCCAGGGGAATGAAGTCACAGCTGGGTGAAGTTTAAGTTTTGGCACGGTTGGATTCTGTGCTTTGTGATTACTCAGCTGTTGATTATAGAATGTTTAGCATAGTAGGTGACATTGGGGAAGTTTAAAGCTGCTGAACTTTTTTAAGGTACGAAGACTCTCTTTGCAGAAAAGAATCCTTTTAGTTTAAAACCTGCGACAGTTTGGTTATAGTAGATACTTTACATTTAGACATAAAAGCTGTTACAGCTAAGTTTAAACCCAGACACTAAGACATTTACCTTAGTACAGCTCTTCATACTTAGGGCGTTTTGTAAGACTACAAGTATTAACTGCCACTAAATATCCCGTGTGAATTGCTGTTAAGAGTTCCATAATAAAATCCTTTTCAATTACCTTTTAATACTATATCGACTTTAAGCCTGATATATCACCTATTTAAATTATACTAAAGGATCTGAGGTGGCAGTCTTTAAAATATGTGGGCACTTACCCATCAAGCTTTGTAAGCACCTGATTCACCAGCATCCATGGTCGCTGGATCACTTCCATAGCTGCTCTGTTAAACTCTTCATGGTTTATATTCCTATCCCAGCTTCCAGTGAGGCATCCACACATCAACAGGAAATAGAGCATTTAAATCAGATTTTTTTACCTGCTAAAAATTGTAATTTAGGTTGCAGATTGGTTGTGTTTGTGAATTCTTATTTCCAAATTATTGTAATTTTTTGAGAAGAATTTAATCTGAAAAGTTTGGGAGAAGGTAGAATAAATGGAAGAACTTTAATCCTCTCTACATGCATACAGAACACTTTTGCAACCTTAGCAATATCCCCAGATGTATATTAATTATCTCTGTAACTATGACATGCAACTCATAAAATAGAATTATTTCAAGAGAAATAAATGCTGACAAGCAAAACGAACAGTGAGGATTCTCTCTGTTTCTCACAATGCCTCCAGTGAAAATACAAGGCAGCAAGCTTAAAATAAAAAATACTTCTTCTCATAGCAGGTAATTTTCATGGTGGAACTCACCACTGATGAAAACCAATGAAGAAAGGAGTTAAGAAAAGCTTAGGCATATTCATGGACAGTAGTTTCAAAAATGGCTATGATAACAACTCGTCCCCACACAACCTTTGCCTCCAAAGTCTTTACTCTGGGTTGCAGGGAACTGAACGGGGGATACTGCTGAACTGCTGTGTACTGTCATACTCTTAAGGTGTTTCTACTGACGTGTTGTGGCAGGTACGGCTTAGATGTCCTTGATATGATGTAGTGCAGCGGTTCTCTGCCCTTCCTAGGAGTGCAATCTGACTTTCATAAATAACCATTTCCTTACTTAGAGCTCTACTCTTCCCCACATTTTAAATAATTTTTGAGAGACTTATTAAATGTCTGTTTATGTGTGCATTTGGATCATGAAACTGTATAATCCTGTCTGGGGCACGCATGAAAACTACCATCACCATATAAATGCAATCAGGAGAAGGTGAGCATGGCACAGATGTCTTTGATGATGACAAAACCTTTGCTGTGGCTGTAGTTAGGATATTTTCAATATTTGTAAAGTAGTTATGTGTCTTTTACCAAGGTATATGAGCTGAGGATTGTGCTTGTAGGGTCAATGAATCCATGAAACTACATAGATTTGTAGTCAAGTCTTTGGAGACTCAACATTGTTTGCTTAAATGGAAAAGAATACCAAACCAAATATTAATAGCAAGAGAGAGTACTTTTTTTTTCCTGTACTGCTGAATGTTTCATAACAAATTAAGGTGGTATTTCACCAAAATGTAGAAATTTATTCTTAAATATCCTATACACCAGAAGGCAGTCTTTCTCAGTATTCAATGTCTTTGTTGACTTCAGTTTAAAAATAAAATAAAATTAAAAAAAAATCTGAACTTGTTTAAGATATTTTTTGTTTCGTTTTTATTATAAAGTAAAAATTTCTACAGTATAGGGTACAGAAATTCTCCTTTCGGTACAAAGCCATGAGATATTGCTACTCTGAATACGAAACTCTCTCAACCAAGGTTGTTCATACTTGGTGTGGGAAGAGGGAAGATGGGTTTTTTCTAAGCAGAAACAGCATTATTAGTTTTATTCTTTTCTAAAGTCGGAGAAAATTATATCAACACTTTATATTATATTATGGATCCTGGTGTTTTTTTCTATATTGCTCGGGTATAGCTGAAACTTTGTGTCCGTTAACACTTTCTGTATTTGAACTGGAAGGACTCTGTCCATCAAGTATAAAACGAAAAGTCTGTCAGTTTTCAGAATAACTTTAAAAGAATAATAAAATGATTTAAAAATATACATGATAACTCAGACTCATGGCCCCATCTGATGTAAATCTGTATGGATTCAGTGTCTTTGAACAAGTTGCCCTGTTTCTTTTAATTCTTTTAATTCTTTCTCTTGCTTTCCCCTCCATCTGCTCAAGTCCACCACTGCAAATAACAAGTTTACTTTTCATGAGAGTGTGGACCCTGTTGCAAGGGAACAAATTTGTGTTCTGTTTTAATGTCATAGTATTTTTCTTTATTTTATGCATAATCTTGCAAATGAGACCAACGTTTCCACGGGGCAAGAAGTCAGTTGCGTCTTAACCAAAAAATGATAGTGATCCTGACTAGTGTCTCTGGTTGCGTACCTGCAACTGCTTAAGAAAGTGAGGAAGCTACATGGAAATACTGCAAGGAAGTTGAATATAATAGCAGTATTCTCAAAAATTTCTGGAGGAGAGCATAAATTGATTTGTATTTAAGAATTTCTGTGAATCTTCTGCTCTAGTTTATTGCCACCAATCATTTTTAACCATGGCAATTCCAAAATGTAAAAGAACTAACTTGATCATGTTATTTGTTTTTGCTTTGTACACTGTTCCCAGCATAAGAAAGCCTGGTTACAAAGGAAAAATTATATCTATCTTGATAGAGACTGAAATAGGTTAATTCAGTGTTTTTTCTGAAGTTTTTGGTATGTTTGTTAATGCAACCTTAGCATGTTCACTACAGCTTTTTATCATGTTTACTACTTTTTCTTTTGCTACTATCTTTTAAGCTGGTTTTACAAATGCCATAGTGTCACTGACATACTTAACACAAATAAAGCAAGAGGGCATTGTCTAATTGTCAATAAACCCTAAGTCTATCATGACTCCTCTCTTGTCCTCGATCAAACTGATTGGCATGTTTCTCTAGTTGGTCATAGCTTAAAATAACTGTATATTTTTCTTGTATCTTGGAATGCTCTGGGTGCTGTTAATGTTTGTATTCTAAATATAGAATCCATTTTGTCCTCTACAACTACAGTGTCTATACACATAATGCATTAATTTTGTTTGCACAATATCCAACTGCAACAGAGAGAAAGAAGGATCCCCATTGTAATAACAGGAAACAAAGGCACAAGGTGGTTTAAGTGATTTACTCGGGTAAATTGAACAGCAGTAGTCTGTGGATGTGCTTGAAAACATACCTCGGGGTCTTGAGATTCCATCCAGAAACTCAGGTTTTAGGTCATCCTTTTCATCATTACAGAAACATTACATTCTTTTCCTATTTATTAATGGCATCATGATTGAAGGAAACACCTGTTGGTATGGTTTTATCTTAGATAAATGTGCAATTGGAAGAGAGTAGTTAGATGGTTAGTGTCCAGATGTTACTTTTAAATGTCTGAATCAGTTCAGCAGCCAAGACCATGTCTGTAGCAACATCCTTACCAAAGCACAGTATCTATTTAGAGGTGGAAACAAGCTGTCTCATGTGCTCCATAGCTGGTTGTAGGTCATGGAGCTGTTTGCCATGCTGTACAAAACCATCAGTTTTTCTTTCACCCTTTGAGAACACAAATATCAGCTGAAATGAACAGAACAGCAATGCATTGTAAGAATAAAACCTTGGCATTGTAATCTGAATTAAATAGTCTTTCTACTCTTGCAGAAAGTATGGTCAGTTACTGCTCTGCTATGATGGCTTGTGATCTTAAGTGTTGAGAAAGAAGTTTAATTAAAAAAAAAAAAAAAGACTTCAGTGCATCTGGCAATGGAAAAAAAATTAATTTTCTTTAATTTTTAATCAGACAGCCCGAGACAACCACTGAGCACTACTTGACAATTAGAATACTAATGAACTGCACACTGGGTTAGCCTGTTTTCAAAAGACCGCAAACAACGCACTCAGAGTTGAGGGATTCTATTTTGTTTCAGTCAAGTCTTCACGTATTTACTTTCTCACTTTGTAAGAATTCAGGAAATGTTTGCCTCGTTCCCTTCTTTAAAAACCTCACCCCATGGATAATTATTTTTCAAATGCAAAAAAGCACAGAAAGTAGTAAGTGGCTTTCTTGAAAGCATTCTTGAAAAATATATGAATATTTTAAAACATTAATCTTCACTGTTTGGGGCACCTTCAGTGCTTTAAGCATTTTCTGTTTGTTTGTTTTCATTCTTCCTCTAATGTATTTGCAACTCTACCATTCTGCAACAGTTTGAAGTCTATGGTTTTCATGCTTTCTATAAATTAGGTATTGTAGTTATTGGTCTATAGCATGCAATTTCACAAAAGATAGTCATGTTCAAGGAAGAAATAAATTGCCCATGTCTGAAGTGTTTATTTCTTATAACCTTTATAAGCAGCTGTCTATT
This sequence comes from Todiramphus chloris collaris, assembly GCA_025345505.1. Taxonomy (NCBI): domain Eukaryota; kingdom Metazoa; phylum Chordata; class Aves; order Coraciiformes; family Alcedinidae; genus Todiramphus; species Todiramphus chloris. The sequence goes on from JANVCC010000018.1 coordinate 18,233,587, forward strand.
GCAAGGCTGAATATACTAGGAAATGCTTAATGAATTCAGATGAGTTCTGAAACATAAATTAAGTAGCCTAACCATCCAAAGTAGCCATGTCACACTGGCCTCACAATGAAATGGGTATTTTATTGCCCCCTCTATGTGACATTGTCAGGCAGAATGATATAATTACACCCTAGCTGGAATGAAGAATTCACACTAACTTGCCTAAGACTCTTCCAGTTCCAGCTTTAAAAGTTTGTGGAGGCTGTAGCTGACTGTTTTGGGATGTAATCCTTTTGGATGTAATCGTTTTGTTTGCTCTTCCAGAGTACAGCTACTCAAATCTGAACTCTGGTGCTTCCCTGAGGCACTCACCCAGGGCTTGTCTCTCAGCAGGTTAGGTGTCGAGGCAGTGTTTGGGGCAGATCTTTGCTGAGGGTGGAAAAACAGCTTAGGGGGACTGACAGCTTTGTGTAGTCCAAGGCCTCAGAAAGCCAGGCTTGCTGCACGTCCTCTCAGTAGCAGAAGCTGAGTTGAGGTAAGGCTGTTATCACTGAGACAAGGGAGGCCAATTTTACCCCAAGTAGAGTCATTGGTCTGCACCCCTCGTGCTTCCAGCAGGGAGCAGAGCAACAAGCTTGACTCTTTAGGGCTTTTGGTCATTTATTCAATTGGCTCTTCATTCTCCTGTCCTCCTCTCCTCACAGCAGGAGCCATCAGTAACAGACACCTCAGGCTTGGGAGGCAAAACTTAGTTCACTGCCAAGCTCTGCAGATCCCTGGTTTACTCTGATCCATGTACCTGCTGTCCTGCATTTGTCCCCATTGTAGCCTATTCTACTCCAGCTCTGAACATGTTGCTGTGAGAGGCAGAGCCAAGTCTATACCATTTCCTTACTGGTTCAAAAGGACACGAACTAGGGATGGAAATACATTTCCTATGGTGGCACATGTCAGCTTGTTTTGCAAGTTGTATTATATTTCTTAAGAAAGAGGCCTGCCTCAACTTCTAGTGATGATAGCTAGCAAACAAGCTGAAGCACAAATCATCCAGGTCAAACTGGGATGTACCAAGCCAACAGCTGTTGGTCTGAAAGCAGAGGTTTGCTCACCAGTTGTGAATTTGCTTATGACATAATACATAGGGAAGTCTGCTGTTAAAAAAATAAAGCTGCTGAACTTTGCTTTCTTTGAAAAATTGTTTCAATCTTGCCTCTACTTTGTAAAAAGAGCATGTGGGAAAATTCCAGTCCATATCATCATTCTGGTATTTTTTTTCCATAAGACTGTGCTGAACTAAGAAATTTTCGTAAATGAAAGCATGCGTTTTGAGGACCTTTTTTTTTCAGGTTTTCTGTAAAGCCTAAAAGTTAGGACTTTAAAAATTGAATGAAAGAATTGAAATCAAACCTCAAAATCAGATTTCTTAAGACAACACAGATCATTTTCTATCATGCCAGTATATAAAAGCAATCTGGTTTATATTTTTGTGCATATTGTACCCCCATTAAAAAAAATTACCAATTAATTTTCTTTTTTTTTTTGATTTTTATTTTTTCTCCATCTGACATTACTTCAGGATTAGAAAATTATGTGAGCAGTTACTGTACCACAACAGTGTTTTGTGCAGCTAGGTAAATTGTCATGCAATGAGGAATAGCCATCATTTTCTTTTATTTGTATATACTAAACAATCAGAAAACTAACAATTAACACAGGAGAGACAGAATATGATAAGCACTCTTTTGGAACTTAGAAGCACTTGGCTATATGTTTTTAATAAAATTTTGCCTCACTTAAACTGACATCACCGGTAAATGAAGGTGATGGTGTTCGAAGAAATATTTAATACATAACTAAGATGAAATATGAAATGAAGATATTTAAGTGAGGAACCTTTCTGAGATCCTGCCTGGGATGTGAACAATTCAGCGGTGACAGTGGGAGGTAAGGAGTACGGAAGAAGAAACTCAGAGAAGAATGTGGAGAATGCCTAGATGTGGCAGCCCATGGATGACTGTAGAGATTTTCATTGTGAAATGGGGTCAGATGAGCAGGAAGTCATGCATCTTAAATAATAAAAGTTTATAAACAGAAACTCACTAGAATGAGAATAAGAACTTCATGTTCTGTTCAGTGTCTTGGTTTTGCTTTTGCAGAAGTCATTATGTGTGATCTAGTATGTGATAAAGATGGAACCAGTGCTGAAGAGATGGAAAAGGAAGAGGTGTGGTATTACTTAATGTTGAGGGTTTTCTCATGTAAAAGCAGTGTTCCATCTCTCTCCTGTATGAGGTGGCTGCTTCTCCTTGGCAGGGCATGAAGTGGGAACTGCTGGTTTTTTTTTTAAATCTGCTGAGCAGCTCCATCTTGCCTCTGTGGGGCAGTGGCTCCATTTGCCAGAGACAGTGAAAGAATAACATTGGTAGTAGAGAATGGATCTTACAGTGTATCAGCATGTGCTGCGTGTGAGAGGCACAGAGCTCCCTGCCTGTTAGCACTTGGGCTTCAGAGCACTGGTTGCTTGTTTGTCAACATGCAGTTCTCAGCAGTAAATGAGTGGACAATGAATTTACATTCGAAACTGTGGGTATGAGGAATGATCTCCCTTGATAGTAGTCTAAGCAGGCACTCTGGCTTCATTTGTTTTTTAAGTGAAGGTGTAATATATGGAGGAATCTCACTAGGCAAAGCAAGACAAAGAAGTAACATTTCCTTGTTTAGCAAGATGAGATTTTCCTCAGCTGGATAATAGAGACTTTTCCCCTTTTCCTTCCTCAGCCTCTGCTCTCCTGGCCATCAAAGTTACAGTGAAAGCAATTGCACATTTATTACTTCTCTGCCCATTTTGCTGCTCTGTGGTGATTTGTACTACTCTGTCATTGTAATCTATTTTTCAACCTTGCTGCAGTATATGTGTCTGAAAGCTACCTGGCGTATCTGACAGTGTAGGAGAAGCCAAAGGTCTTGTGGTTTACAGGTGGCATTTTTTTATGACTTTTGTGTAGTGAGTTTAATCACTGTACTTAATCATCTGAGGCATGTTAAACCAGGAATATTAGTGAAACATTTTTATTTTTTACTATTATTATTATTTGTCTTTTACAATTAATTTTAAAAACTTTTTACTTTCTGTTTTAAATAACCATAAATCAATGTTGGTGCTAAGATGACTTCACAAAGAAGCATGTCTTAGATGGGAAAGGCACTGTTCACAATTCTACGTTAATGCATCCAGATCTCCAGTCTAGCGGTACATCTTGTTAAAGACTACAGCTTTTCATAGGAAGGTGTGTATTTGAAGTGCCCATCAGAAGATACTAAAAAAGAGAATTTTTTATTTTTTAAAATGTAGTAACCAGAGAAATTGGAACAAAATAGTGCAGTTCTGTGTTTTGTACTAACAGTGAGTAGTATTAATCAAAAATCAAATTCAGTTGCCTAACTCTAGTTATAAGACAGTGCTCTGAATGCGATTCCCTTTCTTGGGGAAAAAAGGGATTTCAGTTACTTTTACACAGGTAGTTCTAGGTTGAAGTCTTACAGAAATCTGCAGTATTCACAACACCATTAAAATAGTATACTTGAATTACTGTCCTCCTGCTTTGAAGATAGTTACCAGTTTTAAATGTCTCAAATTACTGCTTTTTTCTCCCTACATAAATTGTGTTGTGTTATGTTAGCCATTAAAAATGCTTTTGGGAATCTCAGAAAGGAATTCTGTAGATTTCTCTTTTTTACAGTAGAGGAAAGTTTTTTACTTAAATACATACTTGATTTTGTACGTAAGTTATTAGTTATCTTCATGTAAGTGATACTCTTCTTCATAGGGGTCCTTAAAGTAATCTGTAAAGTAACTCCATCCCCTCCTGAAGGGCTGTCTATTATTGGTGGTCTCCTGTTTATGCAGATACATTAAAATTTGCCTACAAGGCAGTGCTCTTTGTCCATTGAAATACAGTTCTTTCAAGGAGATAATATAATGTGAGAACTTAACTGTAGAGAAAATAAAACATATTCTCTGTTGTCAAAATTGTGCAGGCTTCTTTTGCTTAGCAAATTTGTATTGTTTATAAGGACAAGCTTAAGTAAATCAAATCCAGACTTGAAAGTAAAGATTTCTCCAGAAGTCCCAAACAGACCTTGACTGGAATGTGACTGATTTTATCTGAGAGAAAATTAACAAAATGAGGGAGATTTTTTATAACCTAGTCTCTAATACTCGCTTTAAGGCATCAATCAGATTATCTTCTAAACTGAATAGGCAAACCTGCTCTACAGAGCAGAGCAGCATAGAAGTTAATTCAAATACATCCAACTAAAAAAGGGAGAGAAGCTATACCACCATATAAATATGATATAAATAATATAAACATAAGCATAATATCACATCTCCTAATCACATCTCTAAATGTGCTGTTGAGTGAAATTACAGACAATAATTTGAAGACAGAACCAATATTCTTTTGATATTGTGTTGCTTTAAGTTACTTTGTTTATTCCACAGATAGGTTTTAACATGCAGATTAGGAATGACTTTTTTAGGAGAATGATGAATGTGTATATAACTAACATCTGGAAAATGCTCTTAGATGCCAGTGTCATGAGCCCATAAAAATATCTGGCTAGACATAAAAGACCTGATTAGCAAACTCAAAACATCCGCCAGCTTCTTTTGAGAAAGCTCCATTATGCTGTTGGAAAATGAGAGAGGATGATTCTTTGTTATTGGGAAAAATGAGCCAGGTTCGCTCTTTGAGGAGACAGAAACTGCAAGTTTCAGGCAAGTCAAGCACATTTTCAATGCAATCAGGTCTTGCATTCACAGATACATGCACAGAAATGTAGCTGCTATCCTGCCAGTGACTGAAGCAGCAATGTTAATAGGTTCCAAGCACAGACAAGCACTATCTGTTTCCAGAAAAAAAGCACAGTAATTGGAAACAATTAGGAGAGCGTACTCCGAATACAAAATAAGTTGAGGCTGCTTGTGCTGTTTGATCAGTTCAATATTGCTGTGAGACCTGGAGAGAATGTATCCAACCCAGGAAAATTCTTCTTAGATGCCTGGGGTCACTTGACATCTTTAGTTTGTTTTCTTCTAACCCTAAATGAAGACAGGGATATTAAAAGGAGTAAGTGTGGGGAGATTTTTAATCTGGCTTCTTTCCTGTTATCCCAGTGTGGATAGATAACTTTCCCTTTCAGCCCTGTTTTTCACTATACATAGGATGGTTGAGGAACTGAGGTTACCTCTGTCCTCCAATCAGAATCCAGTAAATCAATTGAACTTTAAGACATCCATTCCTTGGTCTCAGAGGGAAGCTCAGAGAAGACCTTCATTGATTTCAGTGTTAGGAATTTCAACTAGCATCAGTTAAGTCCAAAACCAGATTTAGATAGGACACAGGGATCTAAAAGAAAATATCTAGTTCTGTAAGCAGGCGTGCTTAGTATACAAATATTATTATGGAGAAGCTGTATAGCTACTTTTTGGACTTACTCAACATTTTGGAGTACACCTTTGTTCAGAAAGGTATCAGAAAACACCATTTTTATACATCTTTTTGTGTATTGTGGATTTAGGTTTACACTTGTTTAGTGTAATAGATAATTATTTTTTATTTTGCCATTTTCAACTGTGTCAAATTTGTATAGCTGTAGAAGGAGCTGAACTCATTCTAGTTTATATTTTTGTTTTGTTGTAATTCGGGCAGCAGTTATATGTCAATTTTACTTCAGAAAATGAAATAATAGTTTCTTGGTCATTTATTGATTGTTTAGAAATCGCTTTATGATCATACCATCTCTGTTATTCCTAACACATCTATATCAAAGGCTGATTTCTAGATTACTTTGTGGAGCTGGGGAAAATTGAGAAAGAAATGATAGGACAAGAGGAAATGGCCTCAAGTGCACCAGGGAAGGTTTAGATTGGATCTTAGGAAAAATTACTTTACAGAAAGGGTTGAAAAGCATTGGAACAGACTGTCCAGGGAAGTGATGGAGTCACCATCCCTGGAGCAATTTAAAACATGTGTAGATGTGGCACTGAGGGACATGGTGGTGTGGTTACCTGGTGGTGCTAGGTTAATGGTTGCACTTGGTGAACTTAGAGGTCTCTTCCAACCAAAATCATTCTATGTTTGTGTAATATAAAGTACACCTTGCAAAATGAAAACATAGCCTGTTGCATGAGGGGTTTAGGGATTTTATTTGTTTTAGTTATTTGCTCAAATGAAACCTTATATTAAGAGTTTTCAGGATTGTTAATAATATATAACATTCATGGAAGCTGATAGTTATTGTGAGTGAAAAGGTTTTGGGGACCAAAGATGTGTTATAATTAACTCTAATTAAATAAGCTGACCAAGACAGTTTTTAATTATGACTTCAACTATGCACAAAACCCCAGTTGTCCTCTGTTTTAAACCAAAATGGAGAATAACCAGAGAGAATGCTATTGTCTTCAGCAAAACATAAAGCAAAAACCTTGGTGCCTAATGATAAAGTTTTCAGAAGGCAGCTTGCATCACTTTTGGTGATGGGTGAATAATTGAGCATAATTATTCTTGCAATCTCTAGATGTTAGATTCCACCTGTGATGTCTTCTCTGTAACTCATTTTTCGTTACCATACCATTCTTATTTTACTTTATTTTGAGCTGGCATGGTATTGCTTGCTTGTGATGTATTCAATGTGGATGCCACAGTACAGAACAGTGCAACCAAACCTCAACCAAATTAATTGGACATCTCCCACAGATTTTTTTTGGGTGTCTTGAGGCTTAATAGCAAATAGTTTTGTATCTCCCTGATACTTGTAAATTTATTTCAGAAAAATTTTAATGAAATAAGGACTCTTTGGTGGATCATCTTATCTTTAACTACAAATTCCTTTGGCTTACATTCCAGGAATTGATGTTAACAGTTTTTCTGTTGAGTCTGTTCAGTTCTTAGTTTGTATTTTCACTTGTGAAGTGAGTAAAGCATCTATATATTTTTAAGCTATGCTACCATGACTCTTAGGAAGCACTGCAGTTGATTAAAACATTGGGTAAAACAGGTGCATCTGACTCCAATTCATCAGCATGAAGAGTCTGTGAACCTCAGCTTATTAGGTCTGTATTCATGATGTGATTAATGGTATAGTATTTCCCTCCAGTTTTGCTCAGGAGGTTGACTTCCATAGCAACAGATCTTCATCAGGGAAAATTCTGCAGTAAAGTCTCCCAACAGACTCCCATCTTAAGGCTGTAAACTCTGAATCATATTGGAGATTCACACTTTGCAGTTAAAACCAAAACAGAAAATACAGTATTAGAAAGGGAAAAATGGATGGGGCATTAAGTTTCATTCTGCTAAAAGCAAAACTGTAATGTGTCTCCCTACTCTATATTTGTTTTCTGGGGTGGTTTTTTTGCCTACTTTTGCTTTCAATGTTACAGTGTTTACCAGTATTTGGGACTACCGTATCCATAAAGCCACTCTTTAGAATGACAAATACTGAATCAGTGTCCTTTGTACATCAGATTATGTTTATGAAGAGAAAATGTACATGCGTTACATGTCTCCCATGGCATTCTCCTTCAGAAACTTATGACGCGAGGCTTGGATAAACACACTGCACTGGATAAAAAACTGGCTGGATGGCCAGGCCAAAAGAGTGGTAGTGAATGGGGCTAAATCTGGCTGGTGTCCAGTGACAAGTGGTGTTGCCCAGGGTTCAGTACTGGGGCCTGTTCTCTGCAATATCTTTATTAATGATCTGGATGAGGGTATTGAGTGTACCCTCAGTAAATTTGCATATGACACCAAGCTAGGTGGGTGTGTCAATCTGCTAGCGGGTAGGGAAGCTTTACAGTGGGACCTAGACAGGTTAGGTCAGTGGGCCAAGGTTAATTGCATGGGGTTCAACAAAGCCAAGTGCCAGGTCATGCTCTTGGGTCATAACAACCCCATGGTAAGCTACAGTCTTGGGTATGTGTGGTTGGAAAGCTGCAAGTTGGAAAAGCAGCTGGGGGTATTGATGGATAGTTGACTAAATATGAGTCAGCAGTGCGCACAGGTGGCCAAGGTCAATGGCATCCTGGCTTGTGTTAGAAACACTGCAGCCAGCAGGAATGGGGAGGTGATCTTCCCCCTGTACTTGGCACTGGTGAGGCCACACCTTGAATATTGTGTTCGGTTCTGGGCCCCTCACTATAAGAACGACATAGAAGTTCTAGAGCCTGTCCAGAAAAGGGCAACAAGGTTTGTGAAGGGGCTGGAGCACAAGGCCTGTGAGGAGCAGCTGAGGGAGCTGAGGTGGTTTAGTCTGGAGAAGAGGAGGCTGAGGGGGGACCTTATTGCTCTCTACAACTACCTGAAAGGAGGTTGGAGTGAGGAATGGGACAGTCTCTTCTCCCTGGTGATGTGAGACAGGACCAGCGGGAATGGATGCAAGCTGTGCCAGTGGAGCTTTAGGCTGGATATTAGGGAACACTTCTTCACTGAAAGGGTTATCGAACATTGGAATGGTCTGCCCAGGGCAGTGGTGGAGTTGCCATCCCTGGAGGCATTTAAATGCCCTGTGGAGCTGGTGCTTAGGGACATGATTTAGTTGTGAGCTTGCAGTGTTGGGTTGAAGGTTGGACTAGATGTTCTTGAAGGTCTCTTCCAACCAAAGACATTCTGTGATTCTGTGACAAGATGCCCCTTAGAGAGGACAGAGTAGTTTATTGTTTTGGAAAACTGCCTTGGAAGAGACGAAGAAGCCATCCTTGTGTCCCAAGTAAATTCAGATTGTAATTTCTATTTTGTAGTGCATCAGTGATGGAATACTTGTAGCTTCTCTTGACAGTCTATTCCAGTGCTTCATTATTAATCTCAGTGGAGTAGTTTTCCTAAATTTGATCCTGGATCTTTCTGTTTGCCATTTGAGCCCATTAATAGTTGTTTTGTCCATCACTAGTATGGAGAACAGTTTCTTTTCTTCCTTTTTTTTTTTTTTACCTGTGCTGTGGCTCAGGTTTTCCATCTCTGATAGTTCTTGTTGCTCTTTTCTTGAATGTTTCCTGTTTGGTCACAACTTCCTTGAATATCCAGAGCCATTGTGCAGTGTTATGCTTGTGATTCATAAATTGGAAATAGCCCCCAGGTGACAGACCTTTTTTTGGGTTTTTTTTAACTAACATGCTTTCCCTTGTATTTGTGAATGAGTAATCACTGATTCTCCAGCTTGTTAAAACCTATTTGAATCCTTCTGCAGTCTGCCAGCATACTTGCAATCCCTCTTACTGTCAGGATTATTTTCTTCTATCTATCATCTAGGTTGTTAAGAGAAATGCTGAAATAGACTGGACCCTGGACAGATCCGTTGAAGGACCACTCAATACATCTTTCTATTTGGCAGTGAAACATTGGTCCTCCAGCTGTCTCATTTCTGTCTTCAAATTTCATCGTGACTTACTGAAGTCCAGGCATATGAACAGTTACTTTTCTTCTACTAAAAAGGCCTCTTAGCCACACATGGGAAGAAATTGGGTTGTTCTGTCAGTTTGTTCTTAACAAATGTGTATTGATTGCTACTTATATCTGTATTATCATATGGCTGCATGCAATGGTTTGCTTTATCCAGAAATGTTGGCAAATTTGAAGTTCAGCTTGAGTTGTCTGTGGTTTCTCAGCCTCTTTCTTCCTGTTCTAAGCACAGGCAATGCGCTTGCCCCTGCACCCGCCTTCCGTGAGACATCACAGAGCTGCTACTATTTCTCATGTCAGTTCAGCTGTTGTTTTTATATATCTTGGCTGATATTTGTCAGGCCAACTAAATTTGAAAAATGTAATTAATAATCTGTTCTCAGTTGAGCTCTGACTGTTGTTGCTGCTAATTCTGCTTGACACCAATAGATCTCCTTCATGAAGACTTATACAAGAAGTCATTAAGCCCTCTGGCTTTTGCTTCATCATCTCTACATTCTCTCTGAATAGTTGGCTAATGTAGTCTTTCCAGTTTTAAAGGCTGATAATCTGCTTTACTTTTTTACAGTTTACTGCATAGATACTTTGTTGTGTTTAATAGCTCGGCTGGTTCCCTTTGTGTGTCTGCCTGAATTTGGAATTGTATGGAAATCTCTGGAGGGAGATTGCTCCTTTCCTGAGAGCATGCTTGGGAGGGACACGTTTATTGGAAGGTAGAGAGGTTTTAAGACAGAACAAATGAGAAGAGCGAGAGGCTTATAAGACAGGCATGTAATAGGCACACAGGGGCCAGGAGGAGGCTGGAGTATTTATATGTATAGAAAGGGCATAGTGGCTGCTGGATTAAAATAAGACTGAAAAGGAAATAATTAGTCTGTAAAGGTGTGGTAGAGAAAGGAGTTTAATTTTCAGATCTTTTTATATAGTATTTGGCCAGTATGAGACTTTCCTATTGAAAAAAAAAAATAAAATAAAATAAAGAAAAACCCCTTGTTCTACTTCATGGTTAGATATTGCAAGCTTTGGTGTTTTGGAGCACTCAATTTTAGGGCAGGTTATAGGCAGATCCACTTCAGAATTGTGCCTAACCTGGTCTCAGCTATGATCATAGGGTTCCTTTGTTTCTTATGGTCATATTTTGTGTCTTGACCTTTTTGCTTGTGCTCCAGCTGCTTGTGCCATTCTTTTATGCCCTTCTTCAGTGTTCTGACCTAGTTGGAAAGCTTCTTTCCTATGCTTGACGTCAATGAGGAAGTCATGGCTTAGCAAAGCTAGTCTCTTATAATGCTTCCATCTTTTTACATGGAGATGGACAGAATTTCTGTCCTCGATTAACTCTCCCATACTGACAACTCTATTTTACTACTTTTTAATTTTTTTTTTTTATGCCTTGAGAACAGCATTTATACCTGATTTCAAGGATAAAAAGCCAAATGCATCCATAGGGTTCAGTCCCAACTTTCTTCAGGATAGAGTACTTGCTCTTAAAATCATGTCTTCTGTCTGTAGCATTGTCTGGCCTTCAGATGATATAAGCAATCAGTTTCTTCCCTGTGCAACTGTCAGGTTATTCTTTACTACCCATTCCTGTTCTGTACATCTGTCCAAGTGGTTCATTATAGTGGCCTTTGTATCCTTTGACATCCTCCTGATCACAGACATATCTCTGAGCATGTCCTTTAGCTCTCCTTCTTGCTTCCAAAAAGCTTATACCAGCAGGCATCATTGAATCAGACATCTCCTTACCAGCCCTCACTGGAACACAAATGTTGTTGTCTCGTCTTTCAAGAATGACTCAGGACAATAGCCACGTTATTCAGATTCCTAACTGGGCATGGCTCACAGCTACAGATAGAAAGAGAACAAACAGATAGTTGTGGTGGTACTGTTTGTCCTCTTTGGTCTTCCATGCATTATATCATTTATTGACTGTTCTGATATCTCCTCAGGATTTTCTTTCATTCATTGCTCAAACACATCACGCTATGGAAGGTATTAGTAAGCTAGTGTTAGTTGCAAACTAAGGAAATTCCCATCTTCACCTCCAAACATGCAGCCCTGTTATTCTGAACTCTACCTGTTTGTATTTTGAAGAAAGAAAGAAACGGGAATAGAAGAAAATATCTGACTGTATCAGTGAAGGAGAACATAGAGGACTTCTATTAAAATTTATGTATAATTAGACTATTAGGTTCTGAATGTTCATGTTTAATGAACATTGGAAGGGAACTGGTAAGCACAGAAGAACATATTTAGCCCTAGAACTGGATTATGTGATAAGGAACTTTACCTCAGCTATTACAAGACACTCAAACAACACTTAAAAGGCTTTTACTGTGCAAACCCTTTTCTTGTTGAAAATAGCTTGGCTTCACTGTTGTGATAAAGTGCAAGATTATTTAGTAAACTACCAAGGATTCAGAGTGCTTTAAAATAATCTGAGCGAAATTTGGAAAAATAAGTTAAAATATTCTATGGCTGTGATGTTTTTTAAATAATATATTTATATTGGTTGTATAACTAATTACAACAAGGTATTGAAGCAACAGTCAAAAGTGGATTACATTGTTGTAGGAATAATGGGAACATTTGTGTTGCATCCTTTTCTTGTGTCAGGACACAAACAAGTAAACGTGCTTACAATGTATAGGTTTGTTGTGTCCTTTTCTAAATGTCTGATGCTAGCTCATGTCCAGGACAGAATATTGAATTAGATGAACCTTAGTCGTCAATCTGGAATGACAGTCTGGGTATTTTGGTTAATATTTCCACAAATATGTAGAGGAATTAGAAATTATAGAAGTTTTGTCCCATTCTAAAATTTTACACAAATTTGTTTTTCTGACTGTTTTCTTCCTTTCATGAAAGATAGCATTTCATATGCAATCCAACAAAAGAGAGTAGCATGGGGGACAAGGACCTGGGGGTCCTGGTGGACAGCAGGATGACCATGAGCCAGCAATGTTCCCTCATGGCCAAGAAGGCCAATGGCATCCTGGGGTGTATTAGAAGGGGTGTGGTTAGTAGGTCGAGAGAGGTTCTCCTCCCCCTCTACTCTTCCCTGGTGAGACCTCATCTGGAATATTGAGTCCAGTTCTGGGCCCCTCAGTTCAAGAAGGACAGGGAACTGCTTGAAAGAATCCAGTGCAGAGCCACAAAGATGATTAAGGCAGTGGGGCATCTCCCTTATGAGAAGAGGCTGGGGAAGCTGGGTCTCTTTAGCTTGGAGGAGACTGAGAGGTAACCTCATTAATGTTTATAAATACATAAAGGGTGAGTGTCAGGAGGATGGAGCCAGGCTCTTCTCTGTTATGTCCAATGATAGGACAAGGGGCAACGGGTGTGAGCCGGAGCATAAGAGGTTCCACAGAAACATAAGGAAAAACTTTTTCACTGTGAGGGTGACAGAGCTCTGGAACAGTCTGTCCAGAGGGGTTGTGGAATCTCCTTCTCTGGAGACATTCAAAACCCGCCTGGATGCATTCCTATGTGACCTGCTCTAGGGGGTCCTGCTCTGGCAGGGGGGTTGGACTAGATGGTCTTTCAAGGTCCTTCCAACCCTTAACATTCTGTGATTCTGTGAAATTAGCAGGAGTGAACAGAAGTTGGCAAATCTGAACATTTTCATGATAAATTTTTATGTGACTATGAAAATGATGAATTTCATGGATTATTTTCTTTAGTGTAGTAGCAGTACTAATCATAGTTTGCCATGAGTGTTAAACTAGGATTTTGAATTTAGCCCGTGGCAATATAACAAGAACTTATGCCAACTTGCAGCACTGTGCAGCTGCTGAAAACCCCAGCTCTAGCGAGAGCCTTGAAAATGTATGAATGCAGAGCTTCAGCTCTGTTGGTCTTCTTTCAAAAAACATTGGAACAGATTCTACTCTGATGTGCCAATATAAACCTAGAATTACTTCGTGATGACTGTTGAACAGTTTTTATCAGTGCAGGTGAAATAGTGCTTTCGTCCATTGAAACAGTCATGGATTTATGGGGAAGGGAAGGGCTAAGGACTAAGGAGGCTAAACTGTCCAATTAGCATCAGACAGCCTGACATGCTCCTTTTAAACTGGGGCCATTTCTGTCTCTCAGTGACAGTAGCCAGTGTAGCAAGACTGTAGTAAAACAGAGGATGTAACTGCGCCAAAGTTAAGAGGGTCTTTGCTTATGTTGGTAGATGCAGATATTTGTGCAAATCTGCAGTGCCTTTTTTGTTTTTCAAAAGCACTGAAGTAAATTGAGAAACAAGTCTAATTTTTAACTTTTTTTTTTTTTCCTGGAGCTTCACCCTATAAATTGCTTAGGAATATTTTCTAAGTTCTTTCTAAGACACAATAATTCAGTTTTCCATTAAATTGTTAAGATAAAACAGTGGTAATATAGTTGATAAACATAATGCACCAAACATATCCCTGCTGTAATTCTGCTGAGGAAAACTGAAACTAGTAACACTGACTGATGGTCTAAGGAGATTTTTAAGGGTGCACTTGGGGTTGCCTTTGTTTGTATCATTTCTGAATTTAACCCTGAAAATTATTTTCAGGGTCCGCAAGGAAGATGTGCATATAGTAGTTATGAATAGTTTGGTCTTCTAATATACTTGTTGTTTACACTTCAGGAATTAAACCCACAGCAGCCACGTTTCTTCCTTCTACCTTTGAATAATAAAGAGGTTAGATATGGCTCTTAGGTGGGGCTTATGTTTCTTTGCTACCTTCAGTGTTGTGTAAATGGTGTGGATGGAGAAACCTTATTCTGGTGAGGAGTTGCTCGTTTCTCCCTGGCCAGTAACAAATGGGATTTCTGTCATTGACTTTGGTCTGTCAAAAAGCCAGACTTCTACCTTGTGTAGTCATTGAGGAGTAAGGGACACCTTGAAAGAGTGAATCATCCCATCTATTTTAGGATGGTGTTAACTTTCCCTGTGAAAGTGTTTGGTTTTCTTCAGTGACACTAGAGGAAATGTAACCAGTCATCTCAGCCTATTAAAAAAAGGTGAAAAGATTCTTATTGTAATGGGAAGCTGTTAGTAAGCAAGAAGTGAGTGCCACCTGCCCGTATGCAGGAGTGCCCTGATCCCAGTATTGCTGTACTTGTTTCTCTTAAATGACTCAAAAGGATGCGTGACTCTAGATCTAAAGCAGTGATTTGATAAGGCTTGGGTATTACTGTAACTAGAATGACTTCCCAGTCTGGAGACCTCCATCTTTGGCACCTTTTGTATTATGCTCCCAGAAGGGAGTTCTAGAGGTTATCTAGCCTAAACTCCTGCCTATAGCAGAACCAACTTCAAAGTTATATGAGATTGTTAAGGTCCAGTGGAGTGTTGAATGTCTCCAAAAATGAGACAGAAAAGTCAGTGGGGGGGTGGGGGGTGTGTACAAGTCAGAAATCCTAGTCTTCTTTTTTTCTTCTTATTTTTAATTTTCATCTTATTATAGTAAACCAGCTTTTTATGAGTTCCCGTTTTGGAATTACGCTCTCAACTAATTGCAGACTCCCAAGGGATACAATTCCAGTAGTCTATAAGGTGCACCTTTGGGGTATCATGTAGCAGTGTTTAAGGGATGCCCTCCAAAGGTATTGCCAGCCAAGTATGTTTTACTTTCATATGAAAAATTACTTTTGATTATGTTTTTCACTTCATTTTGGATTTCAGCGTTTCTGTAAACTGTATAGAAGTGCAGAGCAGAGCTATAGGTTTTCTCTGTTTAATTTCTGTTTCCAAGCAAAGTGATTATCTTGGAGACCAATGACAGCCATTTGGAAAAATTTAAGTATGTCCATTGGATAAGACAGATGGCAATAACAGAGAACTTAACACTTTCAAAATATTCCTTCAACCTATTTTATTTTAGTCTTTAAAAGGCACAACACTGTAGTTGCAGATACTCAACTAAATCTGGGGAGACAAATATCTTACTTCCTACAAAGCCGAGAGTTTACATTCTGGAATCAGTTCTATGTCATTTCCAGGTGAAAGAGAAGGTTGTTTCTTGCTATGCAGTCTTATGGTTTGCAGGTCATACTTGCAAGTATCTCGGTGGCATTCTAGAATTCATCTTGCAATTTTGTCAAATTTGATTCAAGGAGACTTTGTCACTTGAGCTTTATTTGGTTCCAAACCCAGACTTCAGATTTTTTTGATAGCTGGAGAATTTCTGACTTTCAACCTGCTTTTGAGAACTGCTTATTCTCAGGCCGTCTTACAGACTCTTCTGAGAGTCCAGAGTACTCTACATTTCTCAGGATTAAATTTTGCAAAGGTGTCTACTGTGATGATTTATTTCTTTTTCCTTGATATTAAGGCCAGCCTATTCTACCTCTGCTGCCTCACATTATAAATTGCTTTCATATAAACGGTGTTTCCTACTGAGTTGGAGATACTTTAAATTCAAGAACAGCCCCGTAGAGATGAAGCTTTCCTAAGAATTTTTATTTCTATTAAAGCTTACAATGTTAATATTTTTAGTAAGCCTTTTCACCTTATGCTACAGAAGATGTGCTTTCCTGAGTAGAGGAGGCATGTTATGTCTCTACAAGAATCCTTCTTGTGTCAGCCAAAAATGGCAGGTTCAAATCTACTCCTTGGACTTCATGACATCAGGCAGAACCTTGCAGCACAAAACCCCAGATGTTTTAGTGCATTAAAAAAAAAAATACTCTGTTGTACACACCTAGCCAAATTAATTATTCAGTAAAATGTTTGTGGTGAGACAGCAGTTAGTAGAAGAGTGGCAGATGTCATACACAGAAGTGTCCATTTTGCTGTGGTGCTTTATGGTCTGTTGTGACAGCTAAATGAAGCAGCTCAACAGCTGTCAGCATGTTAATGTTTTGGATTAAATAAACACACTTGGAAGAACTTTCCTCTGATTTTTAAGACATAATGACTTTGAAGGCAGCCGTGCTTCTTTGCAGATGAAGTTTGAAGTGCTTTGTAAGTGAGGCCCAGACAAAATGGGAAATAACATTGGACTGTAGGGTAGACCAATATGTTTTAGTTTCTTTGGAGCTGTGTAACTCTGAATCTCAGTGAGGCTTAGAAATTCCTACTCGGTCTAAACACCAGATTTAAAGAAGGTTGCAATACTGCTCTTCCTTTGCTTTATAGTCTTAAATAAGCATAAGAAAATACAAGGTTTTATCTTGTGAAAAGTGAGGAGACCAATCAGTCAAAAAAATGGACACACATAAACATAAAGCCAATATAATTTCTGCCCATTTCTGTTAAATTCAATCCAGAAGACTCAGGGCTGAATGAGTGATCATTTTAAAATATTTCTTCTTTTTTTTTTTTTATTCCAGTTGTTCAGTGGTTGCTTTACAGTGTATTCAGCTCATTCTCAAAAAAATCACAGAATGTTAAGGGTTGGAAGGGACCTTGAAAGAGTCCAACCCCCCTGCCAGAGCAGGTCACGTAGGAATGTGTTTTGCCTGAGGGTTTTTCTGGAGAAGTGTTTTGCCTGGAAACTGTACCAAAAAAAAAAATTTTTAGAACTTTTTCTGTGTTGACCCTAGGAGCTTAATTGCATGGCTTTCTTTGGGAAAAGTAAAACCAGTAACAGATAGATAAACTCATTCTTTTAATTCGGTGGGGGTCTTTTTTTTTGGGTTTTTTTTTTTGTTGTTGTTGTTTTGGTTTTGTTGTTGTTGTTTGTTTTTTATTGTTTTTTTAAATGCAAATAAATGCCTGGATGACAAGTAATGATATAAATATTACAAACATTTGTATGAAGTGGAAGTAAAATGTACTGCTGTTGGAAAATGAGAGTAGATGCAAATTAAGCATATAAGCTTTCAGGCTTTTGTTGCTTGGATTTTTCATTTGGTCACTATTTTAGGATTCTTGGGGTTGAAAGTGTGTGGCAGACACCCCATATTCAGTCCAGAGGGGTCAGAAGGGAGCTCTTAATAGCCATTACTTCAGAGCCCTGTGGGAAAAAGTCTATCAGGCTTTTTTCTGATGTCTGCTGAGGCTATTGGATGGTGGTAGTATGCCAGTGAGGGGAAGATGCCTTTGCATTTCTATATATTCATTTCTTCTCTCTCCCTAATTTCATCAGTTAGCAGGAAGGCCATGATGCCTTTCTTAGTGAGCTTTCAACACGCCTCTTGCTTCTCTTGTGTTTCTCAGGCCATGGGTGCCCCTTCCAGTTCTCACACATCTGCCTTTCCTTCTTTTGGTCTGACCTACCAGGTGTGGCTGTTCTTAAATCATAAAAAGTGCTTTTCAGTAGTATGGAGAAGATGGAAAAGAAGCTGATCAAAACCCAAGGTGGACACCCTGACTTCAAGTAAGTCAAATATATAGGTTTCAGAGCAGTGCAACATCAGCAGAGGGATAAAACTGATGGTACAGGTTCACTGTAGGATATTCTCGGTTCTCTGGAGGGCTGCTCATTTCAGCAGAGTATAAGGCAGCCTGGTCAGCCCTAGTCACCTGCAAGCAGTTAAAATATCAGCTGGAGTTCTACGGTAAAGGTACATTAGCATGGAGTTCAGTAATTTCATACTCGGGGACATCATTATCCTTCCTCAAAGGAATTCAGTTTCTGTATTATTTCCTTTGTTGTATTAAGAATAGAGTCAGATCAGCTTAGGGCACTTCAACTAAATAGCTAGATAACAGGGGGGTTGTCTTGTTAGGTATATGATTGGTTTGGGTTTGGTTTTTTTTGCAGGTGGGGAGGCTGGGACTGTAGACATTCACAGCCATAAATGAAATTGGTAAAATATCTGGAGGGCTATATCATAAAAAAAATCAGATCCTTAATATGTTTTCATTACAGTCAAGATTTCTGGTCTGGTTTTGGTGCCACAATAAAATAAAAAGTGCATGGAGGGCCATTGGTACTTTTGGGCTTGGAAGCGGCTCTGAACACAGTTTTTCTTTATCTTCTCTTTCATGTGCATCCTTAAATTCTCATTTAAGCAAGAGCCTGACATGTAGGTATTTTAATTTATATTTTTCAAACCTCCAAATATCTGTTACTTGCAGCTGCTTTTTTCAACTCAATAAGCAGGTTTCCTCTGAAAAATACTTCAAGGCCCTTACTTTTCACCCATATGACAAATAAATAAACTTTAATTAGTGTTTTTGTAGGGATTGAGTCTCTTACAGGTTTTTATTTCTAGTTCAAAATTGCGTAAATAAAATAAATGTGATCTTCAATCAACCCTTCAATATTTGTTGGAAAGGCCACACAGTGAGGCATGCGCAGTCCAGAAGGCTCTTGCAGTGCATTGACAATAACTTTGACACAGGTGGTGGAAGAGACAACAAGGGGTGTGCTGCCTGACCTTGTATTAACCAACAAAGAAGGTCTGGTTAGGGATGTGAAGGTTGGGGTCAGCCTTAGTGGTAGTGATCATGACATGGTAGAGTTTAGTATCATACAAGGAAGAAGCAAGGCAATAAGTAAGGTTGCAACCCTGGACTTCAGAAGCGCTAACTTTGTCCTCTTCAAAGACCTACTTGGAGAAATCCCTCGGGTTGAGACTCTAGAAGGTAGGGGGGGCCCAAGAAAGCTAGTTGATACTCAAATGTTACTTCCTCCAGGCTCAGGATAGGTGCATTCTTTTAAGTAAAAAGTCAAGTAAAGGAGGCAGGAGACCAGCATGGATGAGCAAGTAGCTGCTGAAAAACTCATGTGGAAGAAAGAAGTTCACAGTATGTGGAAAAAAAGAGACTGGTCTCTTGGGAGAATTATAGGAACATTGTCAGGTTATGTAGGGATGCAACAAGGAAAGCCAAGGCCCTCTTGAAATTAACTCTGGCAAAGGAAGTAAGTGAATGAGAAGGGCTTCTTCAGATACATTAATGGTAAAAAGATTAGGTAAAATGTGGGCCCACTGCTGAACGAGGTGGGAGCCCTGGTGACAGATGATGCAGAGAAGGTGGAGTTACTGAATGCTGCCTTTGCTTCAGTCTTCACTGCTAAGACCAGCCCTCAGGAAAGCCTGGAGGGAGGGAGACTCTCCACTGATCAATAAGGATTGACTGTGCTGCCATTCAGTGGGACCTGGACAGACTGGAGAGCTGGGCAAAGGGGAACCAAATGAAATTCAACAAGGGCAAGTGTGGAATACTACACATGGGGAGGAATAACCCCATGTACCAGTACAGATTAGGGGTAGACTTTCTGGAAAACAGCTCCATGGAGAGGGACCTTGGAGTCCTGGTGAACAGTAAGCTATCCATGGGACAGCACTGTGCCCTTGTGGCCAGGAAAGCCAATGGTAACCTGGGGTGCATAAAGAAAAGTGTGGCCAGCAGGTTGAGAGAGGTTCTCCTCCCCCTCTACTCTGCACTAGTGAGACCACATCTGGAGTATTGTGTCCAGTTCTGGTCTCCCCACTTCAAGAGAGACAGGGAAATACTAGAGGGAGTCCAACAGAGAGCTATGAGGATGATTGTGGGGCTGGAACGTCTCTCTTTTGAGGAAAGGCTGAGAGACCTGGGGTTGTTTAGCCTGGAGGAGAGAAGACTGAGAGGGAATCTTGTTAATGTTTACAAATATCTGAAGGGTGGGTGTCAAGTAGAAGGGGCCAGTCTCTTTTCAGTTGTGCCCTGTGATAGGACAAGACGTAGTGGTCGCAAACTGGAACACAGGAAATTCCACCTCAACATGAGGAAAAATTTCTTTCCTGTGAGGTTGACAGAACCTGGAACAGGCTGCCCAGAGATGTTGCTGAGTCTCCTTCTCTAGAGACTTTTAAGACCCGCCTGGATCTGTTCCTGTGTGGCCTGCCCTGGGTGATCCTGCACTGACAGGGGGGTTGAACTTACGATCTCTAGAGGTCCCATCCAACCTCTACCGTTCTATGATTCTATGTCAACAGAAGGCAAAGGAAGACTGAAAGGTAAGGCACTACTTCTGTATCTTTGCAATAGAATAAAAAGTGGAATAATGAACTGTAAATATATCTAATTACATAAATAATGCATTTGTGTAATTGTCGAGTAGGGGTGTGCTAATGAATCAATTATTTTTAATTGTAGGATGCTTGATTGTTTCAGAAATATAATTGATTGTAATCAAGAATCAATTAAATGTTGGTAGTAATTGTATTTATCAAATTTAGTATATTACTATAGTTTAGAAACCTTTTCAAAGGAGGGAAATATTAAAGGACTGTACTAGTGTTACATGTTCATATCACAGGCCTGATAGTGTGATGCTTACTGTAATAGTGCATGATAAAAAAAAAGAAACGTTTTTTTCCTCTCATCTTTGTTTCCAATCTCATCTGATCTGTGAGGATAAACAAGGGTTTGGAGTTGCTCAGTATTCCTCTTAGCTTGCTGTATGAAGCAGGCTTTGATAGAAAAAAAAATGTCTCTGTGTGAGACTCTTTCAAAGGTGAGAAACTTGCATTCCTGACCGTGTTGTAAAAATAGTGGTCTGCACAGCAGGGTGGTGTTGTACGAGGAATTCATACCAGCCTGCCTTCTTCAAATGCCCTGGCAAGCAGTCAGCCTGAGATACACCTTCTCTTCCCAACTCTTTTTGGGTAGTAGTGTGTCATGTAGAGCTATTAGCTTTTACACCAAGCTAGTTATTCTTTGCCTTGCAAACAAAACTTCAATAATTTTAATTCAAAGCAACTTCATGTACATGATGTGCACAGAAAAGGTGTTCAGACCTCCTTCCCATGACTGCTGGCTATACAAGTATGAAGGACAAACAACAAATTGAACTCTATATGACTAAATGGATAGTGAGCTGAGCAGGTAAATGAAGAGGGCTCTGTTTTAACGTAGACCTGTTTTTGGTATCACATGAAGAAATCACCTTTTTTGACCTTTGTAAAAGGGCCAATTTAGAGGTTTAATACACTGTGGATGGGAGATCAGATTACATATTAACTGCATCAAGTTCACTACCTTTGAACTTATAGTTCATGTTTCCATGGGTTTACAGCCCTGATACTTGACGAGGTTGTGTGCCCAGGGAAAACTGAATCTGCACTGAAGAGCCCATAAAGTACAGAGGTCCTCATCACGGGAAGCTGTTTAAGGACCTGTGATCTACTCCTACAGTTCCATGAGAAGAAGCATTGATTTGAGAAGTGTGCAAAATATGTAGATAGTAAATATAGACAGTGCCATCTACTGACATGTACAGGGAGAGTAGATATGTGGCATTGTCCAGAAATGTGCTGCATCAATCAAGTTGTTGTGCTCCGAATGGCTTCTTGACTGTAGGCACAAGCATTAGTCTAGGCTAGGCTTCTCTTTCCCCCGTAGCACCGTAAAGGGACCAGTCAATCTGCCTGATGTAATCTTGGTATTTCTGATGACTTGTTGTAACCAAAAGCCCAAGACTGATGTGCAAATTTCAATGTTAAGGACTGATTTTTTCTGTAATTGTTATTTTTGAAAGAGGTTGGGAAGAGTTTAAACAGGTTATTTTCTGAAGCTTTTTGACCTGTTGTCACTGGAAGCCTGGCGTAACCTGTGCCTTGTTGTTAGGTCTGTTGCTGGATGGGCTGTGGAGGAGCTGCAGAAGAAGTGGGAAGCTGGGTCATCTCCCCCTTGATTTTTTCCGTCGGGAAATTGACTGTTGAATTCTCATTTTACTGCAGAGAAATACTCCATCAGGAAATATCTGACTATCACTTGTTCCTTCCTTTGGCAAAGAAAAATTATCAGAATTATTTGCTTTCCTGCCTGTGGGGGCTAAATATTTGAGTAGTGAGATTCTGAACTTGAGGATGAAGAGAATAATTGAATAATTGACCTTTTTTATTTGTTTGTTTTTTCTTTTCTAGCACTGTTTTCCGAATGTAAAGGTTGTGTGTAAAAGAGAGCACAGTAAAGAAAAGGGAAATTTTAGGCTTCCCCCTCTCTCCCTGAGAAAACCATATCAACTGCTCAGAAAAGGTTAAAAACACAAATCAAATGTTAGGAAATGTTAGGCTAGGAGTGAAGAGCAAAGCAACAATCCTCATTATTCAACCCCATAAATCTGTGGTGCATTGCATCTGGAATGCTGCACACAGCTTTGGTCTCCCTGCTTCAAAAGAAATGTTATACAAACTAGAGAAGGATAACAAAGATGATCAGAAGTTATGGAGCTGCTACTGCACTGGAGAGGGTCCTACAAAAAACACAGAAGGGAGGAAATGGTTATTCTCCACTACTCACACCTGAAGAATTGAGAGGCAACCAAATTTAAAAAAAAAACTTATTGTGCACAGATGGAATTATGGAACTTGGTGCCATAGTGTGAACTAAGAGCCAAAATAATGGGATTCATGAAGAATTCATGAAGAGTACTTTGGCTGTTATAAGTTGCCACAGTTGCAACCTTTGACTCGGAAAGCCCTTTCCCTTCTAACTCGGGGCAATCAACACTGCATGTCCAGGAAGGATCTCTTTATTCCCATCCCATTTCTTATATTTTCCTCTAATTATAGTCTATAGGACCTAGAAGGAAATAGATTATTAAACCAGGTGAGTTTTTAGTCTAACCTAAAGCACAAAAAGACAGAAGATAGGACCTCGCCTGTTACCCTCTGCCTGAAAAGTCATGCCCTATTTTCTGCTTGCTCTGTTTGTGGCCCAAAGAGCTGAATAATTTTTGTACAAGTGCCACTGGGTATCATTTGGGATGACTGGTAGGCTTCGCTCAGGGTATCCTTCAGGAAGGGAGGGAGACGTGTCCAGAACAAGATTGTTCTGAAGCTTTAGGCAAAGTGAGGGTTTTTTTTTAGCACAGGTGCCTAAAATATCTAGGGACTGTGGTGCCAATCTTTCAGATTCCCAAGCCGTTTATTGGCTCTATCCCTTGATTACAAGCCAAAGGCAATATTCTTCATTTCATCTGTAAATATCTCTTGAGGCTACTTGTCAAGAGAATTTCTTCTGGCTTTTCAAACTCAAGTGAACTGTTTTGATGGTAAGATAATATAATATAAACATGTCACTAATCATGGGAATATGTCTGTATGTAAGTATGCTACATCATTTCTATTAGATGTTTGAAGTGGAAAATAATGTATAAAAATTGCAGACCTCTGCAGCTGGAACTCATCTATGGGTCTTCAATTTCTTTCCAGGTACTTGCCTACCTTTCCGACATGGTACACCAGCTACTATGTTACCATAAAAGCTTTGGTCATCAAAGCAATTTTCCTTGTTTATCATTTTAAACATACCATTTTCCTTACATGGGATTGTCACCATTGTCCCATGTCAACAAATAACCTTCAAAGAATTAAGTAACTCAGTAACTCTTTCCTTCTGTCTCTGTTGTTACTTGCTTTACTTCAGCAATTCTTTATCATAGAGGTGCTGCTAAGTGACCCTGATTGAGGAACAATACATATGTGCCATCTTCCCTTATGCAAAGAAAAATAATAAAATAGAATTAAAAAAAAAAAAAAGACAAAAACAGAGAAAGGTCTTCACTGTAGTTAGTCAGGAAACCTAGCAAGCATGGCAGCTTCTGAAATTGATAGCCAGTCATGTTCTGTAATCTCTTTGCTTCCTGTAATATAAAAATGCCTATCACTAACCTCGATAGTAGGGTTCCTCCCCTCATTTAATTTCTGGGATCATTCCTTTGAATTTGTACCCTGCTTTCATACAAACCAGTGTCAGAATTTCTGTTGAGGATGGTTTCACTGAAGAAAGCTGTCTGGAAGGGTACTGATAACCTGATTCAGCTGAGGGCAGCTTGTGGGCTTGCACCTGGAGATGGACTTCTGCAAGTATGCCAACCAAAAAAGGAAGATCAAAGACAGTGTACCTCCCGTGATGATCACGTCTGACAAGCTGGTAACAGCAGATAAGGAGAAGGCTGAGGTACTCAACATTTTTCGCCTCAGTCTTCACCGGCAACCTCTCACACCTGCTGAGTCAATGGACTGCAAGATGGGCACCAGGGGTGCAAAGTCCCTCCCGCTGTAAGATGATCAGGTTTGTGGCCACTTGAGGAGCCTGGGCATAAGTCTCTGGGACCTGATGAGATTCATCCCAGAGTCCTGAGCAAATCGGCTGATGTAGCTGACAAGCCACTCTTCATGGCAGTCAAGTGAAGTCCCTGGTGACTGGAAAAAGGGCAACAGAATCACAGCCATTGCACCCATTTTTAAAAAGGGTAGAAAGAAGGACCCTGGGAACTACCAACCCATCAGCCTTAACACTGTGCTTTGGAAGATCGTGGAACAGATCCTCTTAGAAGCTATGTTAAGGCACATGGAGGACAGGGAGGTGAATAGAGATAGTCAGGATGGCTTCACTATGGGCAAGTCCTGCCTGATCTAGTGGCCTTCTATGTTGGAGTGACTATATCAGTGGACAAAGGAAGAGGTATGGATGTCATCTATCTGTATTTCTATTAGGCCTTTGACATGTTTCCCCACAACATCCTTCTCTGAGTTGGAGAGATAGGGATTTGATGGGCACACTGGTCAGTGGATAAGGAATTGGTTGGATGATAGCATCTGCAGGGTGGTGGTCACTGGCTCAACTTCCAGGTAGAGATCGGTGACAAGTGGTGTTCTTCAGAGGTCCATCCTGGGATAGATACTGTTTAATATCTTCTTTAATGACATAGACTGTGGGATCAGGTGCAGCCTCAGCACGTTTGCAGATGACACCAAGCTGAGTGGTGCAGTTTACACATCAGAGGGACAGGATGCCATCCAGAGGGACCTAGACAAGCTGGAGAAGTGGGCTCATGTGAACCTCATGAGATTCAATAAGGCTAAGTGCAAGGTCCTGCACCTGGACTGGGGCAATCCTCAGTATCAATACAGTCTCGGGGATGTGATTGATAGCAGCCCTATGGAGAAGGACTTGGGGATCCTGGTGGAAAAGCTGGACAAGAGCTGGCAGTGTGCACTAACAGCCCAGAAGGCCAGCTGAATCTTGGGCTGCATCAAAAGTAGCATGGCCAACAGGATAAGGGAGGTGATTCTGCTGTTCTACTCTGCTCTGGTGAGACCTCATGCCGGAAACCTTCAAGGTCAGGTTAGATGGGGCTCTGAGCAACCTGATCTAGTTAAAGATGTGCCTGCTAACTGCAGGGAGGTTGGACTAGATGACCTTTAAAGGGCCTTTCCAACCCAAACTGCTCTATGATTCTATGTTGTGCTGATATCCTTTCTTTTTGTTTAAGTGACAGCACATATATAGTGTGAAAAAATGTTCTTAAGCAAAGGTAATTCTGTCTGATTGAAATCATTTGTGTGAGAATGTTGGTTGGATTAGAAATCTCAGTCCTTGCAGTGCTATGGTGCTACACCACCAGTCCAGGAGGTCACACTTTGGCAAATACAGAGCTCATGCATTTCTTTCAGTGATAATACTGTCAACTCCAATTTACAGCAGTCTGGTTTAATGCAGAGCTTACCAATAATTTGTAGTGATCAGAAGATCAATGAGATTTAGTGTTCGCATTCTGAATGAACAAGTAAGGGTTAGGTGGCCTCCTGGGGGCTCCTTTCTCATCCTTGGCTGTGACAGCTCAGAGTCCTCGGAGTTGAAGCTGTAATTCATTGATGTAATTTTAATTTTAGGATGTAAAAGCCCAAACACTTGGTGTTTGTAAAGTCAGCAACTCATGAAAGTTAAATCAGGGTGCTGTATCAGTGATGGAATTTTATCCTCTTCTTTTTTAGCTGCACAACTATAAGCACACCCTCGCCTCTGTTGTTAGCAGCAGCGTGCTCGGACACAGCAGTGCAGTTGTGTAGCAATCTTTCTTAAGGGCTTTCTTTCCCCCATGGGGTGACCTCTTTCCTGGCTCACCGAGATAAATTCTCCAAGGTTGTTGACCTGATCTGATGGAGGTGGAAAGCAAACGGCAGTTTTAAAATCAGTAGTCTCCACATGAGCACTGTCTAGCACGTATCGTGCCTTTAAAAATGAAATAAAAAGTTCCCTGTCTGCACCCAAAACCCAGCGATGGGTTTAGCATCTTCTGGCATAGAGACATTTCATGACACTTGTTGAATTAAAGGAATTATATTTTTTCATTTTCTCTCCTCATATTCAATTTGTATATATACAACTCTGAATTAAAAAAAAAAAATACTTAAAGCAGCAAGGCATTAAGAATAAATTGTTGAGAGCTCCGGTGAGCAATGTGTCATGTGAAATCATGGAGGAAAACGATCCAGCAGCTCTTACTCTGTTACTAGGAGAAAAAACTTTTCACAATGAAACACAAGGATAAGACAGAGGAAAACATGTTTTAGCTGTCCTAAGTGCTAGAGTTCTTTTTTTAATTTTTCCCTCTCCTTCCCCCCACCCCCACTTTAGTAAACCTGAAATCTGTTCTTTTATGTTGTCATCTACTGTAACCCTCTTACAAGGAAATCACTGAGATCTGCGATCGCACATTTGATATAAAGCAACTTTAAAGGGGGGAAAAAGGATGGGTGGTAGAAAATAAGAGTTTATCTGCCAAGAAATGCAAATTAGCTGTAATACTTTCTGCTAGCTGTAGTCCTGTGTGTTGGTCACCGTATATAAAATTACTAAATTACAAGGTCAGACTGGATTTTGAGAGTTGCAAATGCTTACTATGTTTACCTTTCACACGCAACAAGCGCACGTATGCTGATGTATGTGGTTTTTAAAAGAAATCATACATCAACTGCTCTTTGTGGTGTAAGAGTGATATCAAGACATTCTTAAACTTTTGTACACAAGGGTAGTTAAGAAAGCCAAAACAACTTCACGGTGAAAGATAGCAAATTTCTAAGATTTAGTGCTTTGTTCAGAATGTACATGTTATTTTTGCCCCACACAAATGACACTAGGTAGAGAACAGTTACAGTAAATTTGGTAGGTTATTGCTTAGACTCTAGTATATCCTAAACTTTAATGAGTGCAAGCTCTGAATGGGTGGATTTTATTAACATGCCTGAACTGAGTCATATAGACCTGAATTATTTGAGGTGGCATTGCAATTTTTCCCTATCTACTTAATACCTGCTCTGGAAAAGCTATTCAGATTCTGCTCTCGCTGCTGCAGGAAGCTGGCACGTTAATCCACTTTGCTTACTTTGCAGTTATTTAAATTTATTATTTTGGGAAGGATCTTTTTCAGAACCTTGGCCTCAAATTGCTAAAAGCGCATCCCTGAAGGAGCTTTTATCATTGTTTAATCTGTGTAGGAAGTGACAGTATAAAGGATTCATCTGCCTCCACATTGCATTTTAAGATTCAGATAGCAAATGTCCTGAGCAGAGCAGGGTTGTCTTGGGCAACATGGCCAGGAAACAGAGCTTGCCCATTGAGGGCTCTCTGCATTTGGTATTTCTGTGTCTTTTCCTACCACTGCCCTTTGTTGTGCTGACTGTTTTCAAGTGCATAACTGCTCCCAGTAGCCTGTAATTGCAAGGTCAGTCTAAGGTGAAGCTGTGCCTTGCTTAGGGAAAGACATGAACAGTCTGTTTAGGCCATATGTTGTTACCTTGTCCTTTTCTTGAAACCTTTGGGTAGCTCAGCGTGTTACGTGCAATGATTAGGAGCACCAAAATCTTTTGGAGTATATGACTGGGGCCAGCTTAGCTTCAGTATATTTGGCAGCTTTGTGAAGTCTGTGCTTGAGTCTTAGATGGTCGTAATAAGAAAGTTATTCTGATCTGATATTTGATTGTGAGGGAGAACTACTCCATATTCTCTGATTTTTCTTACTATCTTCTGCACTTTTATTGCAGAGAATGAAACCCACCAGGTATTTCTTTTTCCCATTTGTTTACAAAAGCATTGCTTTTCCCATATCCATGGACGTGACTGTTCTTTATCAGCCAGCAGCTAGTGTCTGGAGGAAACCTTTTTAAAAAAACCTTTTCTCTGTTCTTAAAAAAAAAAAACCAAACTTTCTTTGCCATGAATGCAAAAACAAGGAAAGGGTCAAACTATGTAAGGATGCTGCTTTGACAAGCAGCCTGCTTACGGCCTCCCATTGATGTTCAGTCTTAGATGTTTGCTCTAGCTATTAATTTAGTTAGAAACACTTAAGGACAGGAATCTATTATTTCCTTGCTGAAAAAAAGCACAGGCTAAAGCTTTGTTTTAAAACTGATTATGGTTGCTAAGTAACACACTTCCCTAAATTGAGCATCTTCCTCAACAACTAATCCCAAAGTCTTAAAAAACAAGAAATTAAAGACGTGATGAATCTTACTCTGTCCATGTGATTAACAGACATTTTGAGTTAAACCTTTGTCCCATTGTTGTCAGTGGAAAAAGCTTCCACTGCCTCAATGACATTACTATTTCTCTGCTGATTCTCATCCAGGGCAGAGAAACCTACACTATAACATACCTATTTGACAAGTTCTGGTTTTTTAAATGAACTGGTTACTAGAATTTTCTGTGATTCCTTCACCTTCTCACATCTCCAGTGGGTTTTTTTTTTAGGTTTTTGTTTTGTTGGTTTTGGTGGTTTTTTTTTTTTTTGTGGCAGATTAAGAAATACTTAAATATAGGAATGAAATTGGATATTGTCATTAAATCAAAAGGAGAACATTTCAGACTCAGCTAGTGATGGCTGCTTCTGTTAGTGCTTACATTGTGTTCCCCAATGGGTTATGTTAGCGTGGTGGGTTGACCCTGGCACGGCACCAGGTGCCCACCAAGCCCTTCTATCACTCCCCCCGACCCCCTTCAGCACGGCACGCAGGGAGAGAATAAGATGCAAAGCACAGGGGTGTGGGTTATGATAGATAAGATGTTATTTTCTACTTCCCATCCACAGGCGATGTCGGGCCAAGTCCAGGAAGCAGGGCTCCAGGAACACGAAGCAGCCGCTTGGAGGACAAAGCAGAATGCCCCCCCATCCTCCTCCTGCCCTCTCCCTTTATAGCTGAGCTGACGTCATATGGTATGGAATAGCCCACTGGTCAGCTCAGGTCGGCTGTATCCCCTCCCCCATCCTGCCCCCCATCCTCTGGTGCCGTGTGAGCACTGGCAGTCATAACACGGATGTGTTAGCAACACCCAGCCCCCAGGACTGCAGCGTGAGGGCTGGATGGGAAAAAGCAGCTCAGCCCAGACCCACTACACTCTCCTCCCCTTATTCCATATCATTTGCATCATACTCAGGCCCCACATAATACATACTTAAGCCATCTCTAAACCCAACCAATACATTATCATCAACTACTATCCCCAGTCTTTTAACATATAGTCACTCATTCCATGAGATTCCTTCACTCGATGACTTGGGTCTCATCTGTCAAGGTGGGTGTTCTGGACAGAAGCAGTATGTCTGATTTTTGGGCACCAACACTGGCTAGATCTTGGTCCTTGCTGTACTCATCTGGTCCTTCACCAAATTCACTTTCTGTTATTCCATCTCCTTCCTACAGCATCATTTCCTGCAACATACAACTCACATTCCAGATTATCTTTCTGCCAAGGTCAAATCTCCTTGAGGTACACACTGGGTCTCACCATCCTCCTGCATTACCCACCAGGTATATCCAGGTCCTTGAGCAAAGACAATCCCACGAATGGGTTTGCCTTTTCCCAAGGGTCGAGCTATCCACACTGCCTTCCCCAACCACCTCCCGGTGTGCACTACAGGGACCTTATCTCCTCCCACAACAGGCAGGGGTTTTGTTTGGGCAGGGCCAGGACGGCTAACAGATCCTCTGGTGTTAACTAACCAGGTGGCCTTTGCTAGATGTTTGTCCCATTGTTTAAAGGTCCCACCCCCTAATGCTTTTAATGTGGTTTTTAACAGCCCATTGTACCTTTCAATCTTCCCAGAGGCTTGTGCATGATAAGGGATGTGATACACCCACTCCATGCCGTGCTCCTTGGCCCAGGCATCCACGAGACTATTTTGGAAATGAGTTCCATTGTCTGATTCAATTCTTTCTGGAGTACCACAAAATCTGCTTCTCAAGGCCCAGGATGGTGTTCCGGGCAGTGGCATGGGGCACCGGGTACGTTTCCAGCCACCCAGTGGTTGCTTCCACCATTGTAAGTACGTGGCGCTTACCCTGGTGGGTTTGTGGGAGAGTGATGTAGTCAACCTGCCAGGCCTCTCCATATTTATATTTTAGCCAACGTTCTCCATACCACTGGGGCTTTAACCTCTTGGCTTGTTTGATTGCAGCACATGTTTCACATTTGTGGATGACCTCTGTGATAGCCTCCATGGTCAGATCCACCCCTCGATCTCGAGCCCATCTATAGGTCGCATCTCTTCCTTGATGACCTGAGGTGTCATGGGCCCATCGCGCTATAAATAATTCACCCTTCCGCTGCCAATCCAGATCCACCTGAGCCACTTCCATCTTGGCAGCCTGGTCTGCCTGCTGGTTGTTCTGATGTTCTTCAGTGGCCCGGCTTCTGGGCACATGGGCATCCACGTGGCGCACCTTCACCACCAGGTTCTCTACCCGAGCAGCAATGTCTTGCCACAGCCCAGCAGCCCAGATGGGTTTGCCTTTGCGCTGCCAGTTGCTCTGTTTCCATTGCTGCAACCACCCCCACAGGGCGTTTGCCACCATCCAGGAGTCAGTGTAGAGATAGAGCACTGGCCACTATTCTCGTTCGGCAATATCTAGGGCTAGTTGGATGGCTTTCACTTCTGCAAACTGACTGGATTCACCGTGTCCTTCGGCAACTCCAATGACTTGTCGTAGGGGACTCCACACAGCAGCCTTCCACTGTCGATGTTTTCCCACAATGCGACAAGACCCATCGGTGAACAGGGCGTATTGCTTTTCATCATCTGATAATGTGTTGTATGGTGGGGCCTCCTCAGCACGTTTCACCTCTACCTCTGGCAACATCCCAAAATCTTTGCCTTCTGGCCAGTTTGTGATCACTTCCAGGATCCCTGGGCGACTGGGGTTTCCTATTCAAGCCCGCTGTGTTATCAATGCAATCCACTTGCTCCATGTGGCATCAGTTGCATGGTGTGTAGCTGGGACTCTCCCTTTGAACATCCATCCCAGCACTGGCAGTCGGGGTGCCAGGAGGAGCTGTGCTTCTGTTCCGATCACTTCTGAGGCAGCTCGAACTCCTTCATATGCTGCCAGTATTTCCTTTTCTGTTGGAGTATAGTTGGCCTCAGATCCCCTGTATCCTCGACTCCAAAAACCCAGGGGTCGGCCTCGTGTCTCCCCAAGTGCCCTCTGCCAGAGGCTCCAGGTAGGACCATTCTTCCCAGCTGCGCTGTAGAGTATGTTTTTGATATTTGGTCCTGTCCGGACTGGCCCAAGGGCTACAGCATGCACAATCTCCTGTTTAATTTGTTCAAAGGCCTGTTGCTGTTCAGGGCCCCAGTTAAAGTCATTCTTCTTCCGGGTCACATGGTAGAGCAGGCTCACAATGAGGCTGTAATCTGGAATATGCATTCTCCAGAAACCCACAGCACCCAGGAAAGCCTGTGTCTCCTTTTTGTTGGTTGGTGGAGACATTGTTGTTATCTTATTGATCACATCCATCGGGATGTGTCGACGCCCATCCTGCCATTTTATTCCAAGGAACTGGATTTCCTGCGCAGGCCCCTTCACCTTGCTTCGCTTTACAGCAAACCCAGCCTTCAGGAGGATTTCAATTATTTTCTTCCCTTTCTTGAAAACTTCTCCTGCTGTGTTGCCCCATACGATGATGTCATCAATGTACTGGAGATGCTCCGGAGCCCCACCTTCCTCCAGTGCAGTGTGAATCAGTCTGTGACAGATGGTGGGGCTGTGTTTCCACCCCTGGGGCAATCGATTCCAGGTGTACTGGACTCCCCCCCAGGCGAAGGCAAACTGTGGTGCTATGGGAATGGAGAAAAATGCATTAGCGATGTCAATTGTGGCGTACCACTTGGCTGCCTTGGACTCCAGCTCATACTGAAGTTCCAGCATGTCTGGCACAGCAGCACTCAGCATCGGTGTAACTTCATTCAGACCACGATAGTCCACTGTCAATCTCCATTCTCCATTTGACTTTTGCACAGGCCATATGGGGCTGTTGAAAGGTGAATGAGTTTTGCTGATCACGCCCTGGCTCTCCAGCTGATGAATCAATTCCTGGATGGGGATCAGGGAATCTCTGTTGGTGCGATATTGCCGCCGATGCACCGTTGTCGTGGCCATTGGCACCAGCTGCTCTGCAACCTTCATCAGCCCCACTATAGAAGGGTTCTCTGAGAGACCTGGCAAGGTGGACAACTGTTCACTTCCCTCTGCCTCCAAGGCAGCAACACCAAAAGCCCACCGGTATCCTTTTGGATCCTTGAAATAGCCTCTCCTGAGATAGTCTATGCCAAGGATGAATGGGGCCTCTGGGCCAGTCACAATGGGGTGTTTATACCACTCCTTACCAGTCAGGCTCACTTCAGCCTCCAATACTGTCAGCTGCCGAGATCCCCCTGTCACTCCAGAAATACTTATGGGGCTCAGCTCCTCTGTATTCAGGTGGCATCACTGTGCACTGCGCTCCTGTATCGACTAAGGCCTTGTATCTCTGTGGGTCTGACGTGCCAGGCCATCGGATCCACACAGTCCAGTAAATACGATTGTCCCTTTCCTCCACCTGGCTAGAGGCAGGGCTCCTCTATTCCTGCTCCTGGTCTGAATATTCACTGCCTGACCCTTGCTGTGTCAAACCAGAAGTCCCCTCATCAGGCTTGGTGGAGTTGATAAAAGGAACTGTGGTGGGTTAACCCTGGCATGGCACCAGGTGCCCACCAAGCCCTTCTATCACTCCCCCCGACCCCCTTCAGCACGGCACGCAGGGAGAGAATAAGATGCAAAGCAAAGGGCCGTGGGTTATGATAGATAAGATGTTATTTTCTACTTCCCATCCACAGGCAATGTTGGTCCAAGTCCAGGAAGCAGGGCTCCAGAACACGTAGCAGTCGCTTGGAGGACAAAGCAGAATGCCCCCCCATCCTCCTCCTGCCCTCTGCCTTTATAGTTGAGCTGACGTCATATGGTATGGAATATCCCACTGGTCAGCTCAGGTCAGCTGTATCCTCTCCCCCATCCTGCCCCCCATCCTCTGGTGCTGTGTGAGCACTGGCAGTCATAACACGGGTGTGTTAGCAACACCCTCCAGCTCCCAGTGCTGCAACTCTACTTTTTCTTGCGATGCTCACAAAAGGTCAGGAAGGCAGATGTAGGTTTTAGGTTGAAGACTAGAAGCACATCCTTCTATTGGACAGCTGGTGCTTAATACTGTAAGTCACAACAGCTCTTGGTCAAGTCAATAAATCTCTGGCACTGCAGCGATGCCAGTGGAATAGGCATATCAGTGTGGCTCTGCACCTGAGCTGCTGATCTTCGCCAGAGGAGGTTTATTACCTTCAGTAAAGTGCTTCCTTAATGCTTTCAGTCCAGGCTTAGCTCACCTGTTTGATGCTGTGCTGAACAAAGGAAGTAGATGAGTGTGGTCAGGCCCTTGCTTGAATGTTTAAGCCCTATCCACCCCCTTTGTAGACATCCCTCCCAATAGTTTTACTGGTGTACTTCTTGGCTATGTCATATGGTTTCTGTCTTTCATTCTCGTTTGAAAATCTCAAAGCTGCTGACAGCTTACAGAAGTCAGTAAATATTATTGTAGTTGAAACTACTTTTATATTTTCCCAGAAAAGTTTGAGGATGTGATTAGGCCTTGCAAACTGCCAGAGAGTGTGAATTTCTCACTCAAATACGTAGGAAGCCAGTTTCTCAAGCCTCTGAACGTGGTTAAATTTCTTCTCTGGTTTTCAAATGTAATTCTAACAACAGTACTGATGCTGGCATGTGCAAGTTGATTATTTTGTGTCTTTGCAATTAACTAGACAATACAGTAAAGTTAGTATTTTAAGCATACCATTTACCAACCACTTGGTACTTCAGGCATCTGGGCCTAGTGCACTAAGGGGATTAGACATCGAGCTTTTGTGTTTGGTCTCCATACGTTGTCCATCTTGTCCTCACTGTGACATGCTTTTAATGGTGCTCAGCTCTTTTGCACTCATGCTTGAACTGCTCTGAACTCCTGTCTCAGTCTGGAGACTGGCCAGTTAGAACATGTGTCATTGAACAGGAGGTCTGTGCAGAGCAGCATTCTCAGCTGAAGAGCTCCTGGTTCTTTTACAGTTGTCAAAAATATGGCAATAGGCAACCCATGTTTTAGTGGAAGGCTTCAGGTAGGAGACTCCCCCTCTGCCGCCCCCAAAATAAGGCGTAGTACCCAGAACATCACCAGACCCAGGAAAACAGGAAGCTCACACAACTGCATTGTAAAACAGGCACTATTAATTATCTTCCTCTACCTTCACATGTAAGTCGTGGAAGATTGCTTTGTCCTTGTCTGTCTAATTGTAAACTCCTTACAGACAGCTTGTTTTATAAAATGAGGCAAAATGCCTGTAAAACCAGATCCTCTCTGTCTTCTGCTCAGTAACTTAGTAGCAAACTAAGAAAATCCCACCTGGTAAGTGTAACCTGTGTTGTTCTTTTGTGAAGGTTTTTTTTTATGTGTCTCTTTAAAGCATTTTTGTGCAATGTGTCCCTTTAGTGAAGTGATTCGGATTGTTTGTAGCATTAACTAGCTCTGTCATTACCCACCGCTCCATGAATCTTTGTCAACTAAAGCACTTAACTGCCAAAGATTTTCTATTCTCATTCGTCAAAAATATCCTCAGATCATCAATTAAAAATATTGATGAGAATTAGACACAAAATGATCTTTGAGAAGCCTCACTGTTTAGTTGCCTAATTGATTAATATTTTTCCAGTCACTTTATTTTTCAGATGTGCCGGTAAAGTAATTTTTAATATCTTTAATGGACGTTGCTGCTTTGTAAACTGTAAACTTGATTTTAAAATCAAGATGTTACGTAGTACTAAGTAATTTTGGATTGGTTTCGGGTGTTTTTGAATCCAAGTACTTTATCAACAAAAATGCTTTTAACATCCAAACTTGAATCCTATCAAAAAAGGTTAGTGATACATTTGAGAAGACTTAGTTACCATGGAACTTGTTGACTGAAACTGGGGGGTTTTAGCATCTATTTCTTTGCTCATGATCTGTATTTTTAAATTATCTATATAGATATCTTAGGAGCCATATCAGGTTACTTGGACTTTAAATCCTTATCAGCATCACCTCCTCTCTTTACTTTTTTTGTTCCCCCCCGCCCCCCAAGAGATTTATGTATAAATAACAAAACTTGGGAAAGTCATGAAAGTCAAAACTATCATGATCTTAGTCACGTCTGAAACAGGCCGCAGCTTGAGTATTGTGTTCAGTTTTGGGCACCACAGTATAAGACATTGAAACTGGGATCGTTTAGTCTGGAGAAGAGGAGGCTAAGAGGAGACCTTATTGCTCTCTACAACTACCTGAAAGGAGGTTGTAGTGAGGTGGCTGTTGGTCTCTTCTCCTAAGTAACTAGCAGTAGGATCAGAGGTAGTGGGCTTGTGTCAGGGGAGGTTTAGATTAGACATTAGGAAAAATTTCTATACTGAAAGAGTGGTGAGGCATTGGAACAGACTGCCCAGGGAGGTGGTAGTGTCGCTATCCCTGGAGGTGTTCAAAAAAACACATAGATGTGGCATCTCAGGACATGGTTTAGTGGTCATGATAATGTTGGGTAGATGGTTAGACTTGATGATCTTGAAGGTTTTTTACAACCTTAATGATTTTGTGATTACTCTTTTCAAGGCAACTAGTAACATGTATAATTTGTTCCTAGTTTTCACTAATACTCCTGTGATACTTCTGTACTCCCAAAATATGGTTGTGGTCATAGCTGCAAAAAGTCTTGGGAAAATGGCCTTTTTACAAATTCTTATTGTATTCTTTAATGTTTGCTGTACTACATGCTGCTTGAAGGAATTACATGCAACGTGATAACTGTTTTTCAATTCATCCACTAACTTTTTAAAGTCAGATTTTAACTCTTCTGTCAGTGAAACTCAGTATTATGTTACATCTGTTGGGTCCTGAGCATGCTCACTAAAGAAATTATTGTGTACTGATTTAAAAGTCTATAAATATAAAATGTTTACCAGACTGACATTCAATATAAGAATATTTTTGTCCCTTCTTGCACATCATGGACTGTTATTAAAGGAAAATTTTGCCTGGTGTCTAGTGATACTTGCAATTTGGAAGGAATGGAGTGGATGACCTCCAGTATCCCATCTTTGGTTTTGTGAGTCAGAGTTCTCAGATTCTAAAATATCTACTGGAAAGATGATGTAGATGCACTGATGTACCGTGTGACTGGTAAACTTCAATTTCAGTGTCTTAATATTGTGATCCATTCCACTCCTTTTCAGTTATATTGCAATACTTTGGGGTTTTCTTTCATATGTGAATATCTTCAATTCCTCTTGTCTGTTACTTAGGCAGACAGTATTTATTGATGGGCATTTATTTTTTTTAATATATGTCCTTTGAAGGGTTCAGTGTGATTTGATTTATATTGTTTTGAGACTAACTTACGTAACAGAGCATTTGTGCCAATAGAATAATTAATTCTATTGAATGACAAACCTTCCTGTCTACCCAATCATATTTATTACTTCGGAGAGCGAGAATTTACAAAGATGAGGCCAACTGAAGCATAAACCTCTTTCTGTCATGATAGACTTTTTAGAACTTCACAAACCAAAGCCTACCTCTAAGTTCCTCACCAACACTTTAACTCACCCATAGCTAGGCTTACAGATTTCACAAGTTCCTTGTTTTTGAGGGAAAAGAGACATCTATGACATAACTTTCCAGATACTCCCCTCCTTCAACAGCCTAAGGTCTTCCAGGATCATTGGAATGCAGGTTGTCAAGGTGTCAGAGATACCAAAGGAGATTTCAGACAGAGGAATTGCTCTTAATCATGTTTACTCTTTCACTTATGGAAAAAAGAAAACTGTTCCTGCTTGCAAAATGTCACGATTGTTCAGATGGTCTCTGTGAGTGTTATCTCCATGAGCAGGCTTCCATAACCTTGCAGTAAGTCTGTGTGGTTTGAACTGGATGGTAGTTCAGTTCTTTCTTCCAACTTCTTTTTCCTTCTCTTCAGATGCCTCATTCAGAATATTGATATACCTTAGGTCCATCTGTGAAGATACACTTTCAGTCAGCCAGCTTGAAAATTGACGTTGCAACTGGGTACATTAATGAAATACATAACTTCATGATGCATATTGAGTCTTTTGCAGACTCCAGATGCAATCCAAGTTTCCATTTTCACCAACAGCATGAACATCAGAACACCTCAACCGGTTTTAGAAATTATGGAAGTAATAAATACCTTCATTATTTTTTCCAATCTCATTACTCATAAGTGAATGATTTGTCTTTAGAAGTGAAACTGCACTTCTTTCTGCATGATTTCCAGAATTACCTTGAGAACTTATAATTTTATAAAATAGACTAGAAGAGAAAAACTTTACAAGAAACAAATAGTCCATCAGATATCAATTTGTTATGTTCTCCTGCCTTAGACTTGCTAGCTAGGAGTCTGGTGAATTTAAAACAAACTGCTAAGTAAGTTCAGTAGGGGGTTCCCCTTACTTTCTCAGATTTGTGCTTTCTTTCCTATCATCACTTACCTTTAAATACCCACTTTTTATGTTTTGATCAAAGCCAGAAAGATCACTGTTTTTATTTGAAAATAATTAACACAACATGAATCTCTCCTTTCTTTTTATGATAAGCTTACTTGTGATCTACCCTAATAATTTACAAAGGTGCTTGTGAGAACCTGTTCTCATGGGCATAAAACTGGTTTAACCAAAATTCCTGGTTATGCGAGAAAAGAATTTTCTTCCACATAAAGTACAACGTTGAAATGAAACATTAGTGCAAAGACATGTGAAGGTATTGTATACTAGAGATCAAGTTATTGTGGTATTATGGTAATAAGAAAACATACTTATCGGTCGTCAAACTTATAAGAAAAGGACTGATTAAGTTAGGGAACCTATACAGAAAATTAAGGCTATTTAAAGTATTAATGACAGACCCCTGAAAATAACAAGTGTCTTATTAAGTTATTAAGTTCTGTTGCTAGGAAACAGTAACCAGTGTCAGAATAACACACTTTTATTTCATATAAAAAATGCTGGTTAATGCGCCTAGTTAGATAATGAGCAAGGATAACTATATGATGTAAAAGATTGGGTGAAATGCTTAATTTGAGATGGGAAGCCAATAAAAAGTGCAGGTCGTTAGAATCTACCTTAATGTAGTGTGCAACAAAACCAGACTGGTGACCAGTTTGAATCTTGACTAGAAGTAAGTAGACACCCTGATCCAAAGTACTCAGATGAAGTAATTCCAGTTAATAATTAAGAACAAATAAAGATAATAAACAGCTTTCAAAAATTGTTTATACAGTTGCTTAATCTTGCTGATGCTGAGTCAAGTTCAGCATTGACAAGAATGACATGGTTCATAATGCCATATAATAAACTAAACTGTGTAAAAGCAAACTTTCAAAAAGCACTGGGACATTGGAGAGACGAGAATGAGGATCTGTGTCACCAGGAGGAATGCAGTACTGTGTTCTAGGAGGTGCCAGGAAAGCTCTAGGAAGAACACAGCTAATAATATATCTAAGTAGATTCTTTGTAGCAACAATTTCATGGCTAATATCAGCTAGTTGCCTTAACTAGGGAAGTTCTGAAATAAGTATTGCTAATGTATGGTTATAAAAGCATGGCAGAGGGGCTGTCTTGTTGAACTCCAAAAAGGTAAATCATAAAGCTCGCAGTACACTTTGGTCATGTACACATTCTCCACAGTGCTCCAGTGTTCCCAGTTATGCTAGCTTTAGGGACTCCTTGAAAGTGCTGATAGACTCCAGGCAGATACAGAAGACTTGTGCCTGTAACTCCACTTCCCCAGCACCTCTTGTTGCTTTGAGCTGGCAAGTATACAGGCCTTGATATATAGGTTGTATATATGGGAAGAAGTATTTTCAACAATGGTGTCCTGTTGTTCTCCCAAGCATTCTTTCTACATATTTTTCAAACAGAAGCAGCCTGCGAGCTGCATGTAGCCCCTAGGCTGCCAGTTCAGGCACACGCAACTGCTCTTTAATCGTTCTTTCTTTGTTTCTCTCAAACTTCACTGTGATTAAAATGAAACATTTTAAAATGAGAATCTGCATTTTAACAAAGATGGCCTTGCTAAACTGTTACTTTAATTATTTAACTAGTGCTGATTTCATATTGTATCGAAACTTCCCAGGACATCTGTGACAAGTTGTGCTTGATTGCTATCAGTGGCTGACACAATGGCTTCTTCCCTTGCAAATATAAATGTGGATGAACAGCATAAAAATGCTTTCAGATATGTAGTTGCATTCAAAGTTTTTGTGTCCTCTTTCCCTCCACCTACTTTGGACACCCTTTGTTTTTTTTAAAAAAAATCTTTACTGGCAGGATTTTCCATAGAAACAGTAAATGTTAAATATATGTAAGTATTTATTGAAAATCAGGTTTTTATCTCTTTCAAATGCAAAATTATCCTATTATGTTTAACCATTCAGGCAACGGGGGAAAAAAAAAATTAGAACCTTATATTTGCAGCCAATGAAAAGCAATAAAAATGCACATTTTGAATATAAAAAATTTTTTCAGCTTGCTCAGGATCAGACTATGTAGGCCCAGGTCTGATTTACAGAAATTACTCAATGAATAATGAATACATTTGTGATTTATATGAAA
The DNA here is from genome assembly GCA_025345505.1 of Todiramphus chloris collaris. Classification (NCBI taxonomy): domain Eukaryota; kingdom Metazoa; phylum Chordata; class Aves; order Coraciiformes; family Alcedinidae; genus Todiramphus; species Todiramphus chloris. The sequence continues at coordinate 18,273,681 of JANVCC010000018.1, forward strand.
ACATAAAAATTGTAAGCTGCTCCTGGTTAATTCACAGAGGGGGGAAAACAACAAAATACAAAGCTTAATTAATTTGAATAATTTATTCCTCTATAAAGTCAGCCATTCAACTTGAAATATGTTTCCATCCTACTCACCAGAGGCTACAGTCCAAATTAAGGAGTAGCTAAAGGGGACACACACATTTTGCACGTGATCACATCATCCCTAGAATATAGACTTAAGACAAATTCTAGTTTAACTAGTTTCCCACCTGAGGGCTACGCTGAGCACATCCTGCACTTCTCTGGACACTGCTAGTAGCAAAGACTGAGGAATCTGCCTGTTGTTTGGTGAGACCTCTGGAAACCTTTCTTATGATTTGAGTAACAGAATGGATTCTTGGTATAATTATAAATATATATATATGTGTACATACAACTTTGGGCGATAGTTAATCTTCAGAGTTGTTTATAGGCCCAGCAGTAGTTGGTAACTGTAACAGGTAAGAAAAATGCCCTTCACTGTTATACATTTTCTTAGAGAAGCTCTTGATTACCTAGAAGCCAATCACAGATTTCCCAGTCCTTCATAAAGTCCAGATATACATATAATTCATACTGAAACAAGGAAATAATTCTAAATTTTAAATTCAGATATTACATAAGTCTGAAATCGTGCCATGATACTATTGCCTTGGCCTGTTTCCATTGAGGGTTATCTCGTATACAAAGGTACTTATGTCTTTTCAGTCCACTTGGAAAAGAATATATAGCAAGAAAAAAACAGGCAGCAGTTGCCTATCTGAGTCTGCTTTTTGGCTCATGTGCTTTCTTCTTTTCTTACACTCTTTGTTAATTTCCCATGTTTTCTTCGATGCTCAAATTGTTGTGTAAGGAATGTCTCAGGCCCTTCACTTGTAGACTGTTTCCATGGTCATGTAGCGTAACTTCTGCTCAGACCTCACCATGCCTGTTTCTACCTATAGCCTTCAGGTCAGGTTCACATTCCTCTCCAGATTCTCACAAAACTAAATGGGAAGACTTGTTCTTTCCATCTTTTTTTTTCAGATTTCATATAAGAGGGAGTATAGTTATAACTGGTCACTCAAGCTCTTGCTGACTGAATTCAGGGTGATTAGGGATGTTTTGGAAATGTCCATTCATCATTAGCTATTCCAGGACAAGAATGTTGTGGGGGGATTTGTGTTCTCTAACATATGTATAGGGCTTTCAATCAGTATTACGACTATATTTTACTGAAAGAGAAGTTAAACTTGGAAAAAATTTGTTAGGTTTGGGAAATAAACCCAAACAGTGTGGTTTTATTTTCATGTTTATTTATGTTTTTAAAACATCTGTATGTTGTCTGTGCTTTTCACCAAAAATCTAGACATAATACAGAAACCAAGAATGGATGAATAGAAGACCAGAAGACACCATATCTAAATAGAATAGAAAAGCAATGAAAACTTGTTTTGAAAATAAACCAACTGAAAAAGCGGATGTATAGGTGCTGCTAGTTGAAGGTTTTTTTGTTTGTTTTGGGGTTTTGTGCTTTGTTTTGCTTTTTTTTTTAATTTTTATTTTTAAGATGGTTTCTTCATTATAAATTAACAATTTTTATTAATTTTTTGTATTCACTGTTGTTTCAGATAGATGTATGGTTAGGAAAAATCAAAAATATTGACCTAAATGTGTTGTCTTATGTTTCTCTCTTCTGCTGATACCAAGTTCACTTTGTAGCATGGTGCCTGTTTTTTATAGTGCTGCATGACATTGAAATTACAAATACAGAACTAGATTAAAAGAACATGATTAAGATTGCAAACTCAGGTAAAATCATAATTAAGGTTTCCTGTGCAGTTTTAACTCAGTTCCTGTGTGTGCATCCATCCTAGTAAGAGTGTTTAATTACATAGTCAAGGCCATTTCTATTTTCTACAGGGCACTTTCCTAGTCAGTGAGCACCACCAGCCCTGTATGCATGTCAAGTAGCTATGCAAAACTCTCCTTCTCCATGTTATATGTTCCCAGGCCTTGCTCGTTTCTGTCTAGCCAAGCCTTCTTGAGGAGAGAGAATCATTAATTCCATTGGGTCTCTTCAGTGGTGTTAATCACTGTTGTATTTCATGTGTCTGTCAAATAAGTATGAATGTATTTTCATGTGATAGATTCGTACTTTTTATCTTTCTACACAGGGGGATAGAGATAAATTGTTGTCATTGAAGTTTGCTAATTTTGAACATCCATTCTGAGGTATCTACAACTTGGCATTTGAATCAACTGCAATGCTACTAAAGCCTACTGACTTCTGTGCAGCTCTTCCTTCAAACAGCTTCTCCTTGCCTGGGGTCAGCAGTAAGGACACAGAGGGACAAGATCTCTGCTCTCTGACCTGGCCTTGAGACATCTCATACTGGCCCAGAACTGTGACACCTAAATCCAAAATGGACTTTTGATATTCTGAGCCTTCAGTTCTTTCATGAAATGTAGCTAGTGTATACACTTTCAGAAGGTGATGGATACCATCTCAAACAGCGAAGAAATAGTTGCATCTCCTTTTCTATCCAGTATGCTGTCAGTTAGACTTCCTGCCTAGACTGAGACATGGGCTTCTATTGTTTTTCTTCCTGAGAGTTTGCAAACCTATCTGATATCTTGAGGACTGTCTCTACCCTGTTATGTTGGAGATGGAACATCTTACTGACTCCTCTTAAAATGGTTACATGTTTGGGGATAAATATTTTTTTTTTGGTTTTTTAACTGAATTAGAGACTGAAAGAGAAGATGGAATATGATTCTTTCACTTGAATATTAGAATATTCATGTGCCGACAATAATATTTCACTGCATCATAGCTGTTGTATTACAGAAGTTCCTTAACTGGAAAAAAATACCTGACCAATACTGTTGACTGCATCTATTTTCTTCAACCCCTAAGAAGAACTCAAATTGAAGCCCAAATACACAAGTACGAACAGATAAAAACAATATGAAGCAGAAACAAAGCAATTCAATTTGAAATGGTCATACTAAAGCCCTAAACACATGCAAATATAATTTTATTATGGAGTATTTTGGTGATTGATTGTCTCCTGTTAAAAATTAACCTTATTTAAAAGGCTGCAGCAGAACTGAGATGTAAAGGGGAAGCTTCTGAATGTTTATTTTCCTTATTGGAGCTATTTAAATGATTTCATGATAGAAAAGATATTTTTAGTATTTTCTTTGTGTACAGCTAGCCATGTCCCACTCATTCTTCCCTCCTTGAACAACAGGAATCTTAACATAAGTTCACAATAACTGTGAAGACGTTTATAAATAAGGAATTGGGTTTATTTTAAATAAAATTTGGTAACAATGAATACTTGAGTCTCATGTTAAAGTTTGTGGGTTTTTTCAAAATGAAGAAATTATCATTTAAATTGATTATGAAAACTGTAAGAGCAGATAGCATTAGCACGAACTTAACCAGAAGGAAGAAAAAAAGAAAATGTTACAGTTTCTGTGGAACTTTTATTCATCTTACTGATGGAACCTTTTGAAGTCAAAGTGGGGGCAAATGGTAAGCCCTGTACATGGAAAGGAAGAACCCCTTCTAACAACATAGGCTGGGGAACCCCTGTGGTGAAGAAACCTGAAGGTCTTGTTGGACCACAAGCTTGAATGAAATCATAGTTTCAAGATTGATTCCCTTGGTATTGCTGGACCACTGAAAGTTTAGTGCACTTGTATATCTGGCAGCACTTAGGACTTTTGCTGTGAAAGAAACATACAAAGGAAGTTCTAGTTGATGTTGATTTTAAAAAAAAGCAAAACAACAAACCCATGGCCTGTGAGCTTTGAGTAAAGCCTCATGCAGCTTTTGTGACTGTAAACTTTAGCCTGGGATGAACTGTCGAACAAACAGATTCCTCTGGGATAGTCAGTAAGTTTGATCGCATTTTTCCATGTATCACATCTGTGAGCCTGCCTGTTAAAGGGGAAAAAACCCCAAAACCAATAAACCAAAAATCAGTTTTCAGACTGCAGAACTCCTAAAATGTCTGAATCGGAATATCAGCAAAAATATTTCTGTGTGAGAATTCATTTATAGGATTTTGTGTGGTTTAATCCGGTATCTGCCCATTGTGTCCTGATAAAATACCGAGTATTTAATTTCTCTTGCCTCACTCAATCATATTGCCTTAATTCTTTTAAAAGATACTTCAGAAGACATGACCACTGAAAAAAAAAGCAAGCCTTACTATACAAGGTTTACTGGCCTGGGTATAATGTGATATTGACAATTAGCCTGACAGTTTCTGTCCTGTCTCTGGTCTGTGTACAGGCAGGTGGGTACATGTAGAAGGGTTGCTTCTACCAGCCTGTAAGTCTGTATCTATCTTCAGTGCTGTGCTTGCAATTACCATATTTGACAAAGAATAAGCTGTGAATATAATACATGTGACATGGGAAGTCTTGAAATAAGCTTTTTTCTCAGTGATTGGCAGGAGAGTCTGAGTCTCTTTAGCACAGAGAGCTGAAGTGTATGTCTGAATTGGTTTCACCTTTATTTCAGATAAACCAGAAGGTAATAATTTCATAATTTCATAAAAGCGTTATCAAGATCTGGAGAAGAATACTGTTCATTTGAATTTGGAAGAGAATCCAAGTGACTGCTTTGCATCAGTAAACTTCAGAGTGCTCTAGTAATTTGTCATGCAAGACAGGAAGAAAATCAAATTGAAGGAAGTGCATGTGTAGTGCTCTTAGCACAGTTTTGGATTTAGCTGAACTTTACTCTTCAGTTCACTGGCTCACATGACATTAAGAAGATAAGAAAGGTCAGTCAAATGGCAACATCAAAAAGGTTCTTAAATTCCAAGGATAGCTCTTGACTTTGCTCAGACTGGTGAATCCTTAGCTAATTATCATGGTATACCAGTAGACAAGCACTCTTGATGTAAAAATACATTCTTTTGATTTTCAAATAATGTGCAGTGGTATAGAAAGATTCCCAAATTCCCACCATAATCAAACAGGAAATAGATTTTCCAAATGTGTTACTTAAAACTTTTAGCAGGTTCTAAAAGATGGAGGCTTTGATTTGTGTAAAACTCTTTATGTAACTATTTAAGATTTGATCTCTATATTAATGATGATGTAAGTGGGAATATAATTAATATTTCTTCCTGGCACTAGAGCCAGCAAGTCAATAGTTGCTTGGGAAAGGAAACATGTTATACCTATGCCAAGTAGGAGCTCTACTTTTTGAAGTTCCACTTGTGGGGTTTCAGTTTGGTAGATAAGGGAACTGTAATCAAAACCTTGAAAGTGCAGAAATGAAGGACTCTTTGAATTACTTACATTTGACCTACACATTTTTTTAATCTCAGTGGACTTCCTGCATAGAATTGTAGCCAGTTTGGCATGCATTTATTCACTACGCGCACCTCTTCCTCACATGAATGGTGTTGAAAAGTGTAGCAAGGCTGGCAAGCTTCCAGCATTAGCAAAGCGTTGTAAAAGCACCTTCATTCTATGACGAGCAAACAGTAAAGAATAAATGGGTCATTCTCAAATGTCCACAGATGGAAATTAGCCCTGATCTTTTATGGATGGATGTTAATCAGAATAGTGGCATAAATTAAAAATACCAATAAAATACTATTCAGGTGATTTAATTGAAGGCATCAAGACCAACTAGTTCAAGAAGGAAAACGAAAAGGAGTAATTCCAGAGATAACTTCTGATTTAACCTGTTGCAATTGATACACTTCAGTGACCTTGATATGCCTCCAGTTGTGAATGTAATGGTAATGACTACTGAATCCATCAAAAATAAACATATTCATTCTGTCTGACTTCTGCATTTAGAACAACCAGAACACAAAGTTAAACTATTGGGCTAATTTGAGGCACATCACCACTGCAGTAGATAGTATTCTCATTTCTTGTGTGATGTATGCCTGTACGCACTTAGCAAGAAGAAGCTGGGGTGAATGGACAAGACCTACAGAGATGATGGAAACCATGACTTAATGGAGAGTTTTCCCTACGTTCCTAAGAGATATTTATGCATCAGTTCATTTTCCAGGCTAAACACATTTTTCGGCTGTGGATGCATGTGACCACTGAGCTAAAGTTTCCTGTGCATCAATACAGATTGATTATTTCTAAATAATGCTCATGGTGCACTACGTTTGTTCTCTCAAGATAAGCCAAGTTGCTCCTTGAAATTACTTTTCTGATTTTGTTAAACAGCAGTTTCCTCTGCATTGTACCAATTCAAGCAGCTGAATGAACAGATCCTAACAAGACTAACGCCCTTTAAAAATTTGATGTGAACACTAGGCTTAATTTTTGTTCTGTAGTAGACTGATAAATTTCAATGCCTATAGAACACCTGTGAATAAATACTACCATGGATGCAAACCACATCCTAAAGCTGGTTTCTCAGAATTTCAGATATCTATCAATAGCAGTTTGGCTGCTGACATCAACTGCGGTATAAATGCATAATGATAATAACAGATTAAAGTAACTGTTCTAATGACAATTATAAAAATCTGAAAGAAAGCTAGATATCTAATAGACTATTTTGGGTGGAAGGCACATACAATGATCAGCTAGTCCAACTGCCTGACCACTTCAGGGCTGGCCAAAAGTTAAGGCATGTTGTTAAGGGCATTGCCCAAATGCCTCTTAAACACTGATAGGCTTGGGGCATCTACCACCTCACTGTGATTGATACGCAATACAGAGGCCGTAAGAACCTCTCACAGCAAACTGCACCAAAGAATTGTACCTTCACCACATGGTTCCATTTTCTAAAAGGCTCTGTAAGACGTAATTTTAGCTACTTTGTGGTAGTCAGTATTTATAACATAGTTACTGCTTTTTATTTGATGTGAAAGATACTTACATAGTTCTGGGGGAGGGTGGGAAGTCCCCTTTTTGTCTATGTCATTCCAACCATCTTATGTTTAAGGTATAATGGGAAAATTCCCAGCTTTCTGGTTTTCTCTGTTAGAAGCCAATCCCAAGCCTGTCATCGTGGTGGTGAGGACCAGAGTCTTTGGAGAGGCAGCATCTCATTTGCAGTCAATTCCTGGATGGTTTTTCTTAAATTGGCTCTTCCCCAGGAGTAGCTTAAATGTGGTTATTCATTTAAATAGTTTACTACTGGGAAAACAAAGCTCTATAAAGTACAATATCTCATTTGCAAAGGGGGTCCTGGGGACTGAAAGTGGATATACATGTGTCCTGTGTTGCAGTCTCCATCTTCTGCCTTTCCTGCTGTTAGGAAATAATTTGAAAATTACCTAAAATAGGAACAATATACTCAGTAGCTGAACAAAAGGCTCAGATTTGTCTCCACAGCAGAGCCTGGAGAGGTAGCCTTCAGCAATAGTTCCTTGTAGTTCAAAGGAAAAAAAAAAGGAAGTGAGCAGTTACTGGGAGGAACAGCACAGCCTCCTCCAAGGAGGGATGCTGCAGACCTGAGGGAGGGCTTGGCTGTGGTGTACAGGAGCCTCTGGCCACAACTGTACTAGTAAAATGGACATACCTACTACTGTTCTTTGGTCATGAGAGCATCTGGCACATAACAGCTCAAGTCTATGCTGATACTAAAAAAAAAACCCCAACAAAACAATGAATTAAGGAAGATCTTGCTTCTTCTCTGAAACAGAAGCTACCTCAAAAATCTCTTTGGAAATTATTTCTGTCTGATGCTGTCTTGAGTTGTGCCAATGCCCCGAGTATGTCGAGGATTGGTCTGACATCAACCAAAGTTTTACTGAATTCCAATGAAATCTCTCTTTTCAGAGATCCCTAGGAATTATATAATAAAAAGGGTTGGATTTTTTTTTCCACTTAATTTAGGGACAGAATAAACGAAATCCTTGAGTCATTCATACTTATTAAAAAGGACCCAAACCATGAGAGATAAAAGCTAGGGAAACAATGCTTCTTTCTTACATCCAAAATTTCTTTACTTGGAATGGTTTCTTGGATGACAGTATGGAGAATATCTTTCAGGAAATACACTTTAAAACCATCACAACAAGCACAACGACTTGCCCTGAAATTAATAACTGTCTTCTTAATGACAGCAGCACTGGCCCTTTTTTTTGCTTCCTTTTTTTTGATTCCTCCTTTTTTATGCTTCCTTGAAACATCAGAAAACATTTTCAACACTGTCAGAAAGTCCAACAATGTGATGATATTTGTTGGTATGTAGTCCAGTATAATTTTACTGTCCAACAGAATTAAAAAAAAAAAAGTCTCAGAAATAATTGCTTACCTTGAAGTTTGGGGGGGTTTTGTAAGATTTTACAGTGCTCTGTTTAGGCCCTTGTGCAGTCTGTATTTGATCTGTTTTTGGAGAGTCTAAAAGACTTCAGAGACTCTTCTAAATGTGTTTACGTAACTACAGAATGTATCTATTAAAAAAAAAACCAAAAAAAAACAAAAGGGAGATTTTAAAATGTGATTTGATTCTCTTCTGTACTGTAGTATCTATAGATTGGGAACTGGCTTTAACAGTTAGTGGTACATGCTTCTCTTAGCATACTAATAGCATTAAAATTTAATATAATGTAGGGGATGTCTGCACTATTATACATAAATAAGAAGACAAAACTCCTTTTATCATAAACATAGAAACTAGCTACAGTCCCCAAAGGAAGGAAACAAATTAAAGAATGCAGGTACCACTCCTAGGTTTTTCAAATTCTCTGAAAAACAGTGATTTATATTTTCTAAATGGAATCACAGTTATTATATTCAATACATGGTTTTAATTTATTTTTAAGGGGGTAACTAGGAGAAGTGAGCTGAAGTTTCATATACTTTATAAAAACAGCACTTTATCATGTTGATGTTTGTCTTCTTCCCTGAACAATCGTTTCTATTAGTGCTTTGTACAATTATGTCTGTTTGATTATTAATGGTTTCATAAAAATATATGTATTTTTATGCCTTTTCTATTTCTTTGTTTGTTCTCTCTGGGAAGGAGATTTCTTTCTAAAAAGACGAAGAGCCCAGTTGCCTGAATGTAATTGCATTCTCAGTTTACTTTAAGCAGAGATTTTAGTTGATCTGAAGTAAAAAATGGGTTTTTTCCTCTAAGCCAAGTGAGCAGAAGCTGTGCTTTCCCATTTTTTCCCTGACTTTATTACCTAATTGTTATTCCTTATTACGAGGTGTCTGCCATTATTTTATTTATTTATTTTGCAGCAGACTCCTTTTCTCTTAACACTTGTTCTTACTGGTAGTAAACCCTTAATGCCACAGTGACCAGTGGTAAATCACTGTGTCTGACACTAGGAGACAAAAGAAGCAGGAGGTATCTGTGAAAAATGCCTGCAAGAAGCAAACCACAGTGTGGATGGAAATGATTCACGTCTCTGCAGTGAATTTTCAGTAAAAGGTAGCAGAGCAGAACCAAAGACCATTTTCACTAGTCTTGAATTCATTTCACCTGATCTCTAAAGTATTTCCCTGCTACCCAGCGGAGCTTTGAAACAGGCTGCATGTCTAAGTACTGCTTGCTTTTTCAGTTTTGTTTTGTGTGGTGTTGTGGTTTTTTTGTGGTGTTTTTTGGTTAGTTGTTGGTTTGTTTGTCTGTTTTTTGTTGGGTTTTTTTTTAAATCACTAAAAAGTAAAAAAGGCAGCTAACAGAGGGAGAAGCTATAAGCAAGTAATGCAGGGAAAAAAAAAAAAAATTGTCCATCTGTCTGTCCATCTCTTGAAACTTTCACAGATTTTGTGCAATCTGATTTAGAACAAAAAGTTTTTCAAAAACGCATAATGATCTTAAGTTCCTGAGTTGTGTAAATGCTTTTGAAACTATTGCTAGACATTGACGCAAGATCATTTAAACATAGAAAGACTTTCTGTTTAACAAAGCTGATAGTAATTCTTTGTCTATTTTTATTGCTATTTTAGTAATGTCCTTGGAAATTTAGGTTTTTTGTGGGTTTTTTTGCAAGTATTTTAATGACTGTTTGATTTAGTAACTTAGGGCTATCTTATTCCTGTTCAGGTCTGTGTAAAGCTGCTGGTTGCTTTTAATGGAGAATCAAGTCTGTTGCCCTGCAAATCTATAGGCATGTGCTTATGTGAGTTGCTTCAGACTTAAGGTAAGCAAATTTAAGATTGAACAGATAAAATTACATTGGGCTGGGAGCGACCTCATTGATCACTGTGTTCCCTTCTAGCACAGACAACCATGGCCATCTTACAAGTTGATTTTCCTTGGGTTTAAACCAGTGATAGAGCTTGACCTGTTAGTGTACTGGAAAGATACTCTGTATTTTCCTGGCTTCCGGAACCTTTTCTGGCATTCCAGCTCACGTCTGCGGGAGAAGAGACCTGGGATCCACGTATAAGCGCGTTCTGATTGACTTCAACTGAAGCTGGAAGAAACCAACAAAGATTTTGTCAGTGTTGAGGTATTGAACTTGGATTCCTCACACATGCAAGTTTAAAATTAATTGGGGAACAGATTACCTTGTTAAATTCCCTGGCGAGGTGCCTCATTTTTCCCAGCTGCTAAAGCTCCATACGTGTTACCTAGAGTGTCACAGATGAGGCTTTCAGGGGTTCACCACTCAGGCCCCCTCTTTTCTTATGGAAACTGCTGCTCACTTTTGTGGATGAATTTTGGATCCTTCTTAAAAAAAAATTCCTTTTTCTAAAACTTCTGGCCATGTAGAACTAATGCCATTGTTACTTGTGTGCTACCAAGCTTATGTAACTTCTGCTTTGTGATTTAGGCTAATTACGCTGTTGAAAGTTTAAAAGGGAGCTGCTAAGGCTGGTGGATCTGAATCTTTGCTAGAGAAGCAATCATTTTCTACCCAGGAAGTGATAGACAATTAGGGCTGGCAATTGTAATGCCACACGAAAGTAAAGAATGGCCCATTTCCTCTTGCACAAACAGGACATAATCTTTTTATGCTAAGTACTTTGCTTTGCAGACACACACAAGAGCCCCTGAGCTTGCATCTTAAAAGAAGAATCCTACAAATATAATATATGTTACATGCACTGATGCTACATATAGTAAGGTTGTTACTATAGAAGTGCTTTTGCCTTGCCTGGGTCAGGCAAATACAGCATCAACCTTTTTATTTAGCTACGATCACTGATGTTTCAGGCCCTAATAGCTCGAGGTAGGTTTCACTACATGTCAGGGTAATTGCAGAGAAAATAGTGCTCAGCCCTGTCTCCGATTTGCAACTACAGCTCAGGGTGTGAGACAAAGGAAAAAGAGAAAACGAGTGTGTGTGCGTGTGCATGCGCACATGTAGGCAGTTTTAACAGAAGGGAATTAGCTGGCTCAGAGCTTTGGTTATCAAATACACAGAATTTGAGAATGTCAGCTCTGGTTTGTTGGCTGAATCAGTCAGATCCACAACATCCAAAAGTGGTTATCAGCTGATGATTGATTGACTGTGAAGTAATTAGCTCCCCCAGCAAGACTCACTTGATGTTTCTACATCCTTTCCAGGTTCACTGGGGCCAGTTGAAGAGGTTGATGCCTCTAGGCAGTCCCCAGCAACTTGTAACCATCCTTTTGCTGAAGTAAGGGCTTCCTCTCCCCCAGGCCTGATGCCCGGTTGCTGATGCAATTGCTTCCAAACCCATCTTGGTCAAAATGAGTCAAATAACCTTAAGAAACTGAAATAATCAGTCTCAGCTGATTTGGTTGGTTGTGTCAGGGAAGGCTGGGAGGTGGCTCTGGAAACCCTCCTGACAAAAAGCTGGAAGAGCCAGTGAGCTGGAGCATGAGGACAGGCTGGGATCAGTAACCTGTGCAGCCAGCATGGTTATGCCTAGAAAGGGATTGAAGAATGCTAATACTAAGAAGATATAATACAAATACTAAGCAGATTTCTTCACTCCTGTGATTGTTCCAAACCCATTCACAGAGACTGAAACAGAGGAAGAAATCACCCACTTGGCCTTACTCATCATCCTTTGAATTTTCTGCTATGGATACCACTTAATGATTGTGGCTTAACCTATTAAGACTAAACCTTGGTCCCATTACAACCACAAGCAAATAATCATTTCTTTCTATGAAATCAGAGGTTAGTTGTTAAATTATGAAAGAGTTTGTAGTTTTTTGATCTACAACAATAGAGAAGTACTCAGTGCAGCAAATATAAACACTTGTCCTGGACCAGCCTGATAAACAACTACTGTGGCCACTACTACACCCAATCAAAGAGAGTGGGATTGGTATGGGAACTCCTGGTTTCTGCCAGCCCTGCAGCCAGGATGGCTGACCTTGGTGTACAAGGACTGTGATCCCAGTAATTTTGACAAGCACCAAATTCACCATTAATTTTTTTAAAAGGAAAGAGAGAGAAGCAGAGATTTTCCTTTGGTGCCAAAATTTGTCAGTTTGTGGCTTTGCATTGCTGTTGTATTATAAATCATTGCTGTACTAAGGGGATGAGCTTAACTTTCTGTGGAAGGGAGCAGCTGCTAACCAGGGGACAGGTATGAGGTGTGGCTCTGAGGTGTTCATTTCTGGAGCCACTTTCTCAGCATGAGCTGTGGTTAATAACCATGTAATAGAAGTTGTCACCTTTTGGCCTCTGCACCTCTAACCCTGAAATAATGGCCAAAAATGTGAAGTCATTCAAATTAAAAGTTTTAAATCTGTCAAGCTATAAATACATAGAAGAGAAGGTTCGTTATTCAGTCACGTTAAAAAGAAGTTGAAAATCTTCTGAACTGGAGCATAGTTGCCATTATATAAGAATACCATTTTACAGAGCGTGCTCTTAATAAAATCCTCAGTTTGTCATTTTTTCTGTCTCTTATTATTTGAAGAGCAACATATGTTAACTCCACTAAAACCAACCCACGGTTACAATACTTCGTGTGTGTGTGTTTTACACATATCTCCCCTAGTCCGATCACCTGCTGACAAGTTGGTTACCTCTAATGATCTGTTTATTCATCTGGTTCCCATTATTTCAAGCTTTAATTTCTTTTTCTGACACTAACTGGCAATGTGAGCATGAAATGTTTCCTAGTTGGTGTCTCTTCTCTGTGATAACATTGGAATGCTGACCCAGCCTGGGAGATGGAGGAGTGAGGGAGCTACCAGGCATTGCACTATGTCATCTGCACTTCTGAAAGGAGCACCACACCCAGAATGCTGGTGGTTAAGCTAATGAGCCCTACAAACAGTGATGTACCTTTGCTGGGTCAGATACCCTATACAGGTCTGAAAAAATAAACCAGGGTATTTCTGCACAGCTTTTAATTGAGCAGTTGGAGCAATTTATGCACAGCACAGAGTGATGTGTTTGCTGATGTTGCTTTTAATTGAAACTGTTGTCCTCTCAAAACATTACTTGGTATAGGTCCAACAACCCCACACCACCTAGTCCAACTAGTTTATACTTTAAGTTTTGCGTAAAGGCACAGCCAGATATGGCTATTCTGGCTGCAGCAGGGCTGGATCAGGCAGTTCCTATCCTGTCCACTCTTTGCTGCTCATTTCTTCCAGTACCAAAGGATAACTGTCACAGTTCTGTGGGCTTTACTGTTGTCTGAGAGGTTTTCAAGGAGGGTGAGAGATGATCCTACTTAAAAACCCCTTAAACTAGGGATTGTGGGCAGAGGTTGTGAAAGGAGGAAAATCTGAATTATAGCCAGAACTGATGATTCTGGCACAATGAACATTTGCCAAAATTTGGAGGTGTTGCTGTGTCAATGTACTTGCTGAAGAAATGTTGTAGGACAATATGATCTGTCTAGGACTTTGTTTATTTACTAAAGTCAGTATTATGAAGGTTTTATTTTCAAGTATTTATTTTAAAATTTTTCAACTTGTGAGTGTTCACAATGCTGTATGCTTATTTATTAATTTCCATTTACTATGGCTAGATAAAGCATGGATCAACACTTACCAGGGCTGATATATAGTGTGATGTTATTTTAGCACAAATACTTACTGTTCAGCACCTGCATAAGTTCAGCCATGACAGCTGATGTCTTAAAATTTATGATGCATCATGTTGCCGATATGATTTCATCTCCAAAAACATGCAACATCTACTTCAGTCTCCTTGTGTTTGTACATATAATTTTAGGTAAAGAGAGAATTCCGGGTTCTTCTCACAATTTTGTATCTTATTGCATCATATAATGTGGATTATATACAGCAGAGACAGCTGAAAAGTACAGTTTCCCTCCAGACTCGTCTGTGACAGATTTGCAGTCTGCTGAATCCTGCAGAGAATTAAGGATATGCATTACAATGCGTTGTCTTCTGCAGGATACTGTGAACTTTCAAGTTGTTTTCACTGTGTAATTGCCACCATTTTTAACGTCAGGTAATAGCAGTGGAAGACTAAGTGATAGACACAAAAAACGTACAATTTATGAGCAGTGTTTTCACTTTTAGAGTAATACATATAGTAAATCAGATCATTGTCTAGTTTGCTAATACATGGCATGTTGTACTGTGATGTAAAAGTAGAGCAGAGCACTTACCACATCTGGAGTGCTATTACTTAATTGAATGCATATCACGTGCCAAAAAAAGCAGACATTATACATCTAAGGACAAAAGTGGAATAGGATGACGTTATGGAGAAAGGCACAATGCTTTTTGCTTTGACACTGGATGATGAAGTGGCCACAATCCATATATTTCAACCCTTGTCATTCACCTATTTCATGCCAGCAATGGTATTTATTAGTTTATCTTCAGCATTAAAAAGATTAATATTATAACTTGCAAATAATGTAGCTGGATGCAGAATTATGCATTCAAAATCAGTGGTGGGCTTATCACAACAATCACAACACTGCACTAAAAAAGTCATGGCCTCAAGGTTTAAAACCACACTTAGCAATGAAGTATAGAAATTGTTTGTTAGTGTGCTGGTGTCAGATCTGTCAGGATGAAGCCAAGGAATGTTGTAAATTTAACTCCTCTCTCTCAAGCAGTTCCTAAGATAACAATTAGTAATTTGATATTTACTATTTAATGAGCTCAGATTTAAGCAAACACAAGGCTTGCCACGGACTTTTATTTCCCTGTTTATATTTATCCTCAGGAAAGTATAAACTGATGTATTATGCAAATGGCATCGTCTTTGGTAAGCCCACCAGCTTCCTTCATCCACACTGATTTGTATCTGCATTCCCATGTTGACACCTTCATTTTGAATATCCCTCTAATCCTTTATTTATTGATTTATAGCTGTCTAATCTAGAAAACACTTCCTTACAGCTTATTTCTTTTCCATTGGCTACAAGAGGTTGGTAAAAAGCATCCTCTTCCCAAGGCAGTTGACTCTTGGCATGAGTAAAGGACTTGCTCTTGCATGCTCTTGGAACTGTGAGAGAAAACCAGGCTTTGAATAACCTCACTTTCATGAGAATCTGAGCCAAACCATCTGTGTCATGTGGAATGACCAAGCCAAACGAATGTCCTTATGACATAAAGAAGCAATGTGGTAAAGGGGCAAAAGCTGTAGTGATGACTGGAGCACACTCCTGGAAAACAAATGTGTCTAAACTGAATGTGAGGAAGCAAAAGCATTCCAGACCCCACTGAGGTTGCCAGCTGTGATTGCTGTAAGCTTGTATTAGCTTGACTTCCCACCTCCTGTTCCTGGTTGTCTTTTCATACTGCTCTACGAAATCCAAGCAAAAGTATTACATTTATGTATTAAGACAGTGTAAATAATAGTGCTTTCATCATTCATCTTTCTTTAGAAGCAAGCACTGATTTGATCTTAGGCTTATTTTCTTATCCAACGAATATAATTAGATAATAATAATAAAATAGTAAAAAATCAGGACTTCTGACTTAAGCAGTCCTCAGTCCAGAAGCTTCTGGAAAGCAGGTGCAAATGTCCATTAACCAAATACATGAAAGAAAGGGCTGGTCCTAAATTATTCATGTGGTGTAATCAGTGGGAGGGAGATAAGTAAAACATAGATGAGAGTTGCTGCTGTAGGATGGTGCTGAGCTTGTCACTGGCCCTTGTGTGAAGAAATACTACACGGAGGAGTTGCAGGCAAGCCTGTACATGAGGGTCGAGGACGATGTATTTATTGTGAATGTTTATAATTTCTCTGATAATAGATTATCGTGTTCAGTGAGGAGAACAAAGAGCAACTCTCACCTCTCCTTGCCTTGAATATCAAGTCACCTTATCCTGTGATGTACAAGGCAAAGTAATTGCATCTCAAATGTGTAGTGCGTTTTTGTTTAGAAGGTTAGTGCAAAATTGATTTATGAAACAATTTTCCCTGTTTATGTCAGGAAGGCCATTTTCTGGTGAATAATTAGATGTGGATTTCTCCTGTATGGCAACATACACTTCTGTGAAACTAGGTACAGTTGCTGCTTTTCATTACATAAAGCTCAGAGGAAATCCTGTCTAGTTGCTCATGAGATTTTTTTTTTTTTTTTTTTCCTGTGACATAATTTAAAAAACTTATTTTAGATGAATTTTGAAGAGCAAATTTGGAATTGTGCTTACCTGTGCTCACTGTGACACACAGTAAACAATGATCTTGTGCTGCTCTTGGAGGTTACTCCCCCCCTTTCATCTCAAAATCAATTACTTCTTAGTCCGAGATCAACATGTATGAGAATACCAGTAATACATAATTGTACTTGACATGGAAAAAAAATTGTCTTCCTGGTCCTCAAACTACCACCTGGGCTTTCAGTTTGTTAGCAGGCAGTTCAGGGCAAAAATATTCTCCTGACCTAGTGCCTTTATTTTATCACAGCCATCTATCAGAGGTAGCCAAGGTTTATGCATGCTGATTGGGGGTTTTTTCATCCTTTTACATAGAGTTTTAGGTTATTTTTCAAACTTTGGTACCTAAAGATAATGTACATAAAGTATTGTTTTTTTTCCTGAGTATCCATTTTAATCATGTAAATACTGGATTAGATTCAGATGTCCAGTAGATTTAATCTCCTAAATTTGAAATAGTGCTCTGCCTTTTATTAGACATTGAACTGAGTTTTTAGGATGTTATAGGGTTTCCAATGAGTTTCCTTAAAATATAATGCAAATCTCATCAAGTTTATACAAGAAAAGCTGAGGATTATATGAGCTATTTACTTTTTATAGCCTTATATTTAATCTAGGAATACAGCAGGCAAAAATTTATAGAATATATTTGTTATATTATTGGTATATTAACACCAACATTTTTAAAAATAGTCTATTTATGAATTTGTTAGATTAACTGGATCTCTTTTAAATGTACTATATATGAAACAAGTTATAATTCATTGAATAAACTGATGCTGGGAAAAATCAGACCCAAATTTTAACAAAATGGTGTTTATACAAATCCAAGATCATAATTTCAAACAGGTTCTTTTTAATTTGAATATATTTTAACTTTACTTCCTCCCTTCCTTGGTGCAGACTGAAAATCTACATTTTTTTTAAGCAAAAATGATACTCCAAACTAAATTTCAACTCTAATTTCAGAATTTGGCTTTCATGTTACTGGAAGTAATCTTGATGGTGCTTTAACACAACTAGAACTCATTTTGTCTGTGATGATCTGTTTACTGTTTGTTGGGACAGCAATGGAAGTTTCTTTGGAAGAGAGGAAGAAGAGAGCTTGTTCCAGACTATTTTGAATAGTAACAACATGGATTTTTTTAACCTGCTTTTATAGCTACACAGTTTCTGCAATAAAACCACTGTACATATCAGGTTAAATGCTGAGAATTATATTTCTCAGTTCTTGTCATCTATTAGGTAGAATCTTGTATTGAAAAATGTAGCTTTTCCAAATGTGTGAAGATGGGAGAAGAGTCTGATGAGTATACAGAATATTAACAGAAAATTCTGCTATTGATCTGAGGGCTTTTGTAAACCCAAAACACACCTAGAGTAACACAGAGTCAGCTCTGTAACAAGATGGACAGTTTAAAACTCTTCAGGCAGATGACTTCTGACAAAGTGGTCCAGGCTTTAAATCCTGTGACCTTCTACCAAACCTTAGGTAACAAAGGCAGATTAGAAATAGTACTAACTGTGGTCATAAAAATCATCCACCTAGGCTGAAATCTCCCTTAAAATAGAAGTTACAGCCTTTTTGGGAGGATCATTCCTAAAGATTAACAGAGCATTCACTACCTGTGCGAGAAAAATGGGCCTAAAATTGGAAGGTGTCATTTTATAAAGCAGACATGGCAGGACAGAGACAGCAAGTTGTGGCAAAGGGAAGTGAGGCCACCCCTAGCATCTCAGAGGAAGTAATTAAAATGAACTTAGTGTGGAGGAAAAACATCACCCTCTTGACATGAACATTACTAAGAGACCGGCAGGTCCCCACACTGGCTGGCTCTGGTGAGTGGAGGCGAGACAGACACAGAACTCTGATTGTATTGATCTGGGTAATAAAAAATTTAAAAAGAATAAGAAAAAGATCTCTTTTTGTAGGAGCAGAAATGAGCTAGGAAACTGATTGCAGCACAGACTGGTAACTTATTGATCACTATTCAGGGCAGCTGGAAGTAGAATAAAGAATATAGGGGAGGAAGGCCAGCAGCCAGCCCACAAACAAATAGATGAACTCTGGCTAGCATATGGGAAAACCAGGATCCAGATGCATAACCTCTTGATCATGCTATGTGCTAGAAATTTAGAAGAGAAGCAGAGACAGAAGACTTACCAGTTTGTGAAGCTTGTAGCTGTGCAAATACTGGGGCAGTCTTTCACTACAGGTTTCTCCTTGTTCCGTCTGAAGTGTTTGGCCAGACATTGTCTGCCGCAATTTTTTACACACATGATGACATAGAAATCCATGTTGGTAAGTAGATGGCTGAGATCAGTAGATTTGTGGTGCCATTAGCAGACATATATTATAGCATACAGAGAATTGATTATTTATTCATACATAATATAGTTCCCGATGGACTAGATATGTTGCAACCTACATGAAAAATAGCGAGATCAAATTATAAATGTTATAACTCATGGGGGAAGGTTTGAAGAGGGAAGAAAGTGTAACTTTCCCATGCATTTGTTCATTAAAAAGTGTATTTCCTTAACAAATGAAATACTAACTCCTCAGTTTCAGTGTTATTAATAAACAGATCAGCATGGCAGCAGAATGACTAAAAATGTATTGAAGGAGCCTTGTGAATTGTTCTACAGGATGTTCTAGATGATCCTGTGTCCTGGCTTACTCTGCTGGAGCATGCCGAGTAGAACTCCATTACACTACTTACCACTGCATGCTACAACCAGCATGCATTTCTGATGTTTAGAAATCTACATTGAAAATGACCCCAATTTGCTAACCTACTAACCTGCAGTGTTGTTTACAAACCAGAAACATCTTACATGTTACTTAGCCAAATTGCAGCTTCTGCTTTTTCATTCCTACATGACAGCAGTCCAGTGAATGACAACTTGTACAACCAAAGGGTGACTTGATTTAATGTTCTTCAAATGTAATACCACTTCACATATGATTTAAAATGCTGTAAAGATTGTTATCTTTTCATATATATGAAAACACATTTCAGCTTTGCAAGTACTCTGGGCCTCCTATAAGAACACTATAATAAAACAGGTAACCCCCTCTTTATCATTTTAGACTGGTGAGGACATATAATACTCCAAAATAGGAGTAACCCATCTTTAAAGAATCTGAGCAAAAATTTTTTCCAGTTGTCTGCAACTACATAAATATATGAGAAAATTATTGACATATTAAACGTAGATGATAAATAATAACCTGTCTTTATTTTTAATGAGGTGTCTTTATCTTTAATGCTCTATCTTTAGTAGTATCAGCTCTTCATATTTTATGAAGCTTTTGGTTCAGTGCAAGCTCAACTTATTGTGTTTTCAATCCCTCTAGTTTCAATACACCTAGTCTCATTTTTGTACAAGTGTTTTGAGTGACATATATTCGCATTCCTTACATATGCCCTACAGCATTCATTTGGCAGATTCATAGTCTTCAGGGAGTTCTGCTGCACCCTTAACAAAAGAAAGAACCCATCCCAAAACTATTTGACATAGTGTTTTAATATACTCTAGATTTTTCTGAGGACTATAAGAAGATTTTGAGGAAATTTCAAAAGTCTCCCTTATCCTTCTACTGAATGACAATCAACTGTGTCTATAGAGAAGAAATGTGTTCTGGAATTGTGGTATTAAATTCCTTGTTCCGTCCTTGGAGATACTCAAAAGTCATCTAGACATGGTCCCTGGCAACCAGCTCTAGATGACCCTTCATGAGCACAGTGGTTGGATCACATAACCTCCAGAGGTCCATTCCAACCTCAGTCATCTTACAATTACTTTGAGGAAAGAAATTTAACTGCATGTGGATATAAATTTCACTGTCTCATTTTCATTCATCAAATACGTTTATTTGATATTCTCAACATTACAATCAGTGAGAGAAACGTGGCTTTTCTTCAAACATGCCTACCAGACTGAGCTTTGTACTTTTCTGAGCTTTCAGGTGTAACTACATATTGAAGGTGTACATTTTATTAGAGCTGACATCCTTATGGATTTCTGTACTCACAGGATACTGTTTTTTGACCTCGTTCTGTACAGTTTGACTTACTGAATTTCTGATATGTCATTCCATCCTTTAGAATAGATTTCTATTTCTGAAACACAGTTCAGTTGTTATTGCCCTTCTTACAGCTTCTGTCTTAGTTTCAGCCATCTCTAGCCTTGAATATTCAAATGTTTGTGACCCCTTACTGTCATGCTTTGAGTAGTATCTGAGTTCCTTGAAGGGAGACATAATTTTGTCATGGACTTTCTGTGGGACTGACATTTTGCTCCTTCTGGCAGTACTACTCGGTTGCTCTAACACTGTGTGTGAGTGCAATATAGTAACAATAAAGCAAAATTGTTCTTCATTCTGCAAAGCAACAGCAATACTTGAAGGCGTCCAGTTCAAAGATCTTTTACTCAGAATCACAGAATTTCCTGGATTGGAAAAGACCTTTATGATAATCTAGTTCAATCATTAACCTAACACTGAGACGACCTTGGTTAAACCATATTCCTCAGCACTATGTCTACATGACTCTTAAATACCTCGAGGGATGGGGACTCAACCACTTCCCTGGGCAAGTCATTCCAGTGCCTGATAACCCTTTTGGTATAGAAATTCTTCCTAATATCCAATCTAAATTTCTCTCGATGAAACTTAAGGCCATTTCGTCTTGTCCTATCAGTTGTTACTTGTTGAACAGACCAGCCCTCCCCTTGCTACAACCTCCTTTCAGGTAGTTGTAGAGAGCAATAAGGTTTTCCCTGAGCCTCCTCTTCAATAGGCTAAATAACCCCAGTTCTCTCAGCTGCTCCTCATAAGCCATGTGCTCTAGGCCCTTCACCAGCTTGGTTGCTCTTCTTTGGATGTGCTTTAGTACCTCAATGTACTTCTTGTAGCAAGGCACCCAAAACTGAACACAGTATTTGAGGTGCAGCCTCACCAGTGCTGAGTATGGAGGTAGAATCACTTCCCTGGTCCAGCTGGCCATACTGTTCCTGATCCAGGCCAGGATGCCATTGGCCTTCTTGGCCACCTGGGCACACTGCTGGCTTATGTTCAGCTGACTATCAATCAACACCCCCAGGTCTCCTCTACTGAGCAGCTTTCCAGCCACTCCTCCCCAAGCCTGTAGAACTGCCGGGGGTTGTTGTGGCCCAAGTGCATTGACATCTTCATAGAAGTTCACAGATAAATGAGTAAAAATAAAATAGGAAAAGCTCACAGTGTCTATGAGTTCTTCATGGGATTTCATACCATCATTGTTGTGTTTTATTTAAAACAGTAATAGAATGTCTCATTACAGCACTTCCCCTATACACACATTTGCTTAAAATATTTCATCTGATAAGAACATCTGAAAGTGCTGTATTTAGAAAATATAACTTCTTCCTATCTCTTTGAGTGCAGAACATCGTTCTTTGGTTGACCTGATGCTTTTTTCCACATATGTATTCAATTGGACCACAGTCACTTGACTGTAGAAATGGAAGTTACCTGTATACTTGAGTAAGTTTATGGCCTGAGTTAAGTGTTTCTTTTTAATTTTTTCTGCAGGGAATAGAAATCTTAACATAGGTCAGAGAACAATTTACAAGAGCTTTTATCGAAAGTTTCATATATGAAAGAATGAATGAAGGAAAGCACTCCATCCCCCCCCCCAATCTTCTCACTTAAATCCAGATGTATCTGCATACAAATATATAGAACATTTTCTCTAATTGCTCTGCTAGAACAGTAGATGACTTGTCAGTAGATAATAATATACTTAACACTGAAATAATTCTTTCATATGTACTATTAGAATGCATTTTACAAATACAGTACCAGTGATGACCACTTTACAGCTAAAGAAAGAAGAGACATATTGATTTGTTAAGACCCTAGCAATGGATAAAAGCGGAATCAAATATAGGACACTAGGATAAAGTTCTTAGGTGTTTTATGTCAACAGGAAGTGTGCTGTTCATTCTTATGGTGCTGTGATTGTATCCCAGTGTCCTACCTTCTTGTCTATGGGACAGCATAGCCTAGCACTCATTGCATTTACCTCCACTTGAAATAATTGGCCTGACATAGGGTGTTAGATCTTAATACAATACTTTGATTTAATTTTTTTTATCCTAGTATGCTGTGCTTATGGAGGAGATCCCCTCAACTATCTACAATTAGAAATTTAAGCTTTTATGAACTTATTTTGTTGTCAGTGAAGAAAAGAGATGCCACTCCAGAATATGCTTCATTCCACCTATCTGAAGATGAAGATGAATTATCAATTTGAGCTGGCCCTGCTGTTAGAAGAAGCAGTCCTAGAGTCTTCATCCCCTTCATTTATTCATCTCGAAGTATGAGATGCAATGTGTGGTAAGTGGATCTCAGTTAAAAGTAACTTGAGGGGAAAATATCTAGTTTCCTGGCAAATCAGTTCCCTGAAACAATTTACCACACAGTTGTACAAATGGTGATGTCAGCACAAAAGACAAACCTGTGCAGGTCTGGGAATAAGAAGGTGTGAGTAAAAATAGTGCAAGACTGCTTTCTTTCCCTGGTAGTACCAGGCTAAAGGATCTATTAAACTCCTGTGCTGATTTTGGCTGGCATAGAGTTAATTTTCTTCACAGTAGCTGGTATGGGGTTATGTTTTGGATCTGTGACCAAAACAGTGTTGATAACACAGGGATGTTTTCATTATTGCTGAGCAGCTCTCACACAGAGTCAAGGCCTTTGCTGCTTCTCACAGCACTCCACCAGGGAGTAGGCTGGGGGTGCACAAGGAGCTGGGAGAGGACACAGCTGGGACAGCTGATCCCAGCTGACCAAAGGGCAATTCCATACCATACGATGTCATGCTCAGCATATAAAGCTGGGGGAAGAAGAAGGAAGGGGATGGCATTCAGCGTGATGGTGTTTGTCTTCCCGAGTCACCGTTACGTGTTGTGGATCGCTGCTTTCCTGGAGCTGGCTGAACACCTGCCTGCTGATGGGAAGTAGTCAATGAATCCCTTGTTTTGCTTTGTGTGTGTGCAGAGCTTTTTCTTTACCTATTAAACTGTCTTTATCTCAACCCATGAATTTTCTCACTTTTACTCTTCCAATTCTCTCCCCAGTCCCACTGAAGGGGAGCGAACAAGTGGCTGGGTGGGGCTTAGCTGCCAATTTGGGGTTTAACCATCTCATCACCTACCATAAAAAGAATAAGAATAATCTCACCTAGAGTTTATATGCAAGCAGCACTACCTGGCATTAACCTTATTGGCTGAACTTTAGTGTGATATCAGTACAACAATGAGGCTTTTTTAGACTCCATCTCCATGAAGAAATCTGACATGGTTAAATAGCTATTAAAGAAATGTTGTTATTGGAAGTGGGAAATGCTGAGTTCTCTGCTTATTTTTAACACGCAAAGAGGTTGTTTACTTTCAGACAGTCTTAATTATTGACATTTTAAGAAATATAAATTTGAAAAATACTGAACAGCTTCACCGCATCCTCTGATTTTGTATTTGATCTAGTTACAATTCTTTTAGGTACTTATTTTAGTGAAAAGGCAAGCCTGAAAGGATAAAACCTTGCCTGCAGCTTTGTTTATGTGCAAAAGTCAATTATGTCTGGCTAAATATCCCTGAGGTAAACATGTGTGAGGTTGATAATGTGGTTAGAATAGCAACAGCAGTTGTAAAGGAGACACTGGTGTTCACAGAGTTAACATATTCCATATTGTTATCATGCAAAAAATTACAGACACTTCCAGTCAGGGAGCATCAATCAATTTTTGTTAACTTTCGGGATTTTTACTTCCTGATGGAGCTAATGTTACATCTATGTATTATGTGTGCTGCATCTGTAAATTGCATTCCATTTGCTTAAGGAATTCTTCTGTATGAAAGATGTGATTGAAAGAAACTATGTTATTTACATGGTGGATTGATTGTAGAATGGGTCAAATTCTTCCATTCTTACTGAGGAATATATTGCCTATTGGCTTAAGTAAATATTATCTGAATTTAGTGGATGTTTAAGTCTCACATATTAAGTATTCAGAGGAGCAGTAACTGGTTCATAGCTTTTCCTCATATGAGTGCACTTAACCAGCCATGCTTACACTTACTATTTTCTTTTATGTTTTGCCAATCAAAATGATGCAACTTCAACAGACAGTGCTACAAATGTCATCTATCATGACATTATACAACCTCATAGTAAAAGAATTCATCTGGGAACTGCAAGTTCCTCACAATTAGAGAAAGGAACAGAAAATATGATCCCACAGGCTAGCTGAGAGCTTTAGCCACTGACATTGGATAAAAGGAAGCAGAAGCTGTCTTATAAGAACTATCTTACAACTGTATTTTGGAGAAAAGGCTCACTCATTTTACTCCAGGAGAAGGTAAAGGAACCATGACATGCAGTCAGAGAGAGAAAGGATAACATTCCTTCATCCCTAGAGAATGGTGGGGTTTAGCACACCTCTGCAGCATCATCTAGCTTGAAGTGACTCCTGACTAGTACATTGACCTGACAAATCCCAACATGGGATTGCAGGCTCTTTCCATGCAACATCTAGGAGCCTAATGCCAAACTTTGGCCTATGATTTTCTGTGAGTGGTAAGGGCATCTAACGCCTTTGCCCCTCTAGACTTATCAATGTATTTTGTTGCCCAGTCTATAAAATTGAAATAGTTTTATCTCTTGGGATGTTGGGAGTAGAATATTGCAAGACACTCAACTATTGATGTGAGCCACGGTTAAAATACCCAAACACTGACAGATAGCAAAAAGGTGAAGCAGAAACTTGAATTTTAAAATATTCATGAAAGTATTGTACTCATTTTGTTGAATGACTAACCAAAAAAAAAGAACCAGTAAAAATACCAGTGATAGATGATTTTACAACAGGTGCTATTTTTATTTTTTGTCAATCTATGAAATACCAACCTTCAGGAAATAACTCAATAGCCACAAGGTGAGAGAGGACTTGTTCCCTCTATCTTCTTAAGATATCTTGCATTTATTTACCAGACTGTTGTGTGTTCTAGGCGGTCATTTTCCTGGATCTTCCATTTGCTTTTCTCTCCCTTTTGCCCTTCCAGAAAGGTTATGACAAACAAAAAGTAAATTGGTGACTGATATGGAAGGATATTTGGCCACAAGTGTTGATCTAACAGCATAAGGAAAATACTTCTTCCCTCTCAAATATGCTCTTACTGCCTAACAGTGTGAGTTACTCACCCAAAAATAAAATGGAAAAATAGGAGAAAAAAAAAAAAAAGGCACGAATCTCTTAATTATTCAGGTGAAAAATTCCTGCAAAATTATTTCAATGACAGGTATCATAAAGTATTTTGAGGATCTAGTCTATAGAGTTTCGTTTTCCACTAAATTACACTATTGCACTTCTATTGGCATTAGTATATTTTACCTATTTAATGGAGTAAAAAAGTCTAATTTATCAATTTTCCTCTAGGTTGGCATTATTCATGTTATGGTAGAATATACTTGTACCTATTGAATCAAAGCTGTTTCAGTTCCATGACCAAAGCATGGTGTGCATGGGACAATGCAAATCAAAGTCCTCTCAGCTAATTTTGAGATGTAAGAGCAAAGAAACTTCCTGTGAAGAGTTGAAATCCCCATCAGTGGAAGAAATTTGAATGTGTTGGACTGTGAAATAAATTATACAATGGAATAAAGCAATCCTATATCATTATGAAAAATTTCATCTGGAGAACTTTAAGGATGCAAAATCAGGAACAGAAATTTTGGAAAATGCTAGAAGACTTTGCGTTCTTAATATGACCCTTCTCAATGTATGGAATGCGAAAGTGTCTTTAATTACAATATTTCATAGAAATTTTGTCACTGTCCCTGCCTAATTTAACACCCTGAATGTCATACAAATTGAGTAATAATTTGATATTTACTTTAGTTTTCTTTGAGAGGTATCCCTCCCTTTTGTTTCCTTTTGCAAGATTCAAACCTAATCCTGACTGTAGAAATACTGATCTTGTCAGTGTAGAAATGCTTTCTATGTTACTCTTGCCTAGTGTAGTAGTGCTTCTTAGCAGTTTATTAATTTAACTTCAGTGTGTTCCTGTGTTAAAGGACATCATTATCCCTGTTTTACAGATGGAAGACCTAAAGTAGAGAAAGACTGTTGTCAAGATTCTCAAACGTGCTTAAAAAAAAAAGCATTTTTTTCATAATTTGTATTCATAATAAAATTCCAAGATTTTTTTTTTTTTTTTTTTTTCTTCAGAATTTGTGTGAGCTGGTAGCAAAGATTGCACAGGTTATAGGGAGTACCCCTGAGTACTTGCCTTAACTATAGAACAGTTTCCATGAACTACGTGATGAGGAGCATGTAATCACCTCCGTAATTGTATGCTGACAGTGTAACACAGAAACTCTGGAGCAGAAGTAAGGGTTAAAAGTAACTCTTCAAGGTAATGCATGCAGAATTATGTTTCTTTCTTAGCACTCCCTTGTCATACTTGTTACACATATTTTTGATAATGCTGTGAGTGATGTGAGTTGGAACTGGATTTGCCTCACAGCCCTCTGAACTGGTGGAGGACCAGCACTATATGAATTGGAGGTGCCATTGAGGGCAAAAAAAGTGATAATTTTTTTCTTTCTATGAAAGTCTTTATAATTCTTTGTAATATAACAATGGAAGAGCATGTGGTTTTTAAGAAGTCTGTAAAAAACATGGTTTGTCGGGAATTGTTCCATCCAAAGCAGGCAATATGAGCAGTGTCACAGTAAGAAAACAGCATGCAGATGGCAATAACAGACTCTTGCCATGTGACTGGGTCTGACAGGAAATGATCTTCAGTGGGCTTCACAGGTAACTGTTAATAGGAGGACAATGCTTCTAACTCTTCTAACTTGTTTTTTTTTTTTTTTTCATATGCCCTTGTCTGTCTTTAGCTGCTCTATACCTGACATTAAGTGTCATCCCACACTAGCTCTGCTAAAATATCACATATCGACCTTGAAAATACCTTTATTTCATGTGCTTATATTTTCATGATGTGAAATACAAAGCACTAAAAAGATCATACTTGGACTATTGCATTTAAGTACTTTCAATACAAATCCTTAAATAAGAAGAACCTCAAACTGAGAAGAATTCCCATATCTTGTCTTTTCCTTTGTTTAATTATAATGATTATAAAATTGAATTTGAGCTACACTCACAAAAAGTGTTCCAGATGTCTCATGTTATTTGATATGGATGTAAAAACATATTGCATCTTATGCCCTTATATGTTAGAACTGATAGCAGATGATAAATCTGTAGATACTAAATGCATTTCCTTTAATGGAATTAACATATTTCTGTTGGATGCACAAAGGAAAGACTTGTGATTTTCATGCAAGTAAGCATAATTAGGATGTCTTCGGGTTTTTTCCTCCTCCAAATATCTGTGTCTCTATCACACCAGAAGGGATGAACTGCTGTTTTAACAACCTAGGGGGTTGCTTCTAGTAGCAGTTGCCCTTGGTGAAGAATTTATTTGCAAAGGATCTGAATGACCTTGTACTTTTGAGCTAGACTGGTGCTATCAGTATGTGATTTTGCTGAGAAACTCCTAAAGAGGCAGTTATATTGTCTGTCGCTGCAAGTACAACAGCACTACAAGAATATAAAAAAACTAACACTGCACAAAAACAATACAAGTGATACTTGCAATACCATTACATCGAAACTGAAGAGATATTTGCACTTTATTCATAACATAAGGTTTCAAACATGTAAGTAGGGTTTTTTTGTGCTGTCTTTTATTCAAAATATCAGCCCATGTGTGAATGTTGCGCTGCACTCATGGCAGGTTTTCCAGGTCTCCTTGAAGACAAAAAGTATTGGTGTCCCTTCTTTCTCAGTTTGTGGTCCCCATAAATCACTGGCCTGTTAGCTATGGAAGAGTACATAGAAAAATAAGGAAAAAATAAAGGCTTTAATTTCATCCCTAAAGTGTCAAACAGTTCTTGAAATCCTGAAGTTATCTAGGGGCAAAGAATGTAATTCTCACCAGGATATACTCATAGTAGGTTTCTGATGACTCATTGCTTGTCATGCATCAGAATCAGGAGTGACCTAAAGAATGAAAGCTTTCAGAAAAACAAGGAAGCTGGGAAATGCACTTCTCAGGCACAACAGAACTGGAGCTGGAGTTTTATCTCTGTTTGCTTCCAGATTAAAAAAAAAAAAAGAAAAAAAAAAAAAGGAAAAGCCCCACCCTACTAAATCCTAAATAATCAGAATGACTTGAGTATAATAGGTGCAAATTTTGTTAAGGAGCAGGCGTGAAGGGCATAAACTCACATGAGGTTTTATTCTACAAACTAATAATTTAGAGCTGTCCCCCTTTCTGTCATGCATCCATTTCTGACAGGAGCAGGAGTCTGTAGTAGAAGGGACCATGCTCTGATCAAACAGGAAAACTATGTAATGTCTCAAGTGGTGATTGGCATTATAAGGCAGTGATCATCAACTAACTTGGATATATCACCTTAAATAAAAATAAATCCCTAAAAATCCATACATTTAAGTTAAAGCAAAAAAAACCCCAGTACAGCTATCTGCAAGTTTCAGCTCTATTTAGTTCGATTTCTTTTGATGTTCATTCTGCATACTCTCTGGACTGAGCTCCCACACTGTTTTCCCATTTCACTTAATGTGTATGCATGTTTGCATGGAAGGTCTAACCTTATGCCTACCCAAACAATATTTGGATGCCCTTCTGAGACTGTGGTGGGGTTTTTTCCTTCACAAATCATGCTTCTTTACAACAGCTGAACCAAAGGACTTGGTTTGGGTTGGTTTTGTTTGGTTGGTTGGTTTTGGGTTTGGTTTGGGTTATTTTGTTTGATTGTTTTTGAGTTTGTTTGGTTTTTTGTTTGTTTGTTTTGTGGTTTTGTTTGTTTGGGTTTTTGTTGGTTCTGTTGTTGCTGTTTTGTTATGTTTTGTTTTTGTTTTATGATTCTTGAAGTCCTTTGCACGAAAGCATTTAGTGTTTTGTGTAGGGAAAAACAGAAATCAAAAACACTAGAAGAAAATGTCACCTCACCTTTTTTATGTACAAAAGCTAAATATGCAATCTGTTTTCTATTTGCAGGCCGGAACATATTTAAACTGCTATGAAAGCATGGAATTGCCTTTTGGAAAGTCAGCAAAGGCACTCCTTTTATCAATTGCATCCTGGATTGCATCCTGATTTATTAAAGCCTACTCAATGTGATCCTACAGGGTGCTGCTACTTTGGCCTTGATCCATTGATACACATAAGCATATAGGATTTATTCACAAATAGCACTTATATGACAATGCCCTAAGCTTTCTATAATTGTGAGCTGCAATTGCTGGAGCAGCAGAGCAACGTAAAGAAGCAGTTACAACCCAGGATCACCTTAGCAGTAGAGAAGAGAGACCTTCAGAGTTCTTTTGACAGCAATCTGGGAGTTGTTTTGGAGGTTGCACTACAATGCAGCCCTAAATCTGGAAGGATGAGGAATAGCTTTTGTGAAAGGAAATGTATATTTAAGAATTTTCCTATTTATTTTTCAGTGTTAATGGCTTTCAATTTTCAGTTATTGCAGACTGCTTTACTGAGTTGTATAAAGTGGTTTGCATAGGAAGGTAAGTGTCGTTCTCCTCTTTTTACACTGGCACAGAGAGCTGAGATGACTTGACCAAGATCACTTAACAGATCATGGCAAAGTCAGGCTTTGAATCCTAAAGTCAAATGAATAATAGTTCTTGTGTGACAAACATGCTGTGGAAGAAAGGAGTGTTCAGTGATGCATTTTATAGGGGACCCAAACCAATAAGCATTTTTTGAATGATACCACATATAGAATGGTTCTTTGGGACAGCGTAGGTACCCAGGTAAATGTAATGTTTTAGAAGGCATACAGTTTATAAATATAATTATTTATATACTACCATAGTGTATATCTATAGTAATGTATACAATATATAATAACAAATATGTTACTATTTATATGCAATCATATATGTGTATATATATATATAGCATTTAGATTCTGTGTAAATCCTCAATAAGGCAGCCTGGGTAGGAGTTCACAAGGTGTCTGTGCCTACCTCTAATGTGATAACCTAAATTTTATTGAGGAACTTGATTGTTGTTAGTTATGTTAGTAAAGTTCACCAACCACTTGTAAAACTCATTTACACTTACCTAATTCTGATACCATAAACGGTGCGATAGAAGATTGCTGGAAGACTGCTTTAACGCTTTATAATTGACAGATGTTCTTAATTCTCCAGGACACCAGCCAATCTCAGAGGATTCTTAGGGCAAAACAAATGTTGGGGTTGTAACTTCTGTAACAGAGAAGAATCTAAAAAGCAACAGGTAATGTACCTTTCTGCTCCTCCTGTGAATAGCTGGTCATTCATTTTTTAAATTGCTTTTTAAAAATGGAAATACTGTTGTTTATCTAAATCAAAATTTAAAATATTTGAACTTGTGAGTCAGTAAAGAAGTGGTGATCAGTAAAGAAGTGGTGAGTGGGGCTGAGTTGGTCTCTGAGTTGAGTTACTGATGCACATCAGGTAAAGCAAGTGCCCTAATCATGCACGTTCTACTATTGCAGATTATGCTTCCCCTCGCTGTCTACTGTCAAAGCTGTTCTGTTCTTTGTGAATAAATATATATTATGGTTCAGAGAGAGAGAGAGACTGAATCAGGCAGAGAAAGGATGTAAGTCATAGATGTGTCACATGCTATGTCAATGCCTTCCACTTGGGCTGAATAGTCAAAACCCTAAGCCCCAAACTCAACCCCTTCATTTTTGAATACTCAAAAATGAAAGAAGAAAAATGTGGTCCAAACTTCAGAGACCAGAATTTGTAAGGCTGTGCACTATGGCAATGACAAATAAGAATGGCAGCTGGAAAAGGAAGACAACTGCTAATAACAAAAAGGGCAAACCAGCATGAATGGTGGGGCAAAGTGGGCAGAGGAATTTTGTAGAGCTTTATTGAAGGATGAATTATTTTCTCTCTCTTCTTCACACTGTGATCCCCTGTGCCTCCCTCCTCCATATCTTGTGATGTGTTTATTTCCTTTTGTGTTCGCTTCATGATGTGGCAACTAGAGAGAGATCTTTCTTATACTGATTTACTTTTGCATGTGTTAGTACAAGTACTTTTATATCTTCTCCTGGTTAACTTGATAAACCAGTTAGTGCTTGTGCAGTTGTTCTGAACTCTGTACTTGTTGGTTTGTGGTTACATACTCTCAGACCCTAACATCTGACAGAAAGGAAACGCGTGGACAGAAGGAAATTTACTTTCCATTTACCTGTCATTTGTGGGTTCAACTCTTAACATTTATATTCCATTAATATTGTAGTTTCTGAACTGAAAGAATACAAAATCTAATCTGTGCTCTCCAGAGAAAATCACTGTAACACTTGAACATGTTACTGTTGAAGAGATTTGGGTCAAATATTGATTTTTTCCAGTATGCCAGTATCAATCAGTGTATTTTAATTTAATTCAACGTACAAGGAACCAAGAGTTCATGGAAACTAGAGTTATACCAAGATGGACTCATTTTATCAGGGCTGCTATCTCTCAGTCTGATGACCCAGTGAACAACAGAGATAATTCAGTACTGTAAGGAACAGTTAGGCTGCTGGGATGAGATAGTCTGTATTTATACTCTTTCTGATAAAACTGAGAAGTAGTCTGTTAAGTGAAGTCTCTCTAAAGGAGCCTGAGCAAGGTGGCCTTCCATGAGTACTGTTAAAGCCTGAGGGACTGGGTTGGGCGGGTAGAACTAGTGGAGGGAACTGATTTAGCAATGTATTATTGTGGTGCCCAGTAAAATGAGGGTGTATGTCAGAGATGCCTAATCTAGAATATCTCTAACAGTGAACCTTAGAAAATAGACTGGCCATGGCAAACTCCAGTTATAAGTAGAGAATGAAAGCAAGCAATGTTGCTGAATGTGTACTCCTACCCAGATGATTAATACTTCAGGAAAAGTAGGGGATTCACAGAAGTGATGGACTCCTCTGGAACATGGAGCTGAATTCCAGATGATTTCTGTATATTTACTCTTGGGATTTCTGGATAGTACAGGAAGAAGGTTGGAGAGATCTGAGAGTAGATTTCATTCATTAGTTTGTAAGGGAGAAATTAGGAAATATGTCCCAAAATGGTAAATAGACAAGCTTGAAAGTTTTGAGCTTGTGTTTAAGATACGATGTTTTGGTCTGGAAGAGACGAAAGGAACCGCTGTGTTGGTTCACATATCTCCTGCGGAATTGTATATTTGTTGTTTCTGTAGCTCAAACAGATGTGCTACAGTCCAATGTTGCTCTCTATCCTCAGCGCAGAGATTCTAATAATCCTGTCAGCAGATTGATTTTCAATAAGTAGAGTTCAGATTATGAAATCCTTTCTCTTGCTAACAAACATCTGCTCCTGCAGACAGATTCACTGAGACTAGTGGAATTATTTGAGAGTGCTGACTAATTTACGTGAGACTTCCACAGTCTTGGTCCACTTTGAGTAGTTAGATTTATTGCGTTTATTTGAAAAGAAATGGAGCCAAAGCAAAGTATGAGGGGGAAGAAATCTCAGTGGTTCCTGAAGATATGCCTTCATAGTAGATGAAATCCACATTCTTATCTGAGGTTTACCCGAAATCTCCCCCTGCCATTCACATCCCCTTAAATCCTTGCCTGCTTGTCCACTGAATACCAACGTATTTGCTCAGACAGAGCTAAAGGATAAAGTCTGTGCTGTGCTTTAAGAATGGCTCTAGCCCATCTACTTTACAGTGACCTTGTGAGTGTAACTCACTTTGTTTCTCAGATTCTATATATGAGAATTTCTGACCTTTTTCTTCCTCCTGCACCAGAAACTACATACATATGTGTTGTGTATGGTTACTATTTAACTCCTCACTTCAGATGCTCTCCCTCATATTTGACCAGCAGAATTTGTCTAGCCCAGAAATAAAATAAAATTAAAAAAAAACAAAACCCAAAAAAAAACCCCCAATCTGTTTGAGGTTGGTAATTGCTGAGCAGAACACTGTTAACCAGTCATGATGATAATCATAGATAGAGCATGTGAATGACTCTGCTCACCCCTGAAGGAAAGACAAAAATTGAGCTGTGCATTGGGCACACATGAGGACATCTTGAAGTATCTTATCTGTCCCATATAATTTAGAAAGCTGAGCTGGAAGCTTGAGTTCCCAAGTGGAACATCTAGAAGGAGATGGTCAGAAAATAAGCCAGGGGCATGGGGGAAAAGAGACTTCACGATAAAAGGCAATCGTTGCCATTTACTCCCACACAGTATTTCATAATAAAACGTTTTGAGTTGTCCTCTGGACCTTCCACTGATTGTTACACAAGAGGCCAAGATTCAGGGATGTAAGGACCTGGGCAAAATTGGTCACTGTGCATCCTTCCAGTGGCTTCAAGACATCTCCAAAAAGGCCATTAACACTTTTATGTAGCAACCCCTTGTCTGCTGAGTCATGACCCTGACGTGGTTCTTGCAGCACAAATTAATCTGCCACTCCAAGGAGAAGATTTCTTTCCTCCCACTGACTTTCTACTAGTCACTGACTCCTCTGGCCTTGCTGTGTTGTAATAATGAAAACTAGAGGAAAGTGTCCTTTCAGTGCATGCACTCAACTCTGCTTTATTCACTGCAACTTCACATAGACCTGTCCTGCTCCCTTGTGCTGGTACTTTTCTTTTATCTCTGTGTACTTTCAGTGCAAAGCCTAGTGTCACGCTAATGCATGAATTTAGCGAGAATACACAAATGTATGTGGATGGCAAAGGGCTTCAATTAATTTCAGACAAAATTAACAGGGATTTATGTGCATTCTGAAAACCAGAGCAATGGGCAATTCTGGAAAGTGACCATCCTCCAAGAATTAGCATAATCTCTCCTTAGTGTTCCACGTACCCTCATCCACACAAACTTTGGGACTGCTCTCTCTTTCAGATGAAGGACTGGGGTCAAAACTGGCAGGTCCCATACCAGGAGGAGAAAGGAAGAAGAAACAGAACCAACATGACCTGATGACCTGGAAGTTATTCTATGCAAGATACTGAGGACCTTCTAGAAATGAGTCTATGGGAGAAAGAAGCAGCAGAGTTAGTCACAGACCAGTAAATGGCTGCCAGTATCTTTATGAGTGTTACTGAAGAAACTGTAACAAGAGTGGGAGCATTTCACAGATAGTAATCAGTATAATAAGTGCTAGAAAAACTGTGGTACTGTTATATTCTGGGTCACCTCAGATGGAGTTACAGGGAGACACTTTACCTTTGAGTCCCAATCATCCTCTACCATGTATTATCCAAGGCAGATTTACACACATGAAGAATTTGAGTGGAAGTAAATGTTTACTCCAGATACATCTGAACTGATTGTGAAGCTTGTGATACATGTCCCTTGCATTTTTCTGCTCATGAATCTATTATTTGAGCAGACTCTTATGCTGTTATGCCTACAGCACTGTCCCAGAAAATGCAAAAATCCCAGATACTGCACTAAATGATGTATATGTATCTCTTGATGTATTTTGTACTTCAGATCCTTCTGTTTTCTGGCTATATGTCTGAGAGAAGGAGATCTATTCTGTTGCTTGTAATTTCTCTTCTTTAATTCAGCACCTTATTCATCTATATGCAAATGTGTTCCCCCTTTTTATTTGACTATTGGTGCCTGATAATATTTTTGTTTATTTTATTTAGAAGGAACTGAAAACAAACAACAAGGTTCTCAACTGAAAGAAGTTGCCAACAACTCTATTAGCTACTAGTCTTGCTAATTTGGTGGCAAGCTGCCAAGTGAGTGAGTCATGTTGGCTTTGTGAGGTATGGGCCACTTAAAAATTCTCTCAATGTACCTTTTCCACCTGTCTAATGGTCTTACATGCTTTAACTAGGTGGTCCTTATTTGCAGTGTACTTAAGGCAATTCTAAGATCTCTTAAGCTTTCTGCACTGTTGCTCTATGGCTTTACCTTAACTGGTTAGTCAAATCACACCCCCACAATTCAATGATAGGTGAGTCAGTTTTTTATTTCTGGTCATTTGACCTGCGACTGAAAAACACCGAAGGTCCCTCTACTTTAGGTTATCATGAGTACACATTTTGGCATAGGCACCATTCAATTTAGTCCCTAAGGAACCTAAGCTCCCAAAGAGTCATTGGAGCTTCCAAGAACAACCAGGGATCTGAAGGAAGGAAAACGGGAAGGATAAATGATTTGGAAAAATAGGATGGGGGTGGGGAGGATGTTAGTTGTCACATACTTTTGAGCAGTGCTCCACACCAAAGGATCTGAACCATCCTCTGAAGGCTTGGATGGTTATTCAGTGAAAGCAAGCTTCTATGTCAGCACTCAGCCTAGACGAATAAGGTTGGTGTGAATACATGTTCACTTCCCCTCTGCCCCTTGTGCCCCTTTAACAAGGAGAAAATTGATTCCCTGTTTCTGAACAAAGGTCTGTAGCTTGGAGAGAGCATGGTCTCCCTGTCTGAGTAACAGCTGGGGAAAAATGAATAGACCATATGCTGGAGAGAGCAGCCGCCAGAACACTGGGACAAAGCTGTGGACCACTGCCAAGCCTCGCAGCTAAAGCCATGGCAGCCAAGGGAAGGGGTGGAGGGAGACTGCTCAGAAACATGCTGTCAGGGACCTTGTACCGGTCCATTTTAGGTCCTGCAATGTACAAATCCTGAAGAAGGAAAAATTGCTTGTTTTCAGAAAGATCCTTGGAAAAGAAAGTCATTTACCTAAGTGGCCCTGAAGATCCTTGTTAAAACTTGACTAGTTCCCTTATGAAGCCTAAACCAATTCAGGATTTTATCTGAGGCTCTTTATTTCATCTTTTCCACCCTGAACTCTCTTTCTGCAGAAAGTGAGTCATTACTGTTTATCCTGTGACCTAGGCTCAATGGCGGGATGGAGTCTGTTGAAGCGAACATCATGAACAGCTATAATAATTCTGCAGCCTCTGGAAGGGGAGCTTAGTTTGTAAAGACTTTTATGCAACAGAAATTATCTGTAATATGTTTAGTCTGAATCTTTTTTTCCCTCCTACCTGTAAACTGATTATATATGCCAGCCTGTTCCAGGCCCACAGAGACACCCTGGGTGGTGATATATAATTTTATTAGAGATGGACTGGAGAGCTGAAGGTAATGAACTCTGTGAGCTCTGGGAGAGAAATAAGGTAGGAGCAGCAGCAGTGCTGAGGAAAAACAAAGAAAAAAAGAGAGACTCAAGCCTGGACCTGAACTGTAACCCCATGAGCTGTGGAACAAAGCCATTTTTTTCATATGAAATATCAGTGTGACCTGGGATGGTTGGGAGCCGCTGGCCCATTCTACACTTTGTATAAGTCTATACTGGATGCTACACACCTGATCAGTCTTACTCTTTGCAGTTGTAAGTCAGTGACCAGTTTGATAAGGGGGGAAACAAAGTAGAATCCTGCCTAAATTTTGGGTTTAAAAAAAAAAGTTTTGAAGTAGGGCAGTTCTTTATACAAAGAATGTATGTATGTTATTAAAAAACACACTTAAAATTTCTAGTAAGGTTCACATTCATCATTCATTACAGTCCTAATCACATTTCTTTAATCAGACAGATCTCTTCTGAAACTTTGTACTTTAAGAGAGTACCTACTTAGAAACACTTAAGCAAAAATAGTGAAAGAATTCACATTAATTGATTGTGACTTATTTAAGTGAAACCTAATTGCCAACATTGCTGATACTTATTTGTCTAACAAATCTAAATGAAAACAATTGGAAAATAAAAATCCTTATGCAATGTTTTACACCTTGTTGGTTATTCCAACAACAGTAATTAGTCATTTTAGAATCTAGATATCCAGTCCAGTGTAACATGTCATATATTAGCTTAAGGTGTTTAAAGGGAAAAAATAAATGAGAATATACTGCTGGAATGACAGTGATATCTACCAAATTTCCTTTTAAATATGCACAACAAAATAGATTGTTAAAAATAATTCCCTGAGGATGGTCCCTCTTTTGTCAGTTTTCTACAAGAGTGCATCCTGCACTCTGACAGAAAATTGCTTATTAATCTCCAAGGAATGACCAATTTTTCAAAACAGTAACTCAACTGTGATGCCACTGATAATTTTTTAAGCATTATTGGTGCCATTAATTGCTTGATGTGATTGGTAACAACAGTAATCCTTTTTGAATGGGACATTAACTCCAAAACAAGTCACTAGCTTTTGTCCACATAGTGTAATGAACACTTACTTCCAGGAGGTAATCATCACGACTTCATAGAAATTGCCACCATGTCAGTGGAGTTTTGGTATTTCTAATATTTACATTTACTCTCAAGATACTGTGGTGGGGTGTTTTTTTGGGTGATCACTGTTTTACTAGCAACCACTTCCATTTGGAATGGCATAATAAAGGTAAGGGATCTGATCTGTACTTTCAGCCTGGGGAGGTTATTCCCTTCTTTTCTGCCCTCCAGCATTTTTGCTTCCTAAAATAGGAGATAGATACGAATACCTTAAATTGCTTTTTCCAGATGTGTGAGAGAGCATCATGTTTGGCCACTCATCAGGCAAGCACTGAGCCATCTTTTGGAGCAGAGTAGAGGTTGTTACTGAGTGTCTGTAAAAAGGGGGTTAAGGATTGATTGAGGTGGAAAAGACAAGAAAGAACATATTTTCCTATCTCATACAGAGCATACTTTGTCTTTGCAACCTCTGCTCATTTCCACTACATCTCATCCCAATGGGTGCTGGAATGAGAGGTGAAGAAAGAGGCAACAGCTGAGCATCATGGAATGGAAGAGCCTGACAGAAATGGAGCTACTTAGGTGTGAATTTTGTCAAGAAAAGCCATGGAGGTATTGGTTTTCGATGTCTGTTCCTCACTTTGACATTTTTCTTGGTGAAAGATGAAGAATTAAGTGTAGCTGTGCATATATACAATATGGAGTTCAAAATCTCTGCAATAATGACAGGTTTTTCCCCAAGCTACTTTTATATCACTTTGATGTCAGCTAAGTCACTTCTAATTCATTATGGTACAACTTTAGACTCAGTTCATTAGATTTTGCAGTCTGGGACCAAACCCAGTGTGCTGAAGTACACATACATGGGCAGAAAGGTGGAAGGGAATATATTTTTGTTTTTTTCTTTATTTAAGAAAACCATTCTTTCTTTGGTCAATGCTTAAAAAAAACCCAACAAACCAACCAAACCAACCAACCAACAAAACAAAACAAAACACAAACCAAATCAACCAACCAAACAAACAAAAAAACCACAAAAAAACCCCACAACAACAACAAAATCTGACCTGCAAAATAAACCTCTAGTAAGTTGATTTAGTTGAGATTTTTAAAAGCACTACATGATTTAAGATATATGGTCTTCCTGAAAACCTAAGAAGTTTGTGCTTCTCGGCTGCTAAAGCATATTTGATATGCCTGTTTATATTGGATTCTTTATATTGGATTCACTGGTATCTCAGCTGAAATTGAAGCAGAGCTTTGGTATATCATTCCTCCAGGACTAAAATGTCAACTACTGACACATTCTTGAATATTTTCTGTTTCTGGAATGTGCTTTTTTCTGAACATTACTTGGTGGTATCAAAGGGCACTTCCCAGTGGCAGCTTCTGCTGACTGAAAAATTAGTAACCTAGAGATGTTCATAAGTCTTGCCTGCTTTCCTCAGAGATAGTAAACACTCAAGCAAAATTACACGCAGGTAGTACTCCCTACAGACACTCCAAGGCAGGCACTGGAATTTCCTAACCCTGCAGCAGCAAATACGCAGCTTACTTCAACATTTCTTGCTTATCTAACTATTCTTTATCTAGCTATTCCCATACTCTGGCCTACCAGTTTTTTGTTTGGGTTTGTTGGTTTTTTTTTCCCCAATTTGTCTAATACCTTGGAGTGTATAGAAAAGCATTACAGGTGTGTTAGCCACAAGGTCATTTGTGTAATATTCTTTGGGTGATGCTGTTGTCTATCAGTGCTTTATACTCTCTGTACACTTTGAAGTGTTACAGAATTTCCACTCCCTTTTTTAATATATTTTATCTCTTCCAGGTTTTGGGCATCTCACATTATTTTGACCCTTAGTTTTCCAGACTTTTTTCAGCTGGGGCTATATTCTTTTATTGTGAGGATTTTGATTGCTGAAAAGGTTTTCTGTAGCCATTTTGACTTGGATATATGGGATATGCACTATATATTATAGTGGAAAAGATTTAAACCATATTTATTTAAAGCTATACAACCAAATGCAACAGGATTTGATAAGAGCTTATATTAAGTAGATGGCTGGCCCAGGAACACTGTTTTCACATGGCGATAATGAGTATTGACTATCGTTATCGAATATTAGGGCAGAGTTAAGGTCGTTGGCTATAAAGTCAATATAAAGATTAAAACTGTGTAGATACACCTTTGGAATGAGAAGTCATTTGTGTGTATCAGCGTCTGTGTTTTTTCAGGGAAGTGCTCTGCTCTCTAAATAAAATCTTCATGGGATTATTTTCAGATTATTTGACTGGAGTTTATGAAAAGTGGTTTTGTTTATTTTATGGATTTACATATAATTTTGTTAAAATAATGTTTTTATAATTGGGCCAATAGATCCTATTAAACCACAGGAGAAATATTAGTTATCTTGCTGCTTCTTTTATTCCAGAAGAGAAGTAAGTATGATTTACTGTCCTTGGCAAATGAATTTACCTTTTTTTCAGGAAGTTTGCTGCTAGCAAAAATGGACAATGTGGGCGTTTGGTAAGATATTGATTATCTTTTTTTAGAAATGTGTTGGGAAAGTGTTTGAAGAAAAAAGGAAACCATTGGGCATTGAAGTTGGGAAAACCTGAGTGAATTTAGTGAAACCAAGTAGGCAACATTTTATGTGGAGATGATGGAAGATATCAGACCAAGCTTTTCCCATCGAAAGGTTTCTGAGCCATTGGGCAAATAAATGGAGGATAAGAACACAGGTATTTTAAAGCTGTCCCTCAAAAAAATTGTATATATTTTAAACAGGTGTCTAAAGAGAAGAAGAAAACATTTCATTTAGATTTCAAAAGGACATTTTGTGTTGAATAAAACAATATTAATTTATTTTTTTTTAGGTTAAATAATTGAAGAAGATTTTGTTCAAATTTATCTGAGTCTGTTTTAATTTTTGATTTGTCAGCTAACTAAAAAATTCACTATTCATAGTGTGTTCTTCACTTTCTTGGTGGATGCCAGTTCTAGAGACATCCACAGGTTTGCCAAATTATTCTGGACATATTTGCATAGCCATGCTTACCCCTAGAAAACAATTATATCGTTCCTTCTTAGCTCTAAGGAGCTTTCACCTGAAGCAGAAGCCCTAGGTTATGTACTTCTTCTCTGAGGCAGCAGGTGACATAGGTAACTTGTGCTTTGACTTTGGAATTGGTTTTCATCCTCTTTAAGAGTAGTCAGCATTAGCAAATGATGTGAAGGTAGGAGGTTTTTAGTGCAACAGTAGTGGCAGCATAAGAAACATAAATCTGTTTGGAACTCGTGCCAGGACAGTTGCAGGACCATTGTAATTCAAGATTTCTGTAACATAAAAGTGCAATTCTGTTGAAACCATACTATTCCAAGTCTTCAAAGAAGAGAAAATGGGACAACAAAGATTTTAGGAGTTTGGCAGAACATAGCCTGTGTTGAGACACTAGAGGGAACAGTTTGATTCATTAGGTCAGTTAAATTAAGTTGTATAAGGAGCATCCATGCTGCCAAAGAAAAGCTGAATAAACAGAGTAGATACAATTTTCTGTAGTGGAAGTGGAGAGCTGTGGGACTGGGCGGCTGTGGGTTTGAAAGGAGAGCTGAGGTTGTTGTAGAGCACTCCTTGTAAATCTGTATCTGTAGGGTTTGATAATTTCATTGAATCTGGTGGGAGTTCAGAATGTGCATCACTTTTCGGGATTTGTTTTGCACCAGCTAGGTTGAGATGTCTGACATGTGAGAACATGTGTTCAGTGCTGCAGGCAAAGTTCTCACTCGAGAACTGTCTTGATACAAGAAAGCACCTGCCCATGTGTTCAGATCTCGTTGAAGTTAAGGAGATTTGAATTCAGGTTTAAAATGAAACACGTACTTAGACTTGTTGCTGCTGAATTGGGGCCCAGAAGCAGTAAAGCAGCTCTTTTACGGATTTTGTTCTTTTAAAATTTCCTGTTCCTGCAGGATGTGTAGCCACTGTTCTCTTCCGTTACGAGAGAAGGGATGGTAGTTCAGTAGCCATTCTGCACACCTTCAGCCCCCCGAATCAAATGCTGAACTGAAATGCTGAAATGAGCAAAGGGATGGCTTACTCCTTCCTAACCCCTGACTGTACCATTAGGGTGATAATATTATTTAAGCCTAATGTATCACAAGGAAATGGTTTCATTGTTATCCAGTGGAGCCCCCATAACAATGCCATGGTGACTGAGGATATAATGAGGAACTGTAAGATTTCAGTGGCAAAAGGGATTCATTGCTAGTCCATGACCTCATGATGAAATCATTACAATGCAGTCAGACATATGAAGTTATTATGGGAAAACTATTCCGCAGCAAGTCTATAAGGACCTCTTTGATGGTGCCATTATGAAGCCGTTATAATGTAAGGTTATGGTGGCAAAATGGTTTCAATGAAACCCTATTATGGTTTAAAAACAGACTAAATGGTGTCAGTGGAAGTTATTCCTCCTTCTAAAACCTAAAGGAATTAAACAGACTTTTTTCTCTAAACCAAAACAAGGACAAATTAGATGTATGGCTTATATTTGATCAGGAGAGAAATTATGTTCTCTTGTGAACAGACAACTACAATTTCTGCTGGAATTACCTAGGAGAGAAATAATGGTTACTGAGTTTCTAGGATCTTCTTTAAGTACATGAAAATGAAAGATCCCTCACATAATACTTTGCATTACATAGCATTCTTCCAAATCCTCCTTGTTCTATTACAAATTAGTGTATTGAAGTTTCTCATTTGTCTTGTGGTTGTAGTGATTCTGACTTTCATTTGCTCTGATAAGGGTAGCTGTGGTATACTTCAAAAATAAATTAAAATTCCACTGCCACTCCCACTCTGGGATTTTGAGTGACATCTTGAGACTGTCTGTCAAAGTAAATAGTATATTTCAAAACTGAGTAAAAATCCCCCTACCTTAGACTGACATCTCATCAATAAGATGGTTACTATTTATCTGATTTAAAATTTAGCCTAATCTAATCACCTGCTCTATCACTGGTGCTGGAATAAAATGCTGAAATAATTCCATTGGTGGTGTAATATAATGAACATGTGAAATTTTTTTGGGGTAATGCCACCTCACTATGAGATAATTAGAACAATATTTCCACAGAGGAGCATGCCTTTGAAGTATCTCTGGGTTTTCCAGGTGGAACACCTAAATCTTTCTTGTGAATGCTGTTTAATTGTCAGTGATTATCTACATATTTGTTGTTCAAAAACTTCAGTTAGAGATGGCTCGATAGCAGAGGGACTTGGATGTGGGACTGCACAGAGGTTGTGGTGTTTGAGTGCCCACAGGCCATTCAGGAGAGAATGTCCTGGGCCACAAGGACAGAAAGTCTATCCCAAGGCCAAGAACTCTTTTACTGGAATGCAAGATTTCTGCAAAACTTCCCAGTCTTGACAAATCTACTTTTTTTCTCCTCTATATTAAAGGAAAAAAAAATTTTCTATGAGCTTTAGTTGATGTCAGTGTTGAATGCCAGCTGAGGCAGGGCAAGTAGTGGACATTATTTTACCTGGACTTCTCAAGGCTTTTGACACGGTCCCCCACAGTCTCAACCTAGAAAAAATGACACATTACAACCTAGACAAAGTGGTCTGTGTGGTGGGTGGGGAACTGGTTAGAAGGCCATACCTAGAGGGTGGTAGTCAATAGTTCTTTCTCAAAATGGTAACCAGTCACAAGTGGGGTACCCCAGGGATCATTATTAGTCCCAACGCTGTTTAACATCTTCATAAGTGGTTTGGATGTTGGGATTAAGAGAACGCTAATGAATTTTGCAGATGACACCAAAATGAGTGGGGAAATTGACATTCCAGAAAGGAGAGCCACCCTCCAGGAAGACCTGGACAGGCTGGAGGAGTGGGATAGCAGGAAACTCATGAAGTTCAACAGAGACAAGTGTAAGGTCTTGCACCTGGGAATACATAACCCAGGGATGCATGTCAGACTGGGATCCACCTGTCTGAAGAGCAGCCCTCTGTAAAGGAACCTGGGGGTCTCGGTGTACAACAAGCTCAACATGAGTGAACAGCGTGCTGCAGCAGCAAAGAAAGCCAACAGGATTCTAGGTTGCATTAGCAAGGGCATCACCAGCAGTGATAAAGAAGTGATTATCCTACTCAGTGCTGGTCAAACCACACTTTGAGAACCGCATTCAGTTTTGATCCCCGTTATACAAAAAAGATATGAACAGGCTGGAAAGGGTCCAGAGAAGGGCCATGTGGATGATCAGAGGACTGGAAGACCTGCCATGTGATGAAAGGCAGAGAAAACTGGGTTTGTTCAGCCTTGAGAGGAGAAGGCTTAGGGGAGACCTTATTACTATGTACCAGTACATAAAAGGTGGCTGCCAAGAAGATGGAGACTCCCTTTTTATAAGGAGTCACATGGAAAAGACAAGGGGTCATGGGTGGAAGTTACACCTGATGAGATTCCAGTTGGACTCCAGGAGAAAATTTTTCACCTTGAGAACAGTTAGACATTGGAAAAATCTCCCAAGGGAAGTGGTGGATTCCCCTACACTGGACAATTTTAAGACTCAGCTTGACAGGGTGCTGGTCCATCTCATTTAAACTATATATATATAGTTTAAACTATATATAGTTTACCTTAAAAGGTTGGACTAGATGATCCTTGAGGTCCTTCCAACCTGGTATTCTATGATTCTATGTGCTGGAGTATTATTATGGTTATGAAAACTACAGTCTTAAAGGGGAATTTCAAAACTGCTAATTGGAGGTTCTCTTTACCCTCCTCACTCAGTATGCATGTAAAATGATCTGGCAGGCTGTCATAGAGGCCGATTCTTTTTATTACAAAACTACAGTGTCAGATGTGACACCTTGCGAATAGTAGTTGGTACGTCCTTGTTTGTGGTAGTATAGGGATGTGGCGATGCAGAAGATCACGTGCTGTAACGGAAACGTAGAAACTAAGTAGGATACCGCCCACGAAGGGTGGTTATACTCTGTTACTAGTATATAAGTGCCT
The DNA here is from genome assembly GCA_025345505.1 of Todiramphus chloris collaris. NCBI lineage: Eukaryota > Metazoa > Chordata > Aves > Coraciiformes > Alcedinidae > Todiramphus > Todiramphus chloris. Next base: position 18,318,543 of record JANVCC010000018.1, read on the forward strand.
GTAGCCTTTAATAAAACACCATTTTGCCTTCTTCTCTATGAGAGTCTAAGTCTGACAATGGACCCTCGGTGTCTCCTGGGATTTCGGCACTGAGGATAGGACACGTTAATCACAACACTTGTTAATCTGGCATCCATATGTTCTAAGACAGCTTGAAGTATAATCATTGATTTTTTATGCATCTTTGTCTCTAAAGACTGTCACCTCTGAGGACACATTTTTGGATAGAAGGGTCAGAATTCTCCTTAGCTGTGGGAAAAATCCCACCCCTTTGCAAAAACTAGCTTTGAAAGCAAAGCCTTCAACAAGAAGTCCTCTTGAAAGCAATCTCAGTGGTTTACACCAGTTTGCATTACACCTTTTGCATCTCCTTTGCAGTGACCTTTAAATGGATGCTCACTGTTCTTTTTTGGAATACATGTAGTTTCTGTACAGTGACAGCAACAGAGAGTTAGATTAGCAAATGACAAAGGAGCTCCATATTCCCCATTTCAGATAAACTAGAAAGTATAGATTTAAAAAATTATTTTGGTATTAAAAACTGTGACTCAGCTATAAGTTAATCAGTCAAATAAATGTCATCAAATATGCTATAGATTTATTTTGTCTTCTGATACGTTATATACCAGGAATAAAGCTCCTCCATATTTGATAAGGAAAGCCTCTGTACAATACTGCAGAACCATGTAATATCCCAAAATAAAGTGTCTCACATTCTGCCATCATCAGTCTCTTCAGCTTCTTTATAAGTTCAAAACCTGGTTGATGCCCTTGGAACAATATCATCAATCTCTATTATCTCTGGTAATGAGGAGGTTATCTTGGAAAATGGTATAAATTGGATATCCCAGGTGCTGTGGAGCATGTGGCAGAGAGAGACCTCTGAGTAAGTCCGTATACTCCCAGCTTAGGTCTGACACTGATAGAATTGAGTTTGAGATGATAATTCTTCCTGGACTCAGTGATCCCTGATGATTAATTAGAAACCTGTATCACAGTCCCACTGAGGTAGATTCTGGGAGGATGTGCTGTCTCAGGCACTGGTCAACACAGGGTATACTTATCCTTGTATACATGCTTATGTATGTTCATGTCATGCAACACCCAAGATAATGTGAAAGATGGAGTGCAGCAAAACATAGGATGCCGGGCCTGATCACATCTCCAGGTCATGATGCTATCAGCAAGTCATAGTCCTTGCCTGAGAACAGACAACTACAGAGACACTTTTCAGATGCTTTGCTCTCCTCACCCTCTATGAGCAGTAGCCTTATAGTTTCAGCACTTTCCAAGGGAGTGAAGCATCAATTTCAGTTTTAACTTGGATAATTCTTGTCCCATATCTCTTCATGCCTCTGGAGGGTGCCATGTGTCACAGTGCAGTACCTGTGGTTTATCTGTGCACTTCCACTGGGCTGACAAAAATGGAACATGGACATCAGAGAGACAAGAGGGAATGTGGACATCAGGCCTTTGACATCATCTACCTGCAAATGATAGAGATGGTTCATACTTCTGTGATCAGTCAATATATCATTACCCTGCTCTTTCTTCACTGCATCTAGCTAATGAGCTAATGGCAAAATTTGTTGTTGTTAGTCTTTTACATTTTGTTCTGGGTTTTTTGTTTTGTGGTTTTTTTTTTAATTATTGCAGGGTCATCTATCACTCCTTGTCCTCTTCTTCTTCAAAGGTGACTATTTCTAGTTTTCTCTAACATATGTGTTGGATACACTTCCCTGTGTGTCCTGCAGTCCTACTAGATTGGTGGATCTTTCCTTGGTGGACCACAAATTGCTTCCAACTTAGACATGTGAGTTTCTGTGGAAACATGCAGAGGATGGTGACCATCCCCATCCTGTTATAACAGGTAGTCAGGATGAAGTAGTATACTGAAAGGTTAGGAGGCATGCGGGGTCACCACAGTTTGCCATGCCTTAGCTACGTGTGTAGAAAGTTTGAAGACTTATTTAATGGAAACTGGGCATTATGAATTCTCTTTGTACTCTTCATACTTGCTTAGCTATAATGTTAGCACATGAATATCTTGCTCAATGACAGCTGGTGTTCAAAGCTGCCATGTGTGGCTCCTCTACAGGTTTGTTTTGTTTGGGTTTTTTTCCGATCAGTTCACCAGTAACAGCAGCTAAAGGAAATGTTAAAGTGAAACAACAAAAATAGGTTGTAGCTCACAACAAACACATGAGAAGTGTCTAGCCCTTGCAAACATGGAAAGGACTTTCAGACAGTTGGCTGAAGCCAATTTGTTGATGAAAAATCAAACTCTTGAACACAAATATTTATAATTTAAAAAACATTATGAGACTGGAGTAAGGGGCACCACTGTGTTAGTGTATCAGTAGCTTTTGGGGAAGAGAGGTAGGATACGTGGGATCATTAGAGTCACAGTCATCCATCACTCACATGATACAAATCACACATTATATACAACATTCACATCATATACATCTTCTTAGAGTCACATCATGATCTGACATGAATCAAATATTTCCTTACATATTTTCCTGATCATATTGCACTCTTTTTAAAAAAGAGTGATTCTAGATGTGTTTGCAATTTAAATTAGCAAGAACAGCAAAAAACCTTTTGATTATATGGTCCTCAGTGCTCTGTGCTTTTGGTAAAGCAAAGATGCAGAAACACACCTCTTTCATACTAAATTTATATTTAAAAAAAAATCTTTAAATACATACATATTTCCTCTTTCTGCATCATGGTAATGGTACAGTTTGCTTTAGCTAATTCTTCTCTGAATATTTGTTTGTGTAGAAGACAGGTGGGTTATCAAGATGTTACAGAAAGTCCTTCTTTCATAGCACATTTGTATAGGGGTATTTCATTTTTCAATTTCCTAACCTCTTTTATATTCCCAAAGGATCAAGAAGGTGAACTCTAGAAAACCAGAACTGCAAATACCCTGTTGGAGAACTGATCTCTGTAGAAACTCTTTGGAATGGTCTGTCACATAGAAAATGCAGCACTTTTGTCCCAGATTTATAAAGGCTAGAATGTTCGTTTTCTATGAAAACATGTCTATGATTTCTATAATGTCTGTTCATCATATTTTCTATATCTTAGTATGTATAACTTTTGATGGTATTATTTCTTCCATGTAGTGCAAATGCACTTATTCCTCAAAAGAATTTTAGATTAGCTACATAATTTACTTTGTTCGTGAAGAAACAAAATGATGTTTGTACAGAAGTTCATGAACAGAAACACAGAAAATGGGTATTTCAAAAGGATTTCAGCAAATAGTTTCACCTCAGTTCTTTCAGGCATATAGTGATTCTTGTGTTGCATAAGTGATGGAATTATTGGCTTCCCCAGCATGTGTTAGCTGGTATCCTGTGGTTTGTCTGCTTTCATTCATGCTAGGAATCTCCAAATATAATCATGGTACCAAAGTTTCAAGCAAAACAGGTAATTTTTTGTAGTTGGAGCACTTTGCTTGACTATTACAGAATGACAAAATGTAATGAAAAACACTGTTGTATACACTGCTGACTTAGAAGTACTGTGAGGTTGTTGCTGTCTGGGATGAGAAATTTCAAATCAGAAGGTAGATTCCTTTAGTGAAGCATGGAGATTTATATGAAAAATATTGAATATTAAAATACCTTCTAAATACATGTTAATGAAACCCTTTGTCTCACTGTGAACTTTCTGGAGTAACAGAAACTACAGCTAGGACTTCTTTCTACTTTTTTCTTCAGTAAAACCTGAAGTGTCAAGCTTTCAGCTTTGTCCTCCTCTTATTCCAACTCTTCTTGAAAAAATAATTTAAAAAAATAAATCCAATCTCTGTGAATATTATCTAAGAGAACTGAAAACTGAAGAATTATGGAAACCAAAGAGATGTTTCTTATGCCTACAATTGAATTCTTCTCTGATATATTTCTGTCACATAATTCCTTCCTCATCTTTCTTGCATCTGAAGTATCTTATTTTATTTGAAATGTCCTCTTATGAAAGACTTCACATACAGTAATATTTCTGTTTACCTACACTCTTCTTTTACAGGCTCCAACTTATCTTTCATGGGATGACCAGTACGGGGTCCAGTGATCAAAATATGGTCACCCCACACATTAGCACAGTGGCTTTATGATGTTACCTGTTTTGCTTGCTACAGCTTTCCAACTAATTCCCCCTTTAAATAGCAGCTTCTTCATTTGGTGACTTCTGGACTACTGCACTGTCATTTTCAGATAACTGTCCTAATTCCTTCTCACAAAATGTAGTATTTCACTAAGGAACTTGTTGCTATAGCATAGTACAGATACCACAAATTTACATGGGTTAAGAAAAAATTAAAGTAATTAATGAAATCAATGTCTATTAAATAATGCTGGTTCAAGAGATTCATGCATCACAGGTTGTCAGGAGCTGGGAGAGTATGTTTGGAAAGGACCATTAACTTCCTTTTCATACTTCTCCCTAACCTTTTGCTATTGGCAGTCAGGCAGAATATTAGGCTAGATGGACCTGACTTAGAAAGGCCATTCTTATTCCATGTTCCTGAGCATCTGTAGTTAATATATAGACCATCAATATACTAGTGTGTTGGGGTTTTTTTTCCCCACGTGGATGATTTTGCATTTGTCAGTGTTGCAGTTCAGGTAACAGCCCACTCACTGAAGACTGGAGACATTTGAAAGCCTCTGCTGTAATGTTAGTGAATATCATCCTGAAACTTGGTCTCTATCAATGGTCTTTTAAAGGCTGTTTACACGTATACTTAGCAGTGCAGCCTCTATTGTAGCTCCCTGGGATACTGCCTTAGTAAAATTCCTCCAGTATGTAACTGGTCTTTTATGCCTGATCATTTTCCCCATAATTGGAGAAAAAAAAAAAAAAAAGTATTCAAGGACTTTCCCTTGTAATGTGTGGCAATTTAGTTTCTTCAAGAGTCTCTGCAAATGGATGTCTTCATATCCTTTTCTGTCATCTTGATCTGTCTGCTGGTTGCTCCTTCAAAGAACGTTAATCAATTTGTGAGACATGACTCCAAATATAAAAGTCAATTACCTGTTGCATTGTATTTGAACATGTGTTCTAATTCCGTGTTTTCTTCTTGGTGTAAACACTTTACCTAGCATGAAAATTGGTATGTGCAGTTTCCAGTTCCTTTGAGATCTCCAAAAGAATTAGCATCATGTTTCAGCGCCAAAGACAATGTAAACATTAAAACACAACTCACAATAGCTAGATTTTTAAGAAGGCGTGAATGAGTACAGTCTGGGCTGGTCTGTTTTGGGACTCCCTCTGCTGACCTCAGCCTCGAAGCAGTTCTTCAGCACATTCCCCCTGCAGGGAAGGGCTGCAAAATGGAAACCTTTTGCATAATGAATAGTAATACAAACCGTTCATTTAACTAGTCTGTTATGGTCTTGTTTTCTTTTACCTTGCCTTGACACTTTGATTACCACTGGGTGACCACTGGCAAGCTTTCTTCTTCTATATTGGGAAAGAGGTGTTTTTTCATACTCTTTATGCTTTAGCAGTTTGCATCCTTAATCTTTTTGGTTTTCCTTATGGCCATTCTATAGAATATTTAAAATTCTAGTTTAGTCTATTTCCTGTTTTCCTTATTCAGAAGGAATATTTTCAGCATGCTGTCTTCTTGCCACATTTCTGTGATACGTACATGTGTAGGGCTGAGGGAAAAAGACATAAAATCTTTTTGCTGTGTAGTGCTCTTTCACTATGATGTCTTAAAACAGTCTCCTTTGCTGTGTACAAGCATGTTATACTTTAGCTGCTTTTTTTTTTTTTTCCTTCAGTGAACTAATTTATTTCTCTACAATTCTCTATTTTTAATCTCAGTGCTATTAACTGATGGTGATTCTTTTATCTTTTTTACTCTTACAAGGATGCTGAAGTTCACCCTGGTATTATAGAACAATTCTTTGTCAGTGCCTTCCTAAACTGAGTTGCATGCCTTGTCCAGGACCACACTAAGATTTGTGTCTTTGTTGTAACAAGCAGTGGCCAGAATTTCGACCAATGTCAGTGTTTGGCCAGGTGGCCAAAGTCTGCTTCAGAGAGCAAGGAAAGCACATGACCTCTGGTCTGGTTCATTGCTTAAATGATGGCTACACAAGGAATGACTCTGTTACAGTGTGCAGTTGGCCTGGTCATGTGAAAACAAGTTGGAGGATGGTCCAATTATGATGGTCTTAACAGCTGCAACTGACTTATTTCCTTCTACAGCTGAGGACTGATATTCTTCAGCAGCAGCCCTTCATGTGATGTAGCACATGAACATGGTGCATATGATGAATACTGAAACCACATTTAGAAGCTGCATGTAGTTCAAGAGCTGTAAGCTCTTGCTGTATCCTTGCAGTAGAGGTAAGCCTTTTTGTCCTTGGGGTCTTCAGACTTGGTGATTCTGGCTGTAGCCACTGAGGAAATGTAGTTCCTTATTCTTACAGAACAGCAGCAGTTTTTAACCCTTTGAAATGTAGAGGATATTGTGACTCACAAATCTGTTCTTGGATTTTCTCCTGGCTTAGATTATTCCCTGGTACACAAAACCCAGGACTTTTTAGGAGACTGTGAGTTTCCTGGATCAGGGAGCATCTTTTATGGGTAATAGGACATAACTTAATAAGCATCATTACAAATACATTAATATCGTAACACCCTCTACTCTATCCTTTTGACCTTACCTACATCATGAATATTTATTCTTTCCACTAATACAAACATTAACCTGTCTTGCATTAGATTCACATATTTATTCACTACTTGATAAAATGGAGAGGAAGGCAGGGATGCAGGGTAAGAGAGAAAGAGGGAGTGATGGAGGAAGAGAGGGCCTTTTAGCAGTCGGTATCTGAGCTGTCTGATGTAATATGTTAGAGGATATAGGTGCCAGTAATGTGCAAAGAGCTTGAAAAATGACCAGATAGTGCCAAGCCCACAGTGCATTTTGTCAAGAGGGCTAACAGTATAATAAATCAACCTGTCTAGTGTCAAGGGTCAGGTAGTTCGATGTTCAAAGCTTTTTGGCCAGCCTGATCCAGCCAGGCATGTGCTATTCCTTTCTGAGCTGTTAGCACTATTACAATACTAGAATCACCCTAAAGAAGTGCCTGCCCTGTGGTGCTTTGGGCTTTAAGTCAAGATCCCTAAGTGGAAAAGTATCTGAGAGAAGGGAGTCCAATGATCCTTAGTTTCAGGTCTTACATATCTTCTGTAATTATTTTTGCAAAGCAATACTGAGAAGAGTCTGAAAAACTGCTTGTCAGATGGGTTTTTCCTATGCCTTTTGTGTGGGATTGTGATGCTTAACCTGTTCCATCTGGGTGAGCCATATGGTCCATAGTGGCAGGTGGGAGCAGGCTCTGCCCTCTTCTGTTCACATGACCATGTACATGCTCTCTCTTCAGTAGTTTTAGGCAATGCAATAATTAAAATAGAAAAATAGAGTATAAAGCCAGAGCAAGGTACATAGGTAAAACATGCCCCATTTTGAGTAAATGGAGGGTATCAAGTAAAATACAACTAAATGATCCACTTTAATCACAGCTACTGCATATTTTGGTAGTTGTGTCACTTCCTTGTAGGCCTCATTCCTGCTGTACTTTTAACCTCCCTTCTGTTATGTTTAGATGGGCTAGAGGGAGGACAACCTGCTGCTGGTCCTGACAAGCTAGGAGGAGGATCTTGTGTTTTCTTACCCCAGTGTATGTAGGGCTGGATGGGTACAGAGAAGCTGCAGTAGACATTGAAGGCCAGTCTGAAACTTCCCATGCTCAGAAGCTTTAATTAGCTTCACTAGTTGGGAATATGCAGGGAGAAAGGTTAAAGCAGCAAATCAGGCTAATTACAGGCTGGAGGTCCCAGGAGTTCAGATCAAACAATCTTCCCTGGACCTAATCTCTGGGAAAGAAGCTGTTAACACTGTGCTGTCTCTGCCAGTGCTTCAGGGCTGCTGGTTTTCAAACCAGGCACATGATCACTTCCTAAAGGTCTGTTCTGCCCTGGCTACCAGCGAAGCAGGTCAAGCTGCAAACCCAGGTGAGCTGGGTCACAAATTAGAGTTTCCCCTCAGTTCTTTTGGCTGGTGATAGAAGTAGGTCCTAGGTCTCTGCCAGAACACTCACAGATCCATAGTCTATAAATCCATACAGCTATGTTAGAGGCTTGTCAGGCTCCTATGCTGTATTCCAAAGATTTCTCTCTAATCAACTTCATATTGCAATTACCTCTTCACCACTGTTTCCCACTGCTGTGAAAGTTTTCTCCTACCTTTACCCCATTCCCAGCTGCTGTTTGTGGTAGGCTATACAGTCAGCATGCTGATATTTCTGGTGTTATACTAGTTAGTGCCCCAAATATTAGAATTAAATTGTCATGGATGAAGTTGCGCTAAAACAGGCAGCTGTGGTACTGAAACACCCAACCGTCAGAAGCAAACTGATATGAGTACAAATGACATGGAGCAAAAAGGCAGGGACAGGTTTTACATAGCAAGTAATCCTACAGCCTGTAACAAATTTAGAAGAGCAGTTGGGTGAGAGGCTTAAGGAACCTCGCCAGATACTGTGTGGAGGCAGTTTCAGTGGGAATCTGCCTTGGTCCAAACAGAAGAAAATCCTGCACAGCAACCCCAAGCAAGAACCCCAAAGCAAAATGAAATTCCAACTTCAATCCCAAAGACCACTACCCCAAACCTATAACATAGTTAGATTTAAACCTTGTGTGGAGGAAAGATTCAGCAGAAAGGGTTTCACGTGTAGTAGACTGGGAATTTAGCTGTTTACTCCCAGAATTTTTTTCAGAGTTTTTCAGACTCCCATGTTTGAGAGTTTGTATTGTTCAGAGGAACAGCTATGGTTATAATGTCAATCTTAATTGTATGAGTTTTTAAAAATAATTTCATGCATCTTATATGCACTTTATTTCCATTGGGTATTTCAGTGATTTTTTTTTTCCAGAAAGTTACTCCATGCACCAAGCCTCCATGAATACACCCATTAAATTCTTCTCAAACTGGAGGAAACCTCACTGATTTCTGTTTTTCTTGACATACACAAATCCTAGGAAGGACTTTTACAAATTAAGATCTGTGTTATTAAAATGCTAGACTGGCATCTCCTACTGAGGCACTGTGCAGCAAAATCAGCTCTTACTAGCTCCTTTCCACATCTACAGAGACCTTTGTAAACAGCTTTGAGAAATGTGTAAGAAGTCATTTGTATAAATAAGCAAGTCAAGTCACTATCGGCAGACTTAACTTTGAGTATCAAAATGCAAGACAAAAGACAAACACCAGATTTGATCAATTCGTGCCTGTAAGAACATAACTAACATTTAAAATACTGAAATTATTTTTTCAAATGATGATGCCAAAAGATACTGTCAATGTTAAATGCTGCTAAGAAGTCCCACCTATGTATTCCAATAGGAAACTGTAAAGATGAGGCACTTAGAACAGGAAATATTGCTCTCTCTTCAGTAGTTTTAGGCAATGCAATAATAAAAATAGAAAAATAGAGTGTAAAGTCAGAGCAAGGCAACAAAGACAGAGGGCAGAAATGACCGCTTGATGTAAAAATAAAATACATTATTTTTCTGTAGCAGTTAAATCAGTACTCTTGATAGCAGTGTTGGACTATGTGTTCTCAAGCTAGACTTAGCCAGTGAGCAAGAGACTTTGGTGATCTCAGAGACTGAAGGGGAAAACTATGAAGTAGATGGAGGGGAGCAAATACAAGGGAAGAAAATGTCCAAAGGGTAACATAGAGTTTCTGCCAGTGAGATAACCAAGGAGATATTTTGTAAGGTTTTTGCCCTTCCAATGCTTACAGAATCAAACAGAATGGGTTAGGTTGGAAGCAACATTAAACATCATCTAGTTCCAACTCCCCTACCATAGGCAGGGACACCTTCTACTAGACCAGGTTGCTTGAAGCCCCAGCCAACCTGGCCTTGAACACTTCCAGTGATGAGGCATCCACAGTTTCTCTGGGCAAACTTTTCCAGTGCCTCAGCACTCTTGAAATGTGAGAGTGCCTCTGTGTGATATATTGTCTTTTGCAAACCTCTCTTGAAATTTCCCGAGATCCATGACCAATTTACTACACCCTTAGATGTGTTACTAAATGCTTATGGTTCTATGCACCAAACTGGGTAACTCAAATGGTCTGGAGTAAAAATAAACATTCAGATATATCCAATACTAAAAATCATACTTTTTGAAAGATGGGGTAATGTAGGGTACAAGACATGAGCTTTGCAGCTGAAACACAATATAGCATCTAGCAACAAGAGAGTTGTGCTATCTTCCACTTGAATAATTCCACTTGTGTAACTGTGATTCCAGTCTTTGGCAGGACTAACCCCATGCATCCTGATATCAGTGGGCTTATTCCCATCATGAAATAAGAGTAAAACTTGTATGTAGGGAAAATATATCTACTATAACTAGTTTGTACTTGGTGGGTGAAGAGTTATCTCCAATAAAAAGGTTTATTCCTGTTGATTCATCTCATATCAGGTTGCTGTTAATTTTGTAGAGTCAAAATGATTCATTGTTTATTTCACCATACATGTAGTAAAAAATATATCAATCCAGCAGAACCTTACTGTTTTGCTAATTTAGATTTTAACTCCTTTTTTTTTTTTTTTTTTTTTTAACAAAAGAAAGTGCATGTTCAACCTGGTACAGAATGATATTTAAAAGCTGTTGGAGAAGGAAGGTTTAATTTCCAAAATTTTCTGGACTTTTCCTATGGCTAGTGTAATAATCTAGTACTTGGAACAAATATAAAAAGAGCTCTTCCCCTATATGGTTTGAGTTTGTTTAAGCTATGCTTACTTAAATTATTATAAAGTAGAATATGAATGCTTGTTAATTAAGTGTAGTGTATTACTATTAGCACATGTTACATTTCATAGTGAGTAGGCATGGGTAGTCTTTACTACAAGATCTACAAGAAGTGATTGACGTCAAGAAACCTGAAACTAAGTGTGGACTCTGCAGCACCTTGCATACAACCAGGAAGAAAGACATGAGGATCTTCAGGATTGTGCAACCATTGAGATAAGTGAAGAGTAAAGAAAAAAACCACTGCAATAACTTTTTAAAATGCATTACAGTTATTTCACCTGCAATATTTTAATGGTATTATGAATTTATTGACCATTTTACCTAAATATTTTAGTGCCATTTGTTTTAGTTTGTTCTTCATGTTCCTAATCCTTTCAAGGTCAGATGCTTAACAATGGAGATAACTGGGGATTAGAGGTGGACTGCTAGTATTAATGCATTAAGTTATAATAGGATATTTGCAATATTTTTCCAGTGTGTAACAACCAGTTGACCCTGTAGACTGTGGCTAATGCAAGGTAGAACTGTGCATTTGGTGGCCATCAGCAGCTATTTGAGGGTGGCATGTATATAAAGACAATATATTTTTCCATTCCTCTGAAATCTTTGGTTTACCAAATTATCCAGAGAGCTGCTTGCCCAAGCAGATGGTTGCTGTGCATTGTGTGACACTCTCCAAATGGTGATTATTGACATGATTTAATCCAATACACAGGTATTTTTGTTACTGAGCAGCTTATAAAAAAGTAAATCACCTGCATGCTTTCCATGGCAAAGGGGCAGAATTGAGACTAAGGGTTTTTTCTGCCCTTCTCCCAACATTCCCTTGTGTCCCACAAGGAAAGCTCTTCGGTTTTCCACGGGGAAGTGACCCAGTGTGTGGGGAAAAGGGACATCTGTATGTCCATGCCTCAAGAATGTGCACTGCTCTGGGGAATCAATGAGCTCTGCCATTCAAACTGTGATTGCATCCACCTTTCTTTGCTGTGCAGGTCTCTTGTTCACTGGCTGATCTTGAAATAGCCTTGCTAAAAGTACTCCCTGCATTCCTAAAGAGATAAATCTACCTAAAACCCTGGGGAACCAATGTGCTTCTTTGCTTGAAGGTGAGTGCTTGACCTGAAGATCTCAGAGGTCTATTGAAACAGATGGTGCTGGGTTTCCAGACGTGGAGATGCATCTCTTGAAGCATTGCAGTGCTGGGCAGTCCTGGCACCCTGCGGGGCCTGGCCCTGACACGCAGATTCACAAGGTCCATGTTTGGGGCTGCAGGACCTTGGGAGGGTGGTTTGCCTCATGGGATGATTAACAGGTTCACCAATCTGGGCTCTGTGAAGAGCAGTAGAAACAGACGTGTCTGAAGAGTCTTGTTTGTCCAGAGCTTGGGGAAATGAGTCATGGCTAGACTCCTCTCCTGGAGACAAGTGCCTATTCTTTTTGACAGAATTCAGGTGGGTTTACTCTTGAGATAAAGAAATAGAAAAAAATCTATAAGAATAAATGCTAAAGGATGGCAAACTGTAAAGGCTGGTAGAGATTTTGAGAGATTAAACAATTTTATATGCTAATATCTCTCACAAAAGTTTATAACAAGTTTTAAAACTTTAATTAAGCAGTTAAAAGCACCTGGAATCTCAAAAACATATTTACAGTTTTAAGTACTGGTGCATGTTGATTGACCATATAATTTCCCTCCAGATCTTAATTTTGGGAAAATATCAGATTTTGATTTTTTTTCTTCTTTTCTCTGACTAGGAGTTATTTTTCATGGATGGAAGGTGTTTTTCCCTGAATCTCTCATCACAAAGCAGATGTTCCTGTTGATAACAATTTCCCAGGCAGTGAAAGACCACTGGCAAACTGCCAATTACCACGTCAAAGCCTCATGCTGTTCCAGCCCTCCAGCTTCTGAACTCACTGTAATCTACATGTGGTGCTCTGTGGAGGAGGACTGCACAGCTGATGTGATGATGCAGGTATAGCTTTTCTGAACATCCCTTTCAGAGGATGGTTATTCTGTTTCATAGCAGCTTTTGTGGTGTCAACATTGTTTTCAGTTGGCATGGGAACAAAACCAGAACCTCTTGAATGTTTTTCTGAAATAATTGGTTTGAGATGAAAAATCTTGGGTTTTCAAACTGGGCTGCATGCTTTCTCTGTCTCTGCTATCAAAAGTTACCAATAGCCCTGAATTTTTAATGCCTCCCTGATTAAACCTTCACCCAAACAGATATGTTTTCTGCAAAATGTTTTGGCTCTCACAAAGCAGCATATTTTGATGAGATTTCATTTAATGGAAATGTTTTGAGCAGCTCCAGATGCATACTTCAGATATGCATAGATAGTTTCGATTGCCTAGAAAGAATCACCTAGTAGACAGAACGGATTTGCCAAAATCAATTATATTTTATCTCAGTTCAGTTTCAAGACCATCCAAGATCACGCTTTGGTAAAATAAACAGACGTGGTCCAAACTGCAGCAAGAAGCTAAACTGTGAAAGACAAATATATCTATGTATTTGTGTTGCAGTGAAAATTAATATTATGCTGCTAGAGAATTCTGTCCACATCTGTAGCAAATAAAAAAGAGAGAGAATTATAGGGTATTATATTCTGAGGAGCAATGTGACCACTGAGGTAGAACTTGATCCACAATTGCCAATCTACAACCTAATAATACACCATCAATTCTGAATGATACTGATCCAGGATGGTGCTTCATAATCTAAGCAATTGCTTCAAACGATTCAGCAAAGTTCCAAGATCTACTGTATCAAAAGCATCAGAGAGATCCATCAGCAGGAGTACTGTAATTTAACTTGAATCAGCAGGTGGTAATAAATCATTTGTGACCTTAAGTAAAGCAATCCCAGGACTGTGGTACTCCCTGAAGCCAGACTGAAACCTCTCATATAATCCATTCCCAGATAAAATTGCTAGTAGTAAAAGGGCAAACACTTGCTTCATCTTTCCCTTCCTTATATCCCAAAAAAGAGTGCTAGTCCAGTTACCACCAGATAGAACAGAAATCTGCATTGTAAAAGAGGGAAAGCTTTCACCACTAACAAAGAACAGCTGCAAATTTCAGCAGATCAGAAGACTTGCAGAAAGCAAAGAGTCATTAACCATGTTAGCTATAAATGAAGCAAAGCACTGAAAGACTGTCTGCAAGCAGCCATATGGGCCAAGAGTCAAAACCAGGAGTAATGGAGCATGATTGTTTTCCCGACTGTGTGATCTCAGCAAGAAGCAAATACAAATGTATAACACTTGCAGATACAGTCACTGGTAGCATAATTACCAGCCCTAGTGCTGAACAGTCTCAGCTGATTAGAAATTCACTCTGTATTTGCTGAATTCTTCACAGGAGGCAGCTGAAGGATTGTGCACAATGAGTGATTTGTGGTGCGAAATGTGATCAATAGCACAAAATAAGGTTTCAGGTCTGATTTTCCTCATTAGTAACAGGACAAGAAAAAGTAGATCTGGCTGGATCAAAAGCAATGTGCTAGGACTCTACCAGAGCTTGGTGCTTCAGGAGACTGAATTTCTGGGTTAAGCTATCTTTGAAATAATCCCACATCATGAGGTGCTGTCTTCACCTCAGTCAAGTCCTGTGATCACCAAGGTAGATAAAGTAAAACACAGAAAACTTAAGGACAAATCAGGAGCTTTATGGACTGATTTGTTTTTTAAATAGAAGGAAACAACAAGAAGAAAACAAATCACAATTTGTACAAGACGATGAAGTGGATGCATTTGATGAGATTAATAAAATAAATATGGGTTCTTTCATTTAGTCTGGTTTTCTTGGAAGACTTTGTTGAGTTGATTAGTACATTATGTAGTACTCGTAGAGGTAAATTTGAGATATACAAGACAAATTATAAATTTTGATCCCTATCAAGCAAGTACAGATATCAACAGGACTAACTTGGCTCTGCCTTTAATGCAGGTCAGCTTCTAGAAGACTCCTTATAATACACTTTTTCTAGTTGGTTGCCCAAATAGTTTCAGTAGTTCACTGTCATGCTTAGACTAGTGTTGAGAAAAAAAATCTATTAAATATAGTGGAAACACAGCAAAGAAAGAGAGAAAAAGAAAATACCACCAATCCTAAAGAATCACCAGTTTTATACTGACTGCATCTTGACTGTAACTTGTAATGATCTGGGTCTGGGACTCCATTAGTGTTTAATATATAATGATGATGATACCCTACCTGTAAAATGCATGCGAAGCTCCCATTGATGTCGATGTGAGTTCTTGGCACAGACTGATGGCAGGATACTCCTGTGACAGAGATGAATTTTCCATTAGAACAAAATGAGCAAGACCTGTCTCAGTCAGCAGAATTCACAGCAACAACAGACACTCCTCAGGGGATCGGTGAAAGATGCCCATCCCGGGTGGCTGAAAGAAAATTGGGTGGGAAGCAGTGAGGCAGATTTGGACAGCTACACCACCAATTTTGGCTGAAGTAGAATTGCCCTGATATACAAAACCCCATGCAATTATGTCCATATTTAATTGGTATAATCTGGAAATTAACACTTTCTTTCTCATTGTGCCATTGGGGAAATTGCTATTTTTACAATTTTTTTTTTCCTATGAAAGCAAAGGATGAAATTAATTCTGGTGGTGGAGGAGAGAGGATGTGGATGCATTGAACTATCATTTAAAAACCACCTTTTATTTAGACTAAATAAAGGAAAAAAGAAATGCCAGTTTGGTAAGCAACAGAAAACCTTTACCCACACATAAATTTGGACAAGTCAGACCATTGACTTAAATGTTTTTCTTTGAGAATTTTGTGAAAAATACAGAGACAAGAAACTGATGTGAAGTCAGCTTTGTGTGAGACAGAGAGGCAGCTAAGAACAACAGAGGTGCAGAGATAAAGCTCTTATAGTGTGGTCCTGAGGAAAAAAACGAGAAAGGAAAGATTTTGACAAGAGGTTGGCTGAAAAGACCTGACTTTGTAAGCCAAGAAGTCTCTCTGCTATTTTGACATTAATTTTTTTATGGAAAAGGGATGTATTTTCTTGTAAAAAAAGAATAGTTCCTGATTTTTTTATCAGCTTCTTCTCTTAGAAGACTAAATATTTGCTTGACTATTTGAGTCAAAAGAAATAACAGTTTCTACTATTTTCTAAGGTGATTGGTGAAGAAAAAAGCAAAAAGGGAAAAGAGAAGAAAACACAAGTAATTATCTTTTTGATAGATGTTTAATACTAATAGGCTGTTGCTAAGTGAACAAGTATATTTTCAGGAGCAAACCCATAATTATTAGAACACGTGACTTAGAAAATAAGGTGGAAAGGATGAATTTGGTAAGAGGAATGCCTTCACTCCAGTCTTTACATTGTAGTAATGATCCCAGACAAAAATCACATCTTACAATAGGTGGTTGAAAGGACACAGGAAGCCATCATCTACTTAAGTTAAAATTCAAAGCAAAAATTAGTTATAAGCAAGAGAGATGACAAAAGTGACCTATCAGTGAAATAAAATATACCAGAACAGATTTTGTTTTTTGTTATTTTTTTCCACATTGGAGTATTATGTACAGGTAATGCACAGTATGGAATCAGGATTTTTGGTGGTTGCCATTGTTTTATAGCAAACATTTTGGGATGTGAAGAGCTAAGGTATCTATCTAGTAAGAATAAATTTTCAAAATGTTTCTTTACAACTGTGCAAATTGGGCTTACAAGATGCAGGGCAGTGTTTCCAAATTTTTGTCTGGATTTCTGTGCTAGTAGATATGCTACTTAATAATATTGTCATCTTTTATTTTCTCTTAAAGTTGATCACGACAATTTGTTTTACTCTCGTTACAGTTTTTATATGGCACACTGAAAAGAATGTAAATATTTCTCCAGCTATTTTTTGGTGCAAATATAAGTGTGAAAAAAATTATTGCTAAAACAAAAGTACAATCTGTATTGCTTAATTATGATAATCTAGGGAAATTATTCTTGCATAACGCTTGCCTCAAATAGGTCCAGGTAAGATGTTTGCAAACTTGTGATTTTATGCTGAATTTCTTATTTAAGCTATATTTTGGAAAAAGTATGGTACTTTAAAATACAATCACTATTGCTTGCACTGGGAGAAGCACTGCTGAGGTGCTGGGAGAAGCTACAGATTCCAGTGTAATGTCATTTAAACTAATATCTGTAACTGTAGGCATTTTTATTTATGTATTTGTACTTTGTAACCCTTTTTGACTTTAGGGTCATGAAGCTGTTTTCTAGAGGTTAGAAAGTTTTGAACAGAATCGTAGTTATTTTTAGTCCTTCTGGTAGTGAAGATATCTTATTTTAAATAATTACTGTAACTAAGTGTATAGAGTATGTAACCCTTGGGGTGGTGGAACTTACTACATTTTGTTTAAATATATATAGATTAGGCTTTCCTAATGTGAAATTATGAAATGTGTGCATTTAATGACCATTCCTGCTTTGGAACAATCAACTGGAGGAAATAAATAATTATGGCTTACAGAATTTTCAAGGTGTTTCATCAGGCTTGCATAGCAGGGATGATTGTCATCTCTAAGGCTTCAGAGGGCTTTCTGGGGGAAAAAGAAACCAAACAGACTTTAGCAATTAAAAAAGTGTGTTCTGTAGTTTTCTGTGGCACTCTGTTCACATTTGCTTTATTGGTTAGCTAATAGGAGAGACAAGCACTAAACTTTCCTATGGCTGGAGCACTCCTACGAGCTTTGACTTTTTGTCGACTTTGGTGTCCAAATGACACCTGAGCTCCTGCCAGTCCTTGTGGTGGGGACTCAGACTTGAATCTCTTTACTCCACATGGCTGTATTTCTGTGATTCTTGGAAGACCTTAATATCCTTGATACTTCTAACACTGTGTCAGAGGTAGCTTGAGCAGGCAAAGTGATTCACAAGTTACTGAGGGACGGTGGAAGTCAGACATACAAACAAGAAGACCAGTTGAAACCAAGTACTTTTTCAGTCACAGACAGAAAGTGATGATGCTTCCTAATGCTGAGTATGAGCTCCCTAAGGAAAACTGATACCACCTCTTTCCAGCTTAAACTCTGTCCCGGTGCTGTCTCACAGTCACTTCAAGCCGAGTCAAAACCAGACTGCTCAGGAGACCCCTATCTTCCCCCTGCTCTCCTTGCATTGGGTCTACAGGTTTTTCTTTTGGTGTGTGCTCTCAGTTAGTGCTGCCACCCATCCCACTGCAGAGTGAGAATGAACTGATGATGGCTTCCTGCACTGCAAGTTATTTTGCTTTCTTTTAAAAACGTTTGTCTGTAAGGATTATTTTCCAGATTTAGTGGAACTAATTTTTTTTTTTTTTTTAATTTTTCAGATCCTCACTTCGACATTAGGAAGAAGTCAGCTGAGTTACCTTCTCTGTGGCTTCAGGAAGGGCTACAAATCTTATTTAGCTTCCTCTGAACAGTGTGGATGTGCCCATGAAACTTCTGTATTGGAAAACTCTTGACTTCAGTGACTGTGTTCAAAATTATAATAATTTGCAAAGTTTGGGCAAAATTCTGATCTCTGTTGCATAGCCATAAATTTGAGAATATGTCCTTTTATTTCAGTAATTACTCCAATGGTGGAAGTGAGGGAAAGGCTGGGTAAAGACAAGCCAGTCTTCAGTGCTGTGTATTGTAGAGCACAAGTCTTAGAATTAGCAGCTGAGGAACTGGGATTGTTTAGCCTGGCAGAAAGGAGGCTCAGGGGAGAACTTATTGCTCTCCACAGCTACCTGAAAGGAGGTTGTAGCGAGGTGGAGGTTGGTCTGTTCTCTCAGATAACAAGTTATAGAACAAGAGGGAATGGCTTCAACTTGTGCCAGGGGAGGTTTAGATTGGATATTGGGGATAAATTCTTCACAGAAACGGTTGTGAGGCTCTGGAAGAGGCTGGTCAGTGAGGTGGTAGAGTCCTCATCCCTAGAGGTATTTAAAAGACATTTGCAGATATGACGCTTAGGTTTAGTGGTGACCTGACAGTGCTGGATTAACGGTTGGACTTGATGATCTTTAAGGTCTCTTCCAACTAAAATGATTCTATGATTCCGTATCTCACTGAACACTGAAATCACTGGCTGCTGACACCTGATGATACCTCTCCTCACGTCCTCACTCTGGCTTCCCCAGAATGAGCAAGCGGCTTCAGCATGAATTGATGCAGAATACAGCCCTTCTTCAGTTCCTCAGGTAATGCATTTTGTCTCTGTGATACATGTGCAGCTACAAGGTGATGTTGTCTATGGAAGATCCCAGGGTCCATTTAGTTTTAACACACCCTGTGTGTCTGTGATTTAGGTAGTTTGTGTTTAAAACTCCAACAATGTACCATTGCTATGTATTTACCTCAGGGCAACTAGCATGCATTCGTTAAGTCTTATAAAATGATATTTCAGTGAAGACATGTCCAGAACCGTGTGACCTTTCATGTATGGTTTGTCTAGAAAGTTAGTGTCATCCCAGTACAGTCATATTTTCCAGTTGACTTTCTGCCTGTGACTGCTGGACAGAAGAGAAAGGTGATTCAGCTTTGCTCTTGTTCTTTTATGCTAAATGAAATAACTAAGCTCTGTTTTATGATTTCTGCTTTTGTTTTAGTGACCGTCCTCTCACACCCACTCAGTTATCCCATCCTTTCCTTTCTTCTGTCCCTCCTCTTTTCGGGATGATCTCTCCATTCCTCCAGTGACAGTACCCTGGTGCAGGAGGCCAGCAGCCACAGCTCTCCTGTAAAGCTCTGCCTACAATCCCAGGTTTGGATGTGTGCCAGGTGCAGCACAGGGACAGTGGGGACATTTTGGGGGCTATCACACCTACAGGGCTGCAGGTGGTTTTCCTGCCTCTGGCCTGGAGCTCACAGCCACTTCATCCTGCCTTGTCCTGTGCTTCACCCATCTCCCAGGGGATCTGTGAGTGGAGGCCTTGCCCGAATGACATTTCTCTGAAAGGGAACACAGTCACCAGCTTTCATTTGGACCATCTGATTTCAATCGCATGGCTTGCAATGACACATTGTAAGACTCGGGGCATGAAACTATAAATAAAGTTTACAACTTCTTTTTCTTCATTTGTATTTAAGAAACATATTTATTACATAAACTCTTGCTACTTTGTAGCAGTAATTCTACAGCTATATTTGCAGCAGCAGCTCCCCTGTTACATTACTGCAATTATAATAAATTATTGAAGCATAAGCCTAAATATATACCTAGCCTTCTCTTTCAATTTTAATTCCTATTTAAATATTTTATATAGTTTTCCTATATATTCTTCATTGATGGCTAGTAATTGCACCATCACAGAATATATAGTTTTTTTTTGAAAGATGCTTTTGGAAATTGTACCAGGGCTGTTAATTATTCAAGGCAAAGAAACAAGTTACGATTGTCTGCCTTCAACATGTCAACACGATAAAAGAGAAACAGTGTTTGCATCAAGAAGGTTATACTAAGCCCAGTCATAAATCTGATACTGTAGAGAGGGAAAAGCTAGAAACATGCCTGAGACGTGTTATGAACTTCTGTCTGGTCTTCAATCTAGAGATGAACTTCTGTGAATTCTAAATCGGAATGGCAGTAGAAAAATAATTGGTGTCACCCATGTTCCCAGACCTACCCACTACCTTCTCCAGTTTTCTGATCAAACCATATTTCTTCTTTCCTTTGATATACCTTATCCTTTGCTGTGTTTTTTAATAACAACATTAGTCATAATTTACTAATCATATGATGAAGGGCAGCTATAGTGATGTGCCAGCATATTATGTAAAGCAAGAAGTTATTATTTTGTTAATATGGTGTTTGTTTTACTTTATTATTATTATTATTTATTATTTGTTGCTTTTTTCTTTAAGAACCTCTACCTACTGAGTAATACATTTTGTTAGCAGTTACCCAGAGTGGGGGGGGGGGGGGGTCAATTTCCATTGTAGTCTTCAGATGGAAAAGGCAGGTCTCTGCTTGTCTCTTCTTCTCCAACTTCTTTTGTTCTATGAACAGCAAACTCCCAATAAGTTTGCAAAAGAAAAATAACCTGTTTTTTTGTTTTGTTAATTGGCTTATACAGAATTATAAGACTAAGCTTTATATGAAAATAATAATTAAAACATGTAATGGGAAAACCAATTTCTATGAAGACATGAATTCTGAAAGTTGTAATTAATTTTTTAGACACAATCTAAAGGAGAAAAATAATAATTTTCCTTAAATTCTTATATGTGTCACAGGAATAATACATCTTAATATTATGAGTTTTCTTTTTAATTAGCTAATGTTTGGTGTATAAATTAATGTTAAGCAAATAACAAACATAAGAATTAGAATACCTGTCTTCATGAAAAACTGGGTACAATGTCTATTGAAGGCACATGGCTATGATACACCATTATCTGACAACTAAATTGCTATTTTATAAGTGGTTATTTAAATTCATATATTAAGCTATTTTTAGTTGAACTCCTTGTTGGTCTTGGGACTCTTCATTTTACAGAGCTTTCTTTACAAAAACGATAAGGAGGCAATAGGCTAGTGTGCGAAACAGCTCTGCAGTTTGGTGAAACATCAACATTTTTCTTATTCCACAAGATAAATCCACAGCTTTTTGAAATGAGAGAGACAATAAAGGATTAGAGTGCTCTAGTGGGGAACCTGGACTGCAAGAGAGCCAGAATTCTGATTTGGGTCTTTTTAAGGGACTTGGATATTTGTGACTGTTACAACCACTAGGCTATTCTGTTTCCTGTCTCTTTCTCTCATTTTGATCAGAAATTCTGTCCTGGAGCACAGAAACCATTCTCCATGAAAGTTTAATCTGAACTAGCACACTTCTGTGGAAAGTTCCAATTTCAATACATTGGCATTTTTTGGCACAATTGACTAGTGCTACCCATGATTACATATATACAAAATCAAGTAGCCAGTGCAGTAAGTAGCTGAGTAACCACATAGTTTTTATCTAAGACTTTATTTTATTATATTTTGATGTATTAATTCTTAATAAATTGGAACTTATAAGTGATGTATTGCTTAATAAAACTCAAACCTGAAATTCAACACATTTATGGGTAAACCTCAAGCTAAAGCTCAAGCTAAATGAGGTAAACCTCAAGCTAAATGTGTGCTATGCTGGACCCGCCTTATTTTCCCACAGAAAGTTACTCCCCCTGCCCAAGTTGTATTAGGGGTGAGTTAAAGAAGAAACAATTCTATGAAAAATGCAGCTAGCGACACTGTGATGGCAGTGTAAATTTGTTCCTTTTCTGTTAATACTCTGTGTACAGTGGTCCTTTAATATTCAGTTCCAAAATTGGGTAGTACATCTCCTGTGAGGATTTTGTACTCATTAATCATAACGTTGACCTTAACAATTGAAGATGTCCAGTCATTTGTTTATAGACAAACTCACAGAGGTATTATAATGCTTAACTGTGAAAGCTGAATCTCAGATAGTGATACATAAAACCCAAGATAAAGTGGTTAATATGACACCAAGAAAAGGCTTTGATGGAATCAAAGGGAAGTGTTTTCACCTCATTTGGGTGCGTACTTTGTTGAAATGATGATGGCAGAATCAAACTATATCTTTTGTTCATGAATACTGTTATTTGTAATAAACCCTTTAATCCTGGAAAATAGCTTTTTAAATTATTTTGATGAGAGATGATATGAAAACTAAGCAGATGCTGCTTTTTCTCTACATGTTGCACATATCCTAGTTCAGAGGATGCTCAGGCCAATACTGCAGGAGGCTATTTGAAAAATAGATGCTCAGACACTCAATCTGGCTGCAGTGTATGCCAAAAAGGAATGTAATGTGCTCCAATTTTGTTTTAACCCTTCTATTTTTCTTTTATTTTCCCTATAAAATATGAGTCCTGCACAAGCAAATTGCATAGAGAAATCCTGTATCAATATCATCTGGTTAAAGACTCACTTCATATTACTTTAAAAGGTACCTGCAAACAGAGACAACTTTTTGAAAGAAAGAGCTTTCCCTCCCATTGCACATTTCTTTCATCATTAATGTGGTTCTTGTACAAGGGCTGCACCTTCAAAAGAGCTGCACCTTTATATAAATGGATTTTTTTAGTTCAGTGTCAAGAGGAATGGAGATCACTGGGAACATAACTGAATGCTTAAGGAGGCTTACATTTCAGCATTCATGGATCCTAAAAGTAATCCTTGGTGCAATGACCTTTGCCTAATAATTATACAGTTATAGAGTTTGCTTAATCTTTTAAGTGCATTATGGTAAACTGACACATATACTGCAGCCACAAGCATAGTAAGCATTAACAACAAAATCACATTTCTCATAGCTTTCCCCAATGTACCATTCACCTTTTTCCCTCAGACCCAAAAAAAGCACTCACCCATCTCCACTAATTCCCTCAAATACAGAAGCTGTCAACTGAGAGCCCTGGCTGCCAACTTTGCTGTTTCCTGGTGCTTCAGTTGCAATGGGTGATAGCCCTCCACAGGCTTCCAAGGGAAATGTGATCATTTCTTGCCCATCTTTGTGTTCTCTGCACCATCCAATTAACAGTGGACCCCGACCAGCAAGGATATCCAGCAGTGAATATTATTGCTAACCCATCTGAGCACCTGCTGGTAAGGCTTCCCTGTTTCCCTCTACAGTCTAAATGCTCTCATTGATTATTCATGGAGTCAAAGATTAAAGACAGAAAGGACAACTGTGATCATCTAACCTCTAATCAGAAACTTTTCCAATTTTTCAACCTTCTCATTCACTTCCCGACATTAGATGTGGATTCAGAATGCTGTTTACAGAGATACATTTATTTTTTTATCACACTTCAGTCTCCTGGGTTTGTTTGTGTTATAGATAGGGTGCTTAGTGACATAGTTTAGCAGTGGATTTGGTAGAGTGAGGTGAATGGTTGGACTTGATGATCCTTTCCAACTTAAAGAATTCTATGATTCAGGTAGCCTGGTTTCTTGTTCAGCTGTCTCTGTAGCAGATTTTGCAGGATTGGTCTCTGCTGTCCAGTCCAGTTTTCAGCTGTGTCTCAGAGAGCTACCTCACCTTTATCTCAGTGGTCCCAATGTGACAACTCAGCTGTTTAACAGACATAGAGATCCTGGTACCAGAACTCAGAATAAATGAGCTCTGCTGACATTCATGTAAATTGTTCAGGTTTACATCTGAAAACTTACAAAAACTGATATCTTGAGATTTTCAGACACCTTTCGTCCTCTCTCTCCTCCTTTACTTTTTGGCTGCATTTTATTCCAATACAACAATATATCAGTGTCAAAAGTGAAATGTATTTCAGAGGAGTCTGAGTTTTCCTAGTGGTAGGTGTCCAGAGTGGTTCAAGAGATAAAGCTTGAGGAGGAGACCAGTGAAGAGCAATTGCATGGGTTCAAAGCGTTCCTAGAAACAGAAGTATTCCACAGACACCAGGCTGGCATGTCCTTTTTCTTAGCTTGGCTATTTACAGCTGGAACTATGTTCTTTTAACACACATCTGATTCCTTGAGGTGAACTTGATTGTATCAGGATGGTTCTGAAATTGAACAGAATGGAAAGCAACTCCACAGAGAAGGACCTGAGAGTATTGGTGGACAGCAAGCTAACTCTGAGACAGCAATGTGCCCTTGTGGCCAAAGTAGCCAATGGTATCTTGGGGTGCATTAAGAAGAGTGTGACCAGCAGGTCAAAGGAGGTTCTCCCCCCCTCTACTCTTCACTAGTGAGGTCACATCTGGAGTATTGTGTCCAGTTCTGGGATCCTCAGTTCAAGGGAGACAAGAAATTACTAGAGATAATCCAACAGAGGGATACAAGGATGATTAAGGGACTGAAGCATCTCTCTTATGAGGAAAGGCTGAGAGACCTGGGTCTATTTAGCCTGGAGGAGAGAAGACTGAAAGGAGACCTTATCAATGTCTATAAATATCTAAAGGGCAGGTGTCAAGAGAATGGGGCCAGTCTCTTTTCAGTGGTGCCCAGTGACAGGACAAGGGGCAATGGGCACAAACTGGAACACAGGAAGTTCCACCTAAACATAAGGAGTAACTTCTTTACTGTAAGGGTGACAGAGTGCTGGAACAGGCTTCCCAGAGAGGCTGTGGAGTCTCCTTCCCTGGAGACTTCCAAAACCTGTCTGGGTGCTATCCTGTGCAACCTGATCTAGGCAAAGCTTCTTTGGCAGGGAGATTGAACTAGATGATCTCTAGAGGTCCTTTCCAACCTGTACCATTCTGTGATTCTGTGGAAATGTGACCACTGTCAGCTGTTTGTATAGATGTATCCCGAACTGTTTTATTGTATATATAATTCTGGTATGTCAAAACCTATCTTGAATAATCCTATATATCTATATAGTTATGTGTTACTGATCTGGTTATGACATCTTAAATAAAAAATAGAAAATCCTTCATATCTGATTTTTAATTGTGGGTCAAGGTAACCAAATAATCTTAGGTGTTGATAGCATCTAGTTTTAATGTCTGTGACAAGCTCAGACAAACACTGAGATGAAACTCATTCATGAAAATGAGTCTTTACAGACCCAACCCATAGAGGTTCATGGTGGAAGACCCTGTTGCCCATGGACAACCCACCACCAGAGAAGATGGATGTGCCCTGAAGGAAGCTGCAACCCATGGAGACCCTGTGCTGGAGCAGACTCCTGGCAGCAGTTGAAGCCCATGGAGAGGAGCTCACACAGGAGCAGGTTTTCTGGAATGACCCGCAGCTCATGGGGGAACCACACTACAACAGTCCATTCCTGAGGCATTATACCCAATTGAAAGGACCCACACTGCATCAGTTCTTGAAGAACCAAAGCCTGTGGGAAGGACTCATGTTGCAGAAGTTCACGAAGGTTTCCATGGGAGGGACCCCACACCGCAAGAGCACAAGAAGCTCTTGTGCAAGACGCAAGTGTTATGAACTGACCACAACCCCCATTCCCCATCCCTTTGCACTGCTTGGTGGGAGGAAACAGAAGAGTTATGAGAGAAGTTAAGCCTGTTGAGGGGGGGAGAGATAGTGTGGCTTGGTGGGTATCTGGAGGTCAGCCAAGGTCAACCCACCACAACCAAAAAAGTGGTTTGAATGTAAAGAGAGCTACATTAGCAAAGTCGTGTTTGTTACCAAGGTGGCAAGGCTATCTTCCTTTACCAAAACACTTCAGTAGTCCAGTTTCACTGCTCTCTTTAAGGCTACAGGTCCATGTGGTAAAGCTTCAGGGATGCAACTCTGACTGACACGTCAATGCCACAGAAGTCAGACCTTAGTAAGCCACAGAGTCTGCTAGACTCGTGACTCTGATTCTCTGAATCTCCCAGCAGAAACTTACCTAGTGATTAGCAGATACAACCGAGAGTCAGGTTTCCTAGGGACTTTATTTCTAGCTAGGGCATTTGCTTGCTGGGTGACCTTTAGTGAGGCATCTCAGGTTGTTCTGCCTCATTTCCCTGCAGTACAATAGAAAAAAATATTTCAGGAGGGATATGAAGCTTAATTCATTAATATTTGTAAAGCATTTGCTAATCTGTCGAATAAA
Source organism: Todiramphus chloris collaris (assembly GCA_025345505.1). Lineage (NCBI taxonomy): Eukaryota > Metazoa > Chordata > Aves > Coraciiformes > Alcedinidae > Todiramphus > Todiramphus chloris. The sequence continues at coordinate 18,344,962 of JANVCC010000018.1, forward strand.
GACGTTCTACCTATGAATAATTCTTATCCTTGCCTTATATTAAAAGTGCCTTATTCTTGCCTTCATAATAAAAAAGGGAGATAAAACAAAATACTACAAAAAGTGATAGTGAAAAATACCTTGGTTCTTGTCTAATGATACACGTGCAATTTGTATATATGTACTTAAATGATGAGAAACCTTAAGAAAAGTGGGATGCTACTTTTCTCCCTCTGATTCCTGAAATACATTTTAAAGATGTAACATAAAGGGTTTCTGTCTAATATCCTACAATATCTTATCCCAGAAACAAACAAACTAAGGCTAATTGAACCATATTAACAATCTACGAGAGTATCAAATATGAGACTTCCCTATATCAGCAGCTCTCTTAGAACATTCAAGCAGAATTTTAATTTCAGCAGCTATCTAATAAGACAGGTTTTTTCTTTTCAACTGTACCCTGGTGTATGGATATTTTATATGGCATGTCAGTAGTTTCACCAAGATTTTGTATTATGTTTTCAAATATTGAATCATAAAAATGAGGTCTAACCAGGAAGCAGGTAAGCGTTCTAATGACATCATATTTTGACACCAAGACATCTTTAAATCTTTTTGCACACTCAAATAGTTTTTGCTTTTTATGAGAAGGTGCTTGTGGTGTAACCCAAAGTTGTTACCCTTCTGCCACCTGAGAGTCAGAGGCTGAATCCATCTGAGTCTGGGGTTGCTCCTTTCCTTCAGCAAGTCCTGAAGAATGACTTCTCTTCAAACAATGTTTTCCCCCAGCCATCATTTATTCTAGTTACAATGCTGTTTCTTTTCTCTCTGCAGGTCTCACCTTGCTTGGTGAATCTTTTCATCAGCAGCAGATGGATGGCAAACAAACTGAGAAAGATAGCTGCTGTGGATAGTATTTGCAGAATTAAGCAGATAAGTATCAAATACCTTTGATTAGCCACAAAGAGAACTTACAAGTAGTAAAGTGGTAAATCAAAACATTTATTTCCTACATTTTATTGTTGTTTCCTGGAACAATGAATAGGAAAAAAAAATGCATTAGCATTTGAACTATTTTGTAAGTCAGACACATCAAAAAGCTTATTCTTACGTACTCGTGGATAACCTGTGTGCAGTGTACTGTGGCATTACTGTGGAGAACTGAAGAGGGATAATCGGGCAAATGTTAGTAGCTTCTTTTATATAAGATAGAAATTCACATCATTTATTTAAAATTTTTGTAGTGAAATATGCAGGTGCATGTTCATCCATTAGGCAAACCCCTCTGACTGCCAAGCAGCATCAGTATTTAATTTTGAACTGTCATTGTAACACTAGTAAAAGAAGTTTGTAAAAGCCAGTTTGAAGAGAAGACTTTGGTAAATATACTGCCTTTCATTTTGTGTGTGATTTCCTAGACTGAGTTTCTTGTGATGCATTTATATTCCTATGTCTATCACATTGTTAATGAGTTTTCTTTTATAAATTGACCCTGACTGCTACTGTAAAATACAACTTAAATGAAGTGTGGCTTTGAGACCAGGCAGATTATTAAGATATTACAGTATATACATTGAATCATACTAAGATGTTTCTTGTTGATATTTCAAGACTAAACACTTCTTTTGAAAGATGACCTTTAATGAACAAATTTATGGTCCAAGATGTCCTCATACAAAGCTCCCTCTGGATCTTATTTTTCACTAGCTTGCATCTTTTAGTCATTTACATATCTGTAAAATGGATTTAAAATAACACCATTTAACCTAGTAGCCTCTGACACTCACTTTACTTAAATACAGATGAGTGTTTAAGATGCAAAACAGAAGAAAACTGCATCTATTGTCTTCCCCGTGATATATAAACAGGTGAAGGTGGCAGAAATTAGTATATTCTGGGTATAACCAGAAAGCTCAGTTCTTGGTAGGAAAAGTTTAAAGAAGCAAAACAGACTCCTTGTATAATTGTAAAATAGAATGTATCTGGATAAGTGTTTAGGTACTCAAAAGAAACACACACATATAGCACTGGAGATTCTTGCAAAAAGATCAACATGCCTGACTGTAGTTGGCCACAATGCCCTAGATCTTGTTTTTTTCTTACTGTCACCACAGTACAAAACCTCTAAATTAATTCTTTAATTGCACACCAGTCTGTATAAGTCAACAGAAAATCAGTGCCTGTTCTAAGTATTTCATTGATGGGAGAAAATTATTGATTATATTTAGATGCATACATGCACATTCATAGACATACTCTGTATTTTTACCCTACAAGTCTCAGTAAACTGCTGAGCTACTAAGTACCATATAAGTTGCTTGAGATATTGTGACCAGATGGTTCACAGGGCTAGTAATGGATTATAGTGCTTTCTAGCTCCAGATTGCCAGTTCAAATCTGGGTCAGGTTGACACTGTCTGAAAATTATTACTGTTTGGTGGCTTATGTGAAATGAGTTGGAGACCTCAATATAGTTCCTAAAGGCTGGGTTAATATAACACAAATGTCACCAGATGATTGTCGGTTTCAGGGCTTGGGCTGAAGTACAAAGAAGTCAGTGGAAAAACTTCCATTGATTTCAGCATGTATTGAATTAAGTCTTAATTATGGAGAATGAATCCTTTGTGCTCTCCAAAGTGGTTATTTACAAGGGGCTGAGAGATGCCCATGAACTGCTCCTGGGAGATGTGTGCTGCTGCCAGCTAGATAAAGCAGAAGGAGATACTTATCTGTCCTTGTACTTCATGGAGTATGTGGATATCAGGAAGGGCCTATCCTTGACTACAATGCACTAATCTTTCTGAGTTTAGGTAAGAGGGGGCTTATTCTGGCAGAGAGTGGTAGAGAGTCAAAATCTTTCTGAAAGTTCACAATAACATTCTCTCATTAGGCTCATTTCTGGTCAACAAGACAGTTAAATGGCTCCTAAGTTTATCACATATAAACCTGCTCTCCCCTAAGGATACTTTTTATTTTGTTTGAACAGCAGAAGTCCTTTGAACTCCACAGATGATGACCTGGCTTCAGTCTAACGTGCATTTTGTCACCATTCAAGCTCCATTAGTGCAGCAATGAATGAGAAGTGACTTGATCCTTGGGGGTAAGTGCCATCATAGAGAAGAAATATTAGATATTAAAAACTCTTTAGCTTAACTGGAAATTTAAAACAGACAAGTTAAAATGGGAAATGAGGCACTGTATTATCACAGTATTTGATTAACCAGTGGATCAAACCAGTAGGAAAAATGAAAGAATTGTCATTTCTATCTTCACATCAAGTTCAGATACATGTCTGGAAGATACGCATTAATCAGCTATGCTACCTGACTGTATCCAATAACACTGTTTGCACTGTGATAGTGATATAATATTACTGCCAAGGGAGCCAAAAATACAGATAAAACTGAGCTGCTAGTCTAGTGAAATACATGTAGTTACCCCTGCTTTCTGCTCTCTTTCAAGCTAGGTTTCTAGTTCTACTGTAGTAGCACTCAAGTACAACTGTGATTACATACTTTCTGTACCCCATAAATTAAATGTATTCAAATTTCAAGACCAGCTCTTGGCTGTATACCTGAGAATTCAATGTCTAACTAGTTTGATATCCTTTTATGACAAAGTCATCCGCCTGGTGGATGAAGGGAAGGCAGTGGATGTAGTTTTCCTGGTCTTTAGTACCATCCCTCACAACATCCTTCTTCACAAGTCATCCAACAGTGAGATGAGCAGGTACATGGTATGCTGGGTGAAGAACTGAGTGAAAGACAGTGTTCAAAGGATTCTAGTGAATGGGACTACATCTGACTGGAGACTGGTCGCCAGCAGTGTTTCCCAGGGCTCAATTCTAGGGCCAGTTCTGTTCAATATTTTTGTCAATGATCTCAGTGCAGGAGTTGAATGCACCATTAGCAAGTTTGCTGATGACACCAAATTGGGAGTTTATGTTGACCCTCTCAAGGGATGAAAGGCCTTGTAGAAGGTTCTAGAGAGCGTGGAACATTGGACAATCATCAGTGGCATGAAATTTAACAGGAACAAATGCCAGATTCTGCACCTGGGACAGAGTAGTACCAGACACAAGTGTAAACTGGGAGACGAGTTGTTGGAGAGCAGCCCTGCAGAAAGGGTTCTGGGGGTCCTAGTAGCAGTAGGCTCAGCAGGAGTCAGCAGTGTGTCCTGGCAGTCAAGAGGGCATACTGCATATTGGGGTGCATCAAACACAGCATAACCAGCCAGTCAAATTAAGTGATTATCTCCCTGTATTCAACATTGGTGTGACCTCACCTTGAGTGTTGTGTGCTGTTCTGGGCCACACAACTTAAGAAGGATGTGAAGGTCTTTAAATAAAAAGAGGAGGTCAATAAAGTTGGTGAAAGGGATGGAAGGCATGTCCTGTCACGAGCAGCCAAGCCCTTTTCCCTTGTATCCAGTGATAAGACATGTGTCAATGGTTCAGAGCTGTATCAGAGGATGTTCAGACTTGACATTGGGAAGTGTTTCTTCACAAAGAGGGTGGTTAAACACTGGAACAGGATTCCTACGGGGATGGTTGGTGCCCCAAGCCTGTCAATGTTTAAGGTAACATACTTCAACATTTGGTCAGCTCTGAAGTATCAGGCAGTTGGTCTAGATGACTGTTGTAGGTGCCTTCCAACTTTTAACTACTCTCTTCTCTCCCATCCCATACCATCTATCCTAGTCAATAAAACTGTTATTTATTTTTAAATATTTTTTTTTTTGCTTCTCTATTAGACTATTCATGGCTTTATATTTAGTTAGATGCTGGTGACTTGGGGGCCTTACATTCTAGGTACATGCTCTAAGCAAAGTTGCAGGTTTGTTATTAAGTTGCTGTATTTTAGAATCCCTCATTTGTTTACCTGTATATCATTTAACTTAGAGGAAAGTAACTATCCTGAACAGCTTTTTTTGATAAACTGTAATAATTAATACATTAAGGATGCTCCTTTCCAGTAAAAGAATAAAGAAACCAGACTTTGTTACTGAGGTATGAACATAGACAAAGAGGAGAGAAGAGACAACATTATTTTCATGGTAGAAGAGTCAGTACAGGTGTTCAATTTAGTCCTGAGATCAAGAGTAATATAATCTGCAAAGACAGTTTGTATGGAGAGAAAAACCTGAAGGAAAGATACCAATGAAAATGTATTAATTTTGTCCAGGCCTTTACTTTCTTAAATAGGAAAGCAGAAGTGTTTTAAATGCAGAATTTATTGTTATGTCATATGTGCATGAAGAGATAAAACCACAAAATGGAAAAGTTGCTTCTTCATTGGAATGCTGTCAAGCAGGTGAAGCAGTGTAAGGGGCAGTTCCAATTTCAACACCTAACATTTGGATGAAAGATGATGTTCCCATTACCAGAAGACATATAAAACATCAGGTCTGCACTTGAGCTGTGATGTAAACTTAGATATGCTTTAAAACCTGCTTGCCTTTTTAATTTTATTTGTACTTTTTATCAAGGGGTTACTGCTGATGGTGTTCAATGATAAAATTGTTCTATTTTTTCTATTAAACACAAATAGGTTTTAATGAAGACATGATTTAGATCTCTTCAGCTGCCTTCTTTGCATGTTTATAAACATATTAGTGCCCATCAAAAAGTTTAGGATGGCTGAAATATGTGTAAAAGGAATCTGTAAGATTATTTAGATTTACACATGAGCTTAGGGACATGTCTTGTTCAGATTCCTAAAATGTTTCAGTGTCTTGTGTTTAACTTCAGATATAAATGTATAGTTTTTCTGAATATATACATAAGATATTCAATATGAAGTGCCATTTTATTTGGAAAAAAATTGCCTCCTCATGTATCCACACAATTTAGAATAGATTTACATAAGAAAATAATTTAAATGTGGAATTGTTTTCTGAAATCTCACAAAAGTTTCCCCTTTGCATTAATTACCTTTTCTCTGCTACTTTCCCCCCCTCCCCATTTCAACTGTATCAGTATCTTCTAAGTTCATTTAAATGGCAGGTGTGATGGGTGAGAACACAAATGTGTATTGAACAATCACAAATGCTGGATACTTCACTTGAAGATGCACCTTCTTCCATATGTCTGTCTTGTTTGTCTTTACATGATCAACAGTTGCCAGCAATGTAATTACTTAGCAAGAACAGCAGAAGGACTTCATAATGTCATCTTCTCAAAGGTGAACCAGCGTACCAACCAGGAATGATTGCCAATGCAAAGGTATGTAACAGATTATTTGGGGTCAGACAAACAGTCTATCCAGGTGTTGAAGATAATGTTATGCTGCAGTAAAAGTTTTTGCTTATATCGCAAGTACAGAATAGCTGAATAATTCACAGATATATATTTAAGGAAGAGGGTGTTAACTGTTTTTTTTTAAGTTTGTTTCTAATTATTGATCCATCTTATCTAGCCACATGTCTTATTCACCTACCTGTCTGTTCTTTTTTTTTTTTGTCTGATTGTTTCCATTGCTTTTTGTAGAATTTCTCTAAATATAGAAATATGGTTAGACCTATGATAAATAAGCATATTTGTGGGTAATTTAAAACAGGAAGCTCATGTGAATCAAATAATAACATATCTTGGCCATATATTTTAGCTATGTTCATGTATATTCTTGGAGACAATTAAAATCTAATCACATAAAAATTTTCATTAGAGTCAAAGTGAAACATCTCTGAGCATTAAGTAAGCACAAGAAAAGAAGATAACCTAAGAGAAAAGCAGTACAAAGTGGGATCAGTACTCACATGATATACCTATACAAAAATTTGCAATTAAATATATGCCTTTTCTGCCACTCCTGGAAGGCAGGTGAAAGCCAGGTAAGTGCAGTCAGCATGATGCTGAGTTGAAGTCAATCAGCCCTGCCATTGACTGTATTCTTGTTGTTTCTGGTTGTTTAAATATGGTCAGTGCCACATTGTGCCATGCAGACATATACTCAGGCATTCTCAAGTTCTACCTCTAGAAGATGCATTTTGGTCACAGCCTCAGATTTATGTGTCTAATTGCTCACTGAAATCACTTCAGTTTTTTTGAAGGTCCAGGTCCTGATTTTGATGGTGGAGGAGTCTTCGGTAAAGTGACCTTGACCTTAATAAACCAGAATTTATTATGTGTAGTGATCAGGCATTTACTAATTCCTTCTGAAAGTACAACATTGATTACTCAGAACTTTGTGAAGCAAATATTCCATAAGCAACTAGTAGTTAATACTCTCTCAGAAACCAGGATTGGTGTGTGGGTTGAAGACAGGGCTAGCTTCTAGATATACCCTCCTCTATCTACTTTTATTGACATGCCAAAGGAAGAGGTGTGAATAGATATGCAGGTGGCAACCCAGTGGTGACTATGAGAAAGGCTAATAGAAAGTACCGTGGGACTTCCTCTTTGAAAACTCCAGTTTTTCAGAAATCTTCTCGTATGTTGGAAGGATCAAAGATGGTATTTAGACTATAGTTGTGTCATGACTTTTTAATAAGATGTAATTATTATCTTCATTCATATATTTACTTGTGCATTCCCTCCCCCTAGTACCATATCAAATATACTTGCTGAATAAAACCTTATCACCTTTGGTGAATCTTTCTTCTTCTCTTGTAAACAAGGAGGCTCTGAAGTGAGTGTGCATGAAAATAATTAGGGTGAGATATCTTAAGTGCTCACCTGTGCAAGTAATCTCTTATGAACATATAGCCAGGACAAAATGGCTTTGGACAGCTCTACCAATGATCATTTGTGATTGAGTAATTGCCTGTATTGTTAGGGTAGGGCTTGAAAGACAGTAGGAAGAAACCCTGCTTTTCAGAAGAACCCCTGTGTTATTTTAGGCAAATATTTCCTTCTTGGTACCTTAGTTCCATATCTGTAAAACAAGGATGGAAATATCCATTTGACCCATGTAGGGTTGCATAAAGTTTCAGAGATGCTTCAGTCCTAGGATAACAGAAGAGAAAATGTAAGCTATCTAGGAAACGGCTGTAAAAGAGAGAGTGGTTATAGTTTCAATATGAGAGCTCCATACTACCAAACTTCAGGAAGATTATTTAGATACCCAAGTTAGATGCTGGAGCCCCTAGATGCTCTATCTAGCCAATGGAGAAGAAAGCTGCCTCCAAATGGCAGATCAAAACACAACATGAATGAAGATCGCTACCTGAATTGCCAGCAGGAGAAGTTGTTAATTAGACATAGACACTATTAAAATAACCTCCTAAGTTGTGGGCACTTTGTGTTATATACCTCAATCTGCTACAATTTAACATCTACCCCAGGGTTCTCCTATAATGTGTCGACAACAGGCTTCCCTCTTCCCCAAAGACTCCCATATGTTTGACACTAATGAGAGATTTGTAAGGTTGTGAAAAAAAATGGATACACGTCTAACTATAGAGTTTTCCCCAGCCATTTATATTGGTCATGAAATTTTACATTGCTTCAGTTGATAACGTGAAAAATATTTAAAGTAACCTAAACAAAATAAGTATCAGGAAAATGCAAGGAACCAGATAAAGTTTACAGCAAAGGAAATTTTGGTGTTCTCTGAATTCTATTATGTTTTTTCTGGAGTATGGTATCTAAATTTCTTGCACTCATTCAGTGCTTTCAGGAGGCTGTTGGTGATACGTGAAGGATTTCTGTGCATGGCTAACATGAACACTGAAGGAAGAAAAGAGCTCTTTAGTTCCTTCCTGTCTGTGTAAATCTTCAGATGTTCTGAGCTGCATTTTGATACTCTTCAGAAGCATAGCTGGAGCATGGCTGAGAATTTAAGTGTGATAATCCCATGTTGAGAATAATATTATAAGTAATATTAAATGTCAAAAGATAACAAAAGGAAGACTGTCTGTCTCTTTTTTTTTTTTTTTTCCCATTTAAAGCAAAAGAAATAGAAAGCTATTCAAGTTATTCAAAGAAGCAGCATATTTCACAGGTTATGGTAGAAATCTGACTAACATCAGTGTTTTTTTTTTTTTTTTTTTTTAATGCAGTCATACTTAGCTGATTTGTACTTATTTTATACATATGTCAGAGCAGCCAAAGGAAGTAAGTGCTAATCAATCTCGTAACATGGGCCTTGACAGAAAATATTATAGGTCACAGGATCCAAAGCTACTGACCACCCACTGTGTTGTATTTATTATGAGGAAAACTCATAGGAAAGCTGCCACTCTCACCAAGTCTGTGCACAGAGACCCAGTAGTAGCTGTCACTCTTGGAGAAGTCGATTTGTATTGAAATTACAGAAAATACAAATAACAAATAAGTTTCTGGACTGCCAAATAATCGCCTATTCAGGGCACTTTATAAACTGTTCTTATCCACACTGAGTTTGAGTGAAATTCTGTGATGTGAAAAAATATTTATGAGCCATGTGGGGTTTTTATCTTTTTTTTTTTTTTTTAATGAACACAGTCTTATTTGCACTGGTAGTGGGTGAAAAGGTTGGAACAAGAGTTAATGCTAGCCAAAGAGGTATCAGCAAGGTGGCTGAGCAATGATGACTGGAGTTATATCTGTGTTGAGCTTAGCACTTTTGGAAGGCATTCAACCTCCTTCTGAACTTAAAATCTAGCAAAATGTAGCCAGAAGATAGACAAGGAGCTGGGTAAGAGACAAAGCTGATGAAATGAAGATCAGACCTTATTTATGTTGTGTCTAGAACTGAGTTCTCAGTTCAGTGTTTTCTTATTTTCTGGTCTACTTTGATATGTAATAAAACCCACGTCTTTTCAGAATGTTGCTAAAAGCATCCTGGCATGCCTTCCTGGTAGATGTTTTTTCAGGGCTCTGCAAGCCTTCAGTTTGGATGCAAACGCAGAAGGCCTGTCAAGTGCTAAGATCTAAAGTAGAACCAAGCATCCTTCTTCCATCAAAACACTTATTGACCAGAAAATTATTTCAGGCTGACCAAAAATATTTATGAATTCTGTTCAATTTGGCAAATTGTTTTGGATAAATAAAACAACAAAAAAGAGGAAAATTTATCTTCAGAAAAATCTGCTTCATTTCATCTCTCTTCAAAATAAAACATCATAGTATTGCCAAATGACAGATTTGAAAATTGTCCTTAGAAACAGATTTTTAGAAAATGTTTTGTAAAACTTCACACAAAACAAAATGTATTGGTTGACCCACAGTGATTCTTCCCCCTTCACCCCTGTCATCTCTTGAGTAAATTGACAATGTTTATTTCAAGCAGGACTGATTTTTGTTTGGTTGGGTTTTTTTTGTTTTTCAACTTTCCGGTTTTGAGTAGTGTTAAACCAACTTAGATATATGTAGCTCTGCACTAAGAAATATCCTGCTCTCAGTGTTTTATAATGGCTTTCCTGTTTTAGTGCTGGCACTCTAACCCCTTGCAGCTTGCAGTAACAGGGTTAATTTTTTAGTTCAGGGCAATAGGGAATTGTATGACACGACTCAAGCTGTAATCACAACGACCGATGAGGCTTCCAGGTCTGTAACATCACATTTGTCTAGGACTGACTAGATGTAAGATGCAAGCATCTACAGCACAAATATAGTGTTACTATTAAGATCCCAACCCAAATCCCAAAGCAGTGCACTTTTCTTCACTAACACACCACTTTTTGCTATTTAACTGCAATATTCTCTAGATATCTCCTCATTGTAACTACTATATCCAGACACCTCAGCTGGCTACAGAGACTCATTTTGTGATTTCAGGAAAAGGCCTGGTCTTGTCAACAAATTTTGTACGTGCTTTTAGGGTTAAGGAAGTGTAGCAAGCACTGTTGTCTTTGCTTGCTGAGTATGTGGGTGTCAAGACTGTGGGAACAGGCTCTCTAGCAGGCATTTTGAGACTGGAAGTGAGAGATGCTGGTGAAGTATTCACACTTGGGACTGCTGTCAAGAACTGGTGTTTGACTGTATCTCTTTATTATGTTCGGAGGGGTTTGAACTTCTTGGTTAACTTACATGAGGTCTCCCTTATAAGTTATTAGACAAGCTGGCAAATCCTTGCAGGCAAACTGAGGCACAAGAACTGCAGCATTGTGTCCCCCTAATAGAGGTTACTTCAGGTAGCAAAATGTACTTGTGGTTGAGCTGGTGTAGATCATAGGTTGCTTTTTTCTAGAGGCTTCCAACAATGAAAACAGACTATACATTCACTTGGCACGGACAAAACTGTGTCCATCTCTAGTCTCTGGTGGTAGGACAGGACATATAAGGATTAACTGGGATATAAGGCTGAATTTCTGAGTTGTATCACTGGGGTCTTTGTGCAGACATCATCAGGAATTTGGCTGCTCCCTCACATCACAAATAGGTGTAGAGACAGAGCTGAAGCACAAAAGTGCAATGTTTTGTGATAAGTTTACACGTGCAATTAACATGCCAGTCAGGAAATATGTTATCCACTGTGAGTGCAGTGCAGGCAAGATCAGATAGGGATGCTACATTTTGTAGCTATATTCCACGTGTCACTTGATCCATCCAACTCAGCTTGTTCTCTGCAAAACTCTTCCCTGCATTCATGCCATTCATCCTTTTCTGACTCCTTCCTCTGCTTCTGCTTCTCAGTGAGGTAATGGTTATGATAAACTCTGCTGTGATGTAGGGATACTGAGAGAGCTTCCTGGCCTGGTAATATTGTTGAGAGGAAGCTCTGTGCTGCTATTAATAGATTTCTGTATGTGGCAACTCCTCTGATAGGAAGCTAGTTTAGGTGTCCTTGCACAGTGTTGACCATTGCTAGGCACAACCAAGAACTGGGAATCAAGGTTAAGCACTCCTACCACATTGTCTGCCAGAACTGAATTTGAGTGCTTGAAGACATTTACCCCTCCCCCCAATTAATGTTGCACATCTCGTATAATGAGTCTCCTTGTCTGTTTTACTCTGCAACTAAGCTATGAATATCTTGCATTTCTAGAAAAATAAAATAAAATAAAATAAAATAAAATAAAATAAAATAAAATAAATCAAATAAAATAAATCAAATCCCTGGTCAGCCTTGCAGTGTCCTTTGTTTACTAAGAAAAGCTTTCTTTATCCTTTAAGCTATCAAGTTCCAGCTGTTCTGAGAGTTCACTGTTGTGTCAGGAAGGAATTACTTTAACACTTCCATAAAGGAACATTTGCAGACTGTTTAGCTTTGATTGTTGTTCAAGGGACATTGTCTCTTTGCCACCACTGGCTGTTTCTCTACCTCTTAAGCAGTCCACTTTACTGCCCACCATGAGCCATCCTCTCCCAGACAGTGTAATAATGTGTGATTTTCACATTCAGTACCCTGACTGCCAGAGTTAGATCAAAACCTCATGACCCATATAAAATCTGTTATCAATTTTCTGATATAAATTATTAACAGACCTTAAGGCCCTGTTACACTAACTATATAAAGTAATGAATTTTTTCTTTAAGCAGTAGAAGCAAAGACATTACAGCAATTATTTTTATTCTGCAACATAAGTGGATTAGATTTATCACTGTTGGTTCAGGTCCCACAGTAAAGCACGTTTATTTATTGTTAGCTTGGGTTAACAAAGGGAGAGAGGTGTCCACATACATCTGTTATCTCTGAACATGGGTGCTCTGCTGCTTGCTTTTGCTCATTTGCCTCGTTCATTGCTCTCAGCCTGGAGAGTCAGAGTAGTGCTGATGGGAGAGGGCAACCACTCCTCACAGAGCAAATTGTGTTGGGACAGCACACAAATGAATGTGCAGTTGTGTCTTAACATAAAAATAAATGTGATTATAGATTCTACGGAGACATTTGCCAAAGCCTTTTTTACAAAGATAGGCAAATGGGCGTGTCTTATTCTTCTAAGAATTAACAAATGTGTCAGGCTCTTCAGCAGTTTAGCAAAATGTGTTTTTTCTACTCTTAGGATGACAGGTTGGGCTTGGGTGTCTGCTGCCATGAGCAAAGGAGAGGTAGAGGAATGGGACTGAGCTGGGATGCTGGGGGAAGACACTTCAAAATCAGACTTGCTGCCCCAGCTGCCAACAAACAGCTCAGGGTAATAGTTGCTGTAGTTTCTGTTCCTTCTCCTCCTCCTTGTAGCAATAGCTGACACCCTGACCCCTTCTCAGGAGCATCAGTGCAATCTGTCTTGCTGCCCAAGGGTCTGGCCCTGGCGGCAGAGGGAGGAGAGCACTGGGCTGCTCTGCTGTGCCAGCGACTCCCTGTGCCTCGAGCTGCTAAATGGTGAATTATTCAGGTAGCTTCAGGGATGCCTGATGGGTGCTCAGTGGTTCAGAAAGGCTGGAGAGGTGGCAGATGGAAGCAGCCAGACATGCTGCTTCTAATGCTGTGCTACTATATACTCTTCCAATGGGGATCCCACAAAACGGTGCAGATCTCAGATACACTTAGCTGTGTGGACCTGGAGGGAGCTGAATGGCTGAACTAAAACTGGGTGTCTGCATTTTAGTTTGTTAATCAAACACTTTTTTTTTTTTTTTTGCAAAAGAAACATGGCTTTCTCTGGAAGCCAGACCAAAGCCTGCTTGAGTAGTGCGTTCACAATGTAACTAAATAGACTTAGCAGTCTCATAGGATGTATGTTAGATTTCCTGCCCCAAATGTCTGTGTGATGTTGTGGCGTGTTTTTAAGCAGCAGATATTTTCATAGAAGATGCATTGGTTCTTCTTCAATAAGCGTACATCTGATTTGCAAAGTACCTTGAAATCTTCCGCATTCCTCATGGGAAATATTGTGTCTGGCTTGTATTTCTCTAAGGTTGGCAGATTCATTAAAAATCCTGGCAAGTTCTACATAATGATTTTGTAGCAGTGACTGCTGGTTTTCATAACTTTTTAGTATGTCAGTTAATTCTTGCCTCATGACAGGTCAGTACTTTCACAATAGAGTTCTCCATCACTGGCTTGACATCCAAGCATCAACAGCCTGCTATTTAAAAGCAAACAGTGTCTAAGACACCATACATAATTACTTTGAAAGTCATACACTCATTTTTCTGCAATCAAGAGATCCCACAAATTTTGCCTATTATAAGCACAAGATATAATGATCAGGACAAAATTTCTCTGTTTTTGTGTAATAATGTTGTGCTCTTAGTTTTTTGTAACTGGAAAAAGCCCCACAGCTTGAGTTATCAGGGCAACATCACTTAACAAATAACCCACTTTCAACTATGAACCAATGATTCATGGACCAATAGGAAGATGACATCATGGTGAAGTACTGAAAAGTATTGAATACGATCTGCTGGCCATATTTAGCACTACAGCTGAGTTTTTTAAATTTGAAGAAAACCTTAATGTTTTTTAACTATTTTCTGTGGACAACAGTTTGCCCTTTCTGTATGAAGCACTTCAAGTGCCACAAACACTTTATAAACCAGCTAGGGTCCACAACACTATTACTGGGTAAATTTACACAAAGACACTAAGTAACACCCAAATTGAAACCTAAGTATGAAAGACAGTCCCTGATGGAGCCCATAACTCCATAGACAACATAAAATACTGGACTACAATCAGTTTTGTTGCCTTTAGTATGCATTCCACATCCTCAAGATGGCATGGCATCTCTGATGCAAGAACTTAAATATTCCAAGCAAATATTTATATAAGAAACATTATCAATTTAGCTGTGATACCGAGAAGAATAGTAGTTTGGGGTTTTGTTTCCTTAGAGGAAGACCAGGGACCAAATTCTTACCAGATTAAATAAAAAACCACTTTCTACTTTGGATTTATGCTGTTGTCCGGGAAGAATGCATAGAGGGATTTGGCCTGTTTTCTGAATCATGAGCTTCTTTGAGGTTTACACATTGCTCCTATTCCACCACCCTCTCAGCTAAGTGGAGACTTGATTTTCACGATGCCTTTCATCTTCCTGAACAAATCTCTTCTGTTGTCCTCTGTAGTTTTCCCACCTGATTTCTTTCTGTCTTGAGTGTCTGAGAAAACTAGATATGCCATTTCTGATTCAGCAGAGTTCTCATTTATACTGTGTTCACCCATTTCCCTAGGTTGTTTTGTAAACAAAAACTTGTTTTGGCCTGTCTTCAATTTGGTTATCTGTATTAAAGACTTTAATTTTTCTTTCATATACAACAAATAGAACATGCTTGTTATCCTTCACAGGACAACATTGTCTCTTAATCTGAAAGAGCTCTTATGCTCCATATTTCGGAGTTTCCACAATACCTGGAGACATCTTCAATGCAAACTTTTGTATCTGGCACATCCCTTTACTGTGCTGCTCTTTAAGTTCCTGTTGTCTGCTGGGACAAACAGAGGCCTCTTTCTGCTGTCACCCCATTTTCACACCTTTCTTTCCGTCACTTTGCAGCAAGAATTCCCATTTATTCTTCTGAGAGACTGGAGTCCTTACCAGAATAGAGACTGTGATGGTTGCTCTTTCAGCCCCAATCTCCACACAGATCCATGAGAAAATTGATCTGATTTGTATTTATGGCAAACAAGTACTGTGCTTGAAGATGCCAATAATGAAATGTAGTGTTGAAGTACATGAGGGCTTTCAGAGATGGGTGTTCACTAGTACTGGAGCCTGGCCAGCCTAGGCTGCAGAGCTGCTGCCAGCAGCTTTTCATCCTTTGTGTACCACGTGATGTGCACTGAAGCTGAATGCACTTGAAAGGCCAGCCGGTGGCATTATCTGTCCTGTTTTGGGTAAACTGAGACTCTACATTAGTTAAGCCTCTCTTAACTAAGCCCAGCCTCCAAAATCCCAACCCAAATGTACCAGAAAACTAACAAGGTGTTTACTCCATTTGTGATACTTTGCCTTGTAGGTTCTGCCCTGTCCTCCACCCTCTGCACACTGCCAGGATTTAGAAAGTAAGCTCCCCAGGGGAGAGTATTGAGGTATGCAGAAGAGTAGCAAGAGGAGAGGAAAAGGGTCCTAATACCATCTGGTCCTTTGATAGCACCGAAACAACCATCTCATAACAGTTTTTATATCACTCCTTGACTGAGAAATACTCCAAAGCTTTTCAAGATAAATGTTATCTTTCAATGAAATGCAACAGTCCCTTGTTTTCTGCTTAAAGATCTTATAATCATAAAAATTATTACAAATTCTGATTTCTCTGTTAGTTTCTTGAGACAGTTAATAGAATAAAATTTAAAGATAGTATAGCTCCTTTCCCCTTTTAGGGGTCCCCAAAGCTCTACAGACATCATAGAGAAATTGCTTTGCTCTGCAGAGTTGCAGTCATCTCCAGCCTGAAATACAGCAATGATTTAGCATTGCTAGATACATTTTTAGAGAGAAAATTAAGAGAAATGTCATTTGCAGTAGAACTGGAAGGGGGACTTTGGTTGGCAGGATGTAAATTTCTGGTTGGAGTCTGACAAAGATAGCCCAGCAAACAGTCTCATAAAGCAGCAGTGTGGGATTGTCAGTGTTTCTGATCTCATTGTGTCGTGTCCAGCAGCAATATCCTCCAGCATCGTGCTGCTGCGTCTGCTCAGCTCTGACTCAGGAAGGAGAATGTCACCTACTGAGTCACCAGTGTCCTCGGTCATTTTGGGTTTCGCTGGAAATTTTTAATGCGTGTGGAGAGACCAGAGTCAATCTCAATTGCTTTGTGAAGCAGCCTGATGCAAGATTCAGTAAGCAGGAGCAGGACTGGATCACGTCTGCAAGGCTCCCCCTCTGAAGCAGCCCACAGCCTGAGCCAGTCTCCTCTCACCCTCCAGCTCTCTCTTCTCTAAAGGATCTGTTTTGTCTGACCTGAGCTACTCGCTTTTCATTTAGGCAACACGTCGCTGCTCAGCAGCTCACTGAAGGCTGTGATCTACAATCATTATTTCATTTCAGTGCCTCATCAGCTCCTGATGTGCTGGTTGATACATTAGTAATGTTTTTTGCATGCATTTATCACTCCCAGGTGTCATGCAAATGTTACGGGGACTGCAGCTGGTGGTTTGCAAACCAGGTAGCAGAGCTGAGGCTACACTTCTCAAGCAGACACAACCGCAAAGCAGGATTTAATCTTAGCCACAGGTTGCAACCATGCCTATTAAGTTAGATATCAATAAGGTTGGTGCCTTTGAGATCAAGGCTGAGGCCAAATGACAAGGCAGGGAACGTGTGCAGTGAAGGATTCTAGGAACTTAGGGACTTGTATATATTAGCTGCTTAAACCCAAGGTCACTATTGATTGTTAGTGTAAATTCATTTGTACTATAGCTTAGTGCAGGAAGTGTTCTTTTTTGAAACACTGAATTCTAGTCATTTGGCCTACAATCTCTCTCACTGTCAATGAATGTTAGATTCAGTGGATAATTACTCTAATTTATTTCCAATAAATTTCAAATTAAAATGATATACTGTGGAGAGACCTGATTGAAAATCTTGCTGTTCTGTTCCTCATTTGAAAACTTATTTGCAATTATTCAGGCTGTCAGATATCCAGGGAATGTGTTTATTTATTTATTTTTACTGAAGGGGGGGTGGGGGGAGGGGCAAAAAGAAAAGCTATTTCTGTAATCATGTGGGAAAGCCTCTGGTAATCCTTGTGCCAGCAAGATTTCAGAATATAGGGCTCATAGTTCACCGTGAGATAGCTCTTATATTTTGCTTTAATATGTTGCTTGCTACATATACTAGTGTTAATCATAGTCTATTTAGCAGGTTCAAGTCCAAAAAAACAAAATCAGATGCCTGAAATTAGATGCAGGGTGCAGTCTTTAAATCCTTTCTCCCCTCCTCCCCTCCCTAGAGCCATGAGCATGGATTTTACTTCACCTTGCCCTTCTCTTGGCTCTGACCTCCAGTTCACATGGAGCAGAGGTTTTGTATTGTACAACTGCCAGAGCAGCAGAGCAAGCTGCTATGCTTCACTCCTTGTCCATAGCCTCTTGGCCACATCATTTATCCAGAAAGTTAGTAACTGAGGTTCACCTTTTTTTTTTCCCTGAAAGCACCCCTGCTGCCTGGCAAGTATTTCCATCAGGAAGAAAGCACTCTTCCTGCTCATCAAGCCTGCATGAGTTTCAGGGACTGGAGAAGAAAGATTGCAAGAGTGAGCAAGAATTTTTCACCTCATGGACAAGAAACTCACTCAGCAGGCAGAAGGGATCATACTACATTTTGTTGCCTGTTGATACCCAATTTCTAATGTAGTTTCTTTCACGTGAAAATACAGAAGCAGTTCTGGGAAGGCCATAGCATTCCCACCCTCCCACCAGTGAATTAATCACAGAGGTACTGAACTGTTTTTCTCTCCCACATCTTCTTCCTTGTTACTGAACATTTTTTTTCTCCTTCTTTTCCCTGTTCTTCTTCATGCAATAGCTTTACATCTGGTCTTGCTGAGGGATGACTTTATGGAAACCTTTTATATAGCAATCTTTGCTATATAAATATAATATTGTCCTGTGTTATCTGCTGGTGATCCTAAAAGTCAGAAAAAACAGGGTATAGTTTGAGGTGGTTCCCAAATAATTTGAAATGGGCAGTGTTAACTCAGATCATCAATGCAAACTGTTCAAGCATGTAGAAGCTTCCTAGGGTCAGGACTGCCTTCTAGAGAACCAGATCCTGTATGAAGTTGTAGAAAGGGATACCACTTGATACAAGAAGCTTCTTTTCTGGAAGTGAGATGAAAACATGTAAATAAACCAACATACAACCGAAAAGAAGGGACAGAGAAGATGGACTGAAAAACTGGAGAATTCTTATTGTACCACAATCTAGAAAGCAGCAAATAGCAGAAAAGCCATGGGCTTTCACTGTCCTGCTAACATTGATGAGAAAATGCTGATAGCAGTTGCAATGATTTTAGATTCATGGCAATGATTTTAGATTTGTGGCAATGTGGCCAAACATTATCTAATATTTAAAAAGTGGGCTATGTAAGCTTGCTTAGTCTTAATCCTAGACATGTTTTCTTTCCTACTACATCCCAACAGAAAAGGAGTTTTTTATATATATATATATATATTCCTTAACATAATCACCCCTCTGAAGTCAAGATAACTTTCTGAACTGCAGAAAGAGATTGTTGAAGTAAATGGGCCATTAGTGATTGAATTCAATCATCCAGACAGCAGCTCTGGCTGGCACTGGGGCCAAGTGCAGAATTACAGATTTTATTCCACACCTTGGACAGTCATTGAGAGCTCTCCAGAGACAAAGATTCTTGCTGGTCAACCTGAGAGATGGCTGCATCATGCATAAGTATGTGCTAGACAGTTTGGATGCTAATGGGTATGATTCTGCAGCAAGCCTGATGGCTTTCCTGCACACCACAGAAGCTGTGTGAGACCTGCGTACAAATTGGTGCTGGAGGGGGAGAGGAAGAAATACTCTTCTGTATTACTGCATTTTTGCTATTATCTTAGCCTTCCTGGAGTCAGTCACCTCTGTACAGGAACTGACTGAATCACTGGTGCTGGGGTCATGACGACCTGAGCTCCTCCTTCATGTTCTTGGTGCTTGCTTGGTCAATGTGTGCCTACAGCAGACCCACCCATCTTCCCCTGTGACCTCTCTCTAGGAGGTCTGGGAGGTCTATCTGCCCTCTTCTATCATTTTGATTGTCTGCACAGTCCTGATTCATTAAGACAGGTATAAAAAAGACCCAACCAAATCCCACCTTTTCACAAAAGGGGGGGGGGGGGGGGGGGGGGGGGGGGGGTGGTGTTTGTTTTTAAACAAAAATCTTGCTTTAATTCACTTGCTTTTCTATTCATTTATCCAGTGCAAGCAGGCAGAGCTGGAAGGATAGGAGGTACTGAAAGAGCAGCAATAATCAGGGGGACCGACAAGGAAATAAAGCAGCTCCAGTCAATGTCCTCCTACCTCCAGGTTATTTCATCAGCCCCAGATCACAAGCAGACAGGTTATTTCATCTACCTGGAAACATGTCTTGGGGAATGTCTTGATATATCTTGGGGGATGTGCTGCAGGAGGGGAGAAGTTTGAGATTACTTACCCCTCTGATTGTTCCTGTGATAATGTGCTGCAGAATCAGGGTGGTGTCTGATTAAAAAACATGATAATTTTGAGAGATCTGCTGGGCATCTGTAATAATTTACATGGTTTTCTGTATCTGAAGAGGGGCAGCTAACTTTACAAGGAGAGCAGCAAATTAAAACCTGCTAGGAACCAAACCCACCTGCTACCTACATAACAGACACACAGACACACGCAGACACTTGTTCTGCCTAAAGGGTAAACACAAGGCTCTCATCTCTCAAAGGTGTGAATCTTAAAAGCAGTAACTTAGTGGAGGAGATGCTGGGAAACCAACACGCAACTAGTGCTGGCGGCATCCAAAATTTACAGTTTATAGCTGTGATGGTAACATTGACGGGTTATAAACATATTCAGAGGCTACATTATTGTGTCAGTAAAAGTTTCGTATTATCTGTTTTCTTCAGTTTGAACACACAGGCTAGCTGGCCTTCCTAGTCCACTCCCATTTCTTTTCTAATTTGACAGGGAAACAGTTCAGTTAGCTAAAAAAAACATGTTTCAAAGTAAAACATATTATCTCAATTATTGGACAGCATCCATTCAGAGAGCCATAGGTACTTGAGTCCAACAGATTTGCATAGGAAGCTCACATAGGAAAAAGAATGGCCTGACTGGAAAGCTACCATTTCACCACAAAAAAACTTCAGGTTTTCTTTGCAGGCAACAAATTGCCTGTGTGGACAATAACTGTTTCACCAGGGTAGCTCTGCATTATCCTCCACAGGCATCTTCCCTTCATAGGTGTGATTGTAGGATAACATGCTCAAACAAAGTCTGGCATGGGCTTCCAGGTCGTTGATTAGAAGGAACTTGAAGGGTTGAGTGGATCAATAGAGTCAGTTTTAATTAGGATGTAATAGTGAGTGTCAAAAGCTGCCAGACTCTGACTAAAGCAGAATAAGAAAGGATCAGGAGCCAGCCTCAAAGGTGACCGAAAGAGCAAGTCTGTAGAAGATGGGGATTTTGAGGGAAGTGAGAACATCACTGATATGGTTTAGGAAAAGCCAAGCAACAGGAAAGTAGGCAGCACATGAACTAGGATTTTGACACAAAAATAACAATAAATATTTTTCCCAAATTGTTCTGTAGATGCTGAGTATATTACTAGTGAAATCAGTTGCACCTCAGTCTGGATCCTTTTCTTGTGCAGAGTGACTGCCTTCAGGTTATATTCATCGAAGAAGACAGAAACATTAGATAGTGCCAAAACATGAACTGAATTTTGATAAGCATTTGCTTTTAAAAGGTTGTACAGAATTTGATTGCAATCAGCAGCTCAGGGTATGCTCATCATCTTCAGACACCTTCCATATGCTTTGATATTTGGCTGTAGGTACATGCACAGTCAGAATTTTAGCAAATAATTTAGATGTTCATACACAACTATTCAGAGCCTGATTTCAGTCCATCTCCTTGATTAAAGCCCATATATTTCATTAACTCAGCTCTATAGTAGTGCCAAAGCTTGCCTTTTGGTATTTTTCTCTGGTTATCATGTAGATTTTTTGATAGAAAATTTGTGCAATCCTTTGTAAAATGCATGTTGAAATATTAACTCATGTTTCGTTTTTGTCATGTTCAATCAGAATCTGTCACACGTGCACATGGAATATCATTTCTTTTAAAAAATAGTTTAATTTCTTTTAATGATAAAGCTATTATTCTATGTTGCAGTATTGGGACCTTATTTACTTGATCTTCTGTATCCCTTAAAGTTCTGCTGGAATAAAACCACACCTTTATTTGTCATTATAATTAAGTATTTGAAAATTAGATCAGCATTTGGGTGCTTACCCCTGATAAGAAAATAAATAGGTGGTTATTATAATTAAGCAAAAGGCAAAAGCTTTCAAAGGGTCGGGAATTTTATCTTACTTTACAAAATGGTAAGAGAAATCAAGCTGCCTGATGGGCTCCCAGCCAAATGGTTATCATATTATAACCACATGGGTCAAATGGTTTGCCTAATCACTTTATATTCAAACATACGCACACAGAATAAAAATTGTATAGCTTAGAGGAAAATGTAATATCTTAGATGACTCAAAATACTCTATATTTATCCCTTTCAGCGTAGTGGGTGTTTCATGATATATTTTGATATTTGGCTGTGGACGTGTATCTTTTCATAGCTGCAGCTATGGTGCCTTGAGAAGTTTTTGCCCTTTAGCTTATTCTCAAGTACTTATCACTGCCACTTTTTTTGGAGATGACAACTTCAAAGTTTCACTGCTTGTGAAACTTCAGCCATTTCAGTCAAGATCAGCTAGGTTAACAAAAACCTAATATTTAAACTGAGACAAGTCTAACGAATTAGATTAATTTGAAGAAAAGAAGCAAGACAATTGTATTGTAAATATCCATCTGTCCATGTCTTGCTGAGAATTTCTGAATCCCTCAACCAGACCCAAAAGAGAGCCTGAAGAATCAAGTTTTGTGAAATTTTGTGGCTAGATATTAATTAGTTCATACTGTCTCTATTTTTCTCATCTGATTTACAAGAAAAATAAAAGCTGAGGAGTATGTTTAAGTGAAATAGGAAGAATATTTTAGGAGCACTTTTTCACATTTGGGATGCTTGGAAAGGTAGTGGACTAAGTAAAGGAAAAAGAGGAAATGGAAAAGGCTCATCATAAGTGTAATTCAGTCAAATTACTCTCTGGTGCCAGCACTGAGCCACAGACAGTAGTAACAGATATAGTAAGAACAAAGTTATCTCAGGGACCTGAGAATCCAAGTAACAGGAAGAGGAAAAGGAGAATTTTCATCCATTCTTGTGAAAGACATTCCTACTTTCCCATCCTCAGTTAAGCTGAGCTACATATAGGAAATGAGAACAATGGGAAATGGCAGCTCCCAACATCCTGGAACAATGGTGAAAATCATGTTTCCTCATCCCTCCAGCACTGGACCACTGTAGTCCCCCCTTACTGCTGCCAGTCCTCTTCAGAGAGATTCTTACTCTTGGACATCATTACTGTACAGGGAGGCAAACCCACTCCTTCTATGGCCTATTTAGGCTGGTCATAATGAAAAACTGATTACTGTACAGTGGAACATAACCCGCCCTGAAGTGCTGACAGCCCTGTTGCAGGAGATGGACACTTACAGACTGGAGGAATCCCTGGAGACTGTGCAGAAGAGAGCAGCACTGTGCTGCTTGGGAAATAAAAAGGGTGATCTGCTTGATCTTGAGACCTTACAGTTGCCTTCCAGTAAGTACTTCAAGGGGGCCTACAGGAAGCATAGGGAGGAAGTCTTTATCAAGGACTAGTGATAGGATGAGGCATTATGGTTTTAAACTGAAAGAGGATAAATTTAGCTTAGATATTAGGAACAAATTCTTTACTGTGAGGATGGTGAGACATGGGAAAAGGTTGCTCAGAGAGGTTGTGAATGCCCCCTCCCTGGAAGTGTGCAAGGCCAGGTTGTATGGGGCTCTGAGGAACCTGGTTTAGTGGAAGATATCCCTTCCTGTGACAGAGGGGTTGGAGCAAGATGATCTTAAGGTGCCTTCCAAACCAAACTATTCCATGATTCTATGATAGGTTTTCAACTCAGGGGAAAAAAAAATAAATAATAAAGGAAAGGAAAAGTCAATAGAAGGAAAAGTAGCATTAGTATGAATGCTTGAAGCAAGGGCTATATCCAGGAAGCTAACAGCCTGATACTGTATGCTTTAACTTTACAGAGAGGCTGCAGCAGCCTGCCTGTGGGAGCTCACCACTGCACAAGGCCCTGGGATTCTTTCCAGCAATAATGTGTTTTGAGTTTTTCCTCTAATTTTTCAAACAATAAGCATAGAGGGCAAAAAGGCAGCAAACAGATGTCGTAGCATGGCAGATGATATTTATGTTTTTTTTGATTCTGAATGGTAATGGCAAAGGGCTAAATCCTGACCTTTTTTACACCACTGCCTAGATCCCATCAGAGTCATCTCAGCATTATGAATAAAACTTAATGCTCTTCTTCCAAGTTAGAGAAATTTCTTTTCTGGTGTTACCTAAACAGCAGCATTTAAGAGAGGAACGGAAGAGGATACTGGAGCCACTGTTTACTGTTAGCCACTGAATTAAGGAAAATGTGAAACTTGAGCAGGCTATAACTGAAGGTGGATAACCATGTGTGCATCATTTATTTTCTTCCCCCCCTGACTAATTCACAACAAATCTACAAAAAGCAGCAAACATTTAATTAATGGGCTTTACTTCACCTTGATATTTCCAGGCTGACATTTGGTTGGGCTTACACCTGTCTTGCCCTGCTTTGCCTATATCCTTGACTGGTTTGAGTAATTTTCAGGACTGAAACACCTTAACAACTTCATGGTTTTTTCTTGTGCTTCTAAGTCAAGAATGTAGATTCATTTCTTTTAGATTAAAATGAAGGTTGTTCACCCACATCACAAGGGAGAAATGGTAGCACAGGTACTTGGAAATCAGAGTCAGAGTTCAGGATATGGAGTATAAGAAAGAACAGGCAGATGGACCATTATTTTCAGCTTCCAACAGAGCAATGCAAAAAAGAAATCCACACATGTAATATGTTCATACGGCCCCAGCCAGAAGCAGTGCCTTGGCTTTGGAAACTTCAAGCAGTCAGGAACTGGGGTCAACAGTAGCAGTACTGTTTGTACTGGGGAAACCTAGTACTAATGAAATGGTCAAAGCACAAGAAATCCAGTGTTCCCTGATAGGTCACTTAACTGATTAATTATAATACATTTTAGGCTAGTTCCTTGCTATTATAATTATTATATCATCATGTGTAACTCTAATTTTGATGTTGCATTAAGTGATTTATATAATGTTAAATTGCTATTGTAATATGCATGTGCTTTATAAAAATACATATGTTACTCAAGATCTCACACACATGAGGGGTGGGTCAGGTGGTGTGTGGGCCAGGTGGATTCACATCCAGGGTGGGAGCTGCCAGTAAGGCAGTGAGGAAGAAGCAATGCCAGGGTGAAACCTGGGCTTGCCAGTGCTGCTGCAAGAACAATAAGCTGAGGGCAGCTATTAAGAAGGGGAAGCGTATGTACAAAGGGCTGCAGTAAAGCACACCACTGGAGAACTTTGTGGGTGAAATCAGAGCTCTTTTGAAAACAGCATGAAATTTGCCCTTGAATTCAATGTAGCAAGAATCCCCCCCTTTCTTATCAATACTACTTTGCCTTCTAAAAGAGAAAGTTTTGTTAGCTTTTGCTAAGTTTTATATTTCTACTTTTCAAATCTTCATTAAAGTATAAAAACAAACAATAAAAAATTTAATCAAAACCACATGAAGTTGCTGAGTGACTAGCCATGCATCTATCACAACCTTTACAAAAGCTGAGTACTAAAAAACAAAGAAATGAGTAGTTGGTATAATAAATCCTTACACTTTACCCATCATAAACAAAGGCATTACTTCAATCAAGAGCAAAACCATTAATTCTCCACTGCAAAACAACTACTCTGTCTTGTGAACTGTAGGCTTTTAATATACAATTTTCATTTTGCCATCGATACTCTTAAGTGACAGCATTGATAAGGGAGCCTCCAGTAATAAGCTTTGTTTAAATAATTTCATTCCTTGAGAATTATTTTGAATTTGTAATTAAAAGGAGGACCTTGATAACAGTATGGGTCAGCTCCTTGGCAAGAAGAGGTAGAAACCAGTTGTTCAGCTGAGAACCACTTTTTGTCACATTTTCCATTTGTAACTAGAAGTTTTACAGGAGTAAAAGAAGCTAATGTTGGAGTTTTAAAGTTTGTTTCAAGAGATTGTTGAAATTTGCTGTTATTCCTTTTGTCTGAGCTAAGAATTCCATTAGCCAAGGTTATATCAAAACATAGCTGTCTTAAGTATGAGCGTATGTCTGTAATGCTGTGATTCCCTGTAAGACCCTCCACATTTTTGTCTTATTTGACTGACAAATCTCTCACCTAACACAGGAAGAAGAAAATTGTGCAAAATCTTAACTGTCACTTAAATCTAAATTTCTCATTTTTGAGGTTACTAACAGGAACAGAATGTTGTGTTGTTTGAAGAAATCCCTAGAGACTGAGATAAAATACTTCCAAAAGGATATGAATTGTTCCTATTAATCTCAATGGCATGCTAACTGTGATATAAAGTAAATTGGGTTTGCTATTTATCCTTTCTTACATAAGAACAAAGTTTAAAAGTGTCTATCAACTAAATTGATAGACATAAAATGAAAAATGAACAAACAAAGGACACAGATATGCCACTACCTGTGGAAATGATCTACACATGGCTTTAGCATATAAAAGACTAAAGAATGAAAGAAGATTAAATAATGAGGTACTTTTATACAAAAATAAAGAGAAAGTCACTGCTG
Organism: Todiramphus chloris collaris; assembly: GCA_025345505.1. Lineage (NCBI taxonomy): Eukaryota > Metazoa > Chordata > Aves > Coraciiformes > Alcedinidae > Todiramphus > Todiramphus chloris. Next base: position 18,371,255 of record JANVCC010000018.1, read on the forward strand.
ACAAATGTGATACAGAAAAAAATTACATTATTATCCAATAGAAGGGCTTTACATTTATTTTTCAAGTCCTTCTGATTCTTGAAGTATTAGCTAGAATCAATACATGTTGCATAGATAAGAACATCTGCATATGACAATTCAAAATATGTTTTTAAAAATAAGAGACCTAAAGGAAATGCAGGTTAACCTATCCCAGATTTTGAGCCCCAAGGAATTCTGATGACAGCGTCTAACTGACAAAATTGCTCAACTGAAAGACAAACAAGTATCTTCACAGAACCAAAAAAGCTACTCTGTCTTTAAGGTGGAATTTTCTTTGAAAGCTTGACTATATAAATGTTGTCCAGAATGATTTCAGATTTTTAATATTTGTCAAGAGTTTTTGATTAAAAGCTTGTTGGCCTCATCAGCAAGATAAAATCCTATCAGCTTTTACAATATAGGAAAATTATAAAACTTTTGTGGAAACTAATGTGAAAACTTTCCAGGATAAAAAGGGGATCTTCTCAATTTGCATGAATTATTCATTCAAACCTGACGACAATACAAACGTATCAAGGCAATGATGCTTTTCTGCATCTGAGAACTCAAGATCTAAATCCAGATTCTCTGTTTGGCACTGCTGCTTAGGTAACTATTAAATAAAACTTTTAAAAAGTCACAAACAGGTCTTTTTAGATGGTGTACCTATTTGTATCACATAAAAACATTTAACAAGGTGAATAAAAAGAGTCCTGAGACTACAGAAAGCCAGTGATATCTCCAGCTTGCCAGAGCATATGGAAGTTATAACCCTTTGTCCTTTACCTCTACCCTTATGATTGATATTTCATTAATGCAACAGGACTTGTTTAACGGTGTTACAAGAGTATAATTTTGCATAATTTTAAATGACAGGATAGCATTACATCTTTGTTTCGCATGTATTGAAATTCAGAGGGCTTCATTTTGTGAAGACTTCAGAGATAACATAGAAGCAGGGAGATGGATGACAACATTGAGCTTGCTCACAGATAACTTTTGAGCACCCACCTCTAATCATGAAATTCAACATGCTGAATTAAGTGCCCCAAGGTTGAGACAATTCAGCTCTCTGGGAGGTGATATACAACAGCTGAATATGAAGAGTTTCTTCAGTAGCATGAGAGGCACCTCTACACCCAATGAGAGTGGCAAAGAGACAGGCCTCTGAATCTGTTTACTGAACTGGTATATTACATTAATTTTTGGATGTGAGCATCCATGATGGACCATTGACCTCTTGTTTGTCTCATGTTGTGGTTACCGCAAGTTGAAAAGCAGAAACTTCAGCTATATTGTGTTATTGCATATGATTTGAAAAACTGTCTCAAAACCTGCAGAATTCAAGGTGACTATATGAGCCTGAAACCATTTATAAAGGCAGAAACAATTGGTTTTGAAGATCTGTCACAGAAGAAAACACTTCACTCCACAGATCTACGCTGCATACAGTGCCTTGTGTTTCATTTTGATCATTTCTGCAGATGCTTTAACAACCCCCAGGATATTAATAATTCCACCCTAGGATTCAAAGAATTGGGATGAGATTTAGTATTCCACCTTGCTCCTTTGAAATTGTTACTTTGCTATTTCCTAGATTTGGTTGCATTTTCTTTTCCTCATTAACCCTTGGTATATACTGAAGTGTATTACTGATACTGGCAATGTAGTGCCAGAGGATTCCCTACTGGCAAAACCACTCATCTAAAGTAAATGGAAGTCATTCTTCTCATACAGAATGTTTGTAAAATTAGAGATATTGATTATCATGCTTTCAGGATTGACAGAATAAGACAAAATAACGGATACTGGTAGAGAATATTTGGAAAATAAGCACTTAGTGCTCTATGCATTCTGATCACATCTGATATATCAGTAATTTTCATAAATTGATTTTATTGCTTCTGAATTTCTCACTGTAAGCTCCTCAGTGGATAGAATGTAGGGGTCTAGAAACAAAAGTGTTTTTCAAGGCAATCACAATATGTGATTGCAGGTCACAATTTTTTTGATTGCAGATTAAATCCTTATCCCTCTCCCCAAATAATTACAACACATACAAGCGTAGTGGAGTCTTCCAAGGACCGTTAGGAATTTTCCAGGTCTCAAAGCATCCTGCCTATATTAGGAATTAACACACCTTCCTTTTGGGTCATCAAGTACCTTTGTCGATTTTCATGGCTTTGAGAGAACACAATTTGTATATCAGGGACATAGAGATAAAACATAAAGCATCTTTTTTCCTCCCTCCCCTCCTTAAAAGTCTCATATATCTCCACAAATTCTTTTTTTTTTTTTGAGGCCTCTTATGCTAAACCAATTATTTTTGTCCATCTTTTGGAATTGCCTTATCCATCTGGAAGCATGGACGATTCCAGGTAGTTTAGTGTCTTCAGTTAAAGGAAAAGATCTGCAGATGTCTTAGATGACATGGATATAAAGGAACTCATTTACTGAGGACCCAAAAACATTCCAGAATTTCCAGTCTTCAACCATTTTAAAACTGGAAAAGCTCCTCCCTAGATCAGCAGTGCTGAATACATCCTATTACTTGCTGCTATGCAGCAGTCCTGTCAGTTAGACTGGCAGCACAGCAGGGGACAGAAAATGTAGTGCTGACCTTTTCTATAGGTTTCTATAGATGTATGTTATTTATTTATTTTATATTTATAATATTTATATTATATTTTATATAGATTTATAACAACACACCTGATGTGCATCAAACTTTCAGTTCTAGACCTTTCTTGTTGGTCAGAGCCACGTCATGTGAGCAATATTCAAGTATTCTGGTGATCCTTTTGCAATTTTTTTGACACAGTCCTATATATTAACTCACTCTAGCCTTAGCAATTTTAGTATTAAAGGCAATTCAGCCTTGTTTGGTAACAGCAGCTGCTAAGATCCAAGGTACACTCTCTGAACTAGCTCATAAAAGCTGATCCCTTTCCAGGAGGTTGTGCCATCAGTGTTCATCTTGGCACAGCAATGGAAAATCAGACCTACTTAAGCTTGGAGCCTGAATAAGATGTCATTGTGTCTTGGGGCAAATATGATGTCAGGGCAGGCGTACCTGCCTTAGCCCTGCCTGTGAAGGATGCTGGTTTCTCTTTTCCTGCAAAGAAATGCAGGGCTCATACAATCTCCCCTTGCCCTAGCAAGCTATATAACCATTTGCTGTTGAAGCTCGATACTCTTTCAACAAAGGGAGATCCCAAACAGCAACGGGAGAGGAAAACTGAGCAATGTGCTGTGAGATTGATTGATCTACCTATATATCTATCTGACTCTTTTTTTTCCCTTCTGTGACCATTATACTCCAGCCATCCACAGCACCTTGCTCTTCTAGGAGTGCTAACTATCCAGTTTTCTCTCCATCAGGGTTAACAGTATGCCTCCTACCAGTTTTTGATCTTTCACAGGTGCTAATTACCCTTTACCTCTCAAGTTGCTCAGCTGCTCAGCAATTTTGCAAGACCTGATGAAGACACTGAATACTTGAGAACTGCTGTTTTTTTCCTATCTGGTTTTAAAGTAAAAAAAAAAAAAAAAAAAAGCGACGGACTTGCCTTCTCTTACCCCCTTGGCTCTCAGCTGTACAGGGTGTACAGAAGCGCAGAGAAGGCTGGGCAGAGGGTGCTCGGGCGGGTGGGGATGCACTGGAGGGATGCGCTGGGGGATGCGGGTCCGGCTGCGAGGCACCAGGATGGGGCTCTGCCCTCCAGCGTCGGGCTACCTGTCACTTCTAATGACTTCTTCTTCAGCTATTTCTGTGTCTGAGCAGGATGGCCTGCAGGTGGCCTAGTAGCTAGCTGTCTCCCAAGCTGCTGGGGAGCTGCCTACGTGTGTGACCTGAATTGCAGCGCTTGAGCTGTGGGCCCTGCTTTACATGCAGCGTGCGTAAGCGAGAGGCACAGAGCAGCCCTGCTGATATGGCTGTTGTATAGCAGTTATTGCTTCAACACATTTAGACACAGCACCTCTGTAATTTGTCTCGACGTGATATCATCTTTTGTCTCAGCAAACTGACCCTTTTATCTGTCTTAGTTCTGCTTTCTCTAGCACTTCCCGTTTCGAGCCAGCAGTGACAACAGGCAACGGAACGGGAGGAAGAAATAGAATATTCAGATGGTGATAGCAGAAATAATAACTGACTTCAAAGTTATCCACTGTTTTGAGGAGTTTGTGGATTTCTTGTTGTGCTTGTTTTTGTTGTTTTTAATTGAAGCATGTGCCTGCATTTGAGAAATGCTGCCTGTATTACATGATTCTTCTTGTTCAGCTATTTGAAAACTCCAGTTTATCTCCCTAAAGAAATGACATATAAGGGCTAGATTACAGCTCCTTTTTTTGAAGCAGCACTTTGAATAATAGTTGAACTTTAAAACATGTGGGTTTATTTTTGCAAGTATATATTTCTCCATATAAAGGCAAGTAAAATGGGATATTAGAGTAGATTTTTTTTATTTTTATTTTTTAATTATCCTAATTGTTTTTGTGAGCTAATTGTTTCTTTGCACTTGTAGCTAAAATATTGGGACTGATATAAGTGGTATCTTCCTGAAGGGAATTTTCTATCCCCTTCTGCTCATGACTTGCTTAAGCATATCCTTCTCTTCCCCAGTAGAGGAATCCTTGGAGAGCAGCAGAGACTGATTCTCACACTGAGGAATTTCCCTTTTGCAGTACGGAGAGTTTATTTTGGTCATGACAATGCAAACATTGCAAAATGAGACAACTTCAGTCATCTCTGCTTCCCTCTCCTGTTGACCCCAAGACATTATGTAGGAAATGAGAAAAGTTCAAGAAAACAAGAGAGTAGGCTTTCACAATAACAATGGAAAATAAATTTATTTAACAGCTAAATCATGTAACACAGTAAGTAAATAAAGAGTAATCTAATTATAGATTTGATATGGAAAATCAATATGCCAGAGTGATACAAAATAATGATAATGTGAATATATAAGAGAAGAAAAAGCAGGAAAAAAAAAAAAAAAGAGGAAAGTACTGAAGATCAATATTAAGATTACTTCAAAGACACTAACAAAGGAATTGTTCAGTTGAATTTTCACCTAACTTGAGTTCAACAACTAAATTTTAAGGAAAGGTTGAACAAGGATTGCTGAACCACTTTTCAGTCATCTTGGTCAATAAATGGACCTTTTCAATCATACAAATGAATTGGATATAATCAATCCATGTTATCCCAGCTAAGCAAAGGCAAAAATTATCTTTGTTGGCTACTTGACAGCCAAGCTGCATCTTTTTATTCAAAGAAAGTCCCACCTCGTCTGTCTTGCACCTCTGACATTTCTTAATCCTATAACTTTCACTTAGCCTAATGCTAAAGTGACCTAAACTGCCTGTAATAGTAACTCACACATGTTAAACTACTATTTATATTCTTACCCTATTATATCTCTCATGTTTATCATATGTGACATCTTATATTATCATAAATTAAATACTATGCCTAGACCAACTAAGAGTTAGGCTTAAATGATAGGTCTGTGCTGTTCCATAAAGATTTTAGGATTTAGGTTAAAGAGTATATTATTATTATTATTATACCATCACAGGGTTTATCACTTTTTTGTTTTGTTTTGTTTTTTCCCTTCTCACTGTAAATTGGTAGTTTGAGAGCAGAATTTTTAAAGTGGTACCATGGGCTCTTGTGGCATATTCTTCCTCCTTTTTTATTAAGGGTTTATGAGACATGTCAGAGCAGTTATCAGCAGGCTACAATAGTGTCAAGGGGATTGTCTTGAATAGTTTCTATGGACCTTTTTTCTTTCAACCACTATCCAGTAAAGTTGGGGCTGAAAATAATATGAAAATGGTGCAAATAAACAGGATTACTGTGATAAGAAGGTTTATGAATATTGTATCAGGTATGAAACTATTAAGGATTAATATTTCCAAATATTCATTTTAGATGCTTGGAGGGGGAAGTCTTTTTCTTTCTCTCCTGTCCTCTCACTCTCTTTCTGTCTTTACCTGTTTATTTCAGTTGTATCAGAGGAATTTGAATTTCTGTAGTTAAGTCGTGTTTTCCAGACTATTTTCCAATCAGAGGATGAAATTCTAATTGTCTCTAGGCAATGTTGTGCTAGAGTGTCTGACTGTCAGTCTAAAACTAAAGTGTTATGCAAATCATGGGAAAATAACATAAACTAGATAAAATAAAACCTTAATTCCTATATCCAAAAAGCTGCATAGACACAGAAAAAAAAAAAAATTAAAAATTGACATTTCCAGATCTAAATGTAGTTTAATTTTCTGTATTAATTTTATGAATTAATTTTAAATATTGCATGTATCTGGGAAACTGAGGCTGATGGAGGAAAATGCCGTGCCAGTGTTTTGGGATGAGAAAGCCTGTCTGAGCATCAGAAGCAAGCGGGTCACAGGCAAGCAGAGTTCAATAAACAAAAGCATATGTGCCCTGCAGTGCCTCTTGCCTTTCCCTCAAGCAGAATCTGGCTCGCAAACCTTAGCAGCGCAGCGCTGGGCCCTGGAGTGAGCACTTCTGACCTTTACCAGAGCAAAAAGCTGCTGACATCGGGGGACCTCAGAGACTTCCAGGTGCCCTCTTGCACCTACTTCTGGCACTGCTGGAAGGGGGAGGCTGCGGGGACTAAGTGTGTCATCACAGCCTGTGCTCTGCAGGACTGTGGGGAAGGAGCTGTGGTTTTCCCTTTTTCTCCAGGTCTGCTTCTGCTCTTTGATGTCTTTTGGAAGGATTTGGCTGAATTTGTTTAAATGGCAGCTCTCCTAAGGGAACTCCATCTGGGGAGGAGCAAAGGTGCTGGCATCACCTGTCTTCAGGTTCCTGTCCTTGCTGTAGCAAGCATTTCCAAAACTCTCCTGTATCTACATTGCTGAAAGCTTTAAGGCTGATGCATAAAACTGTGCTTTGCCACCACATATTATAGCATGTATACACATATGGATTTGTAATGTGCACAGGATCACGGTGGAGATGATTTAATGAAAAAAATGCCATTAGTAAGGTATATGATAAATGCAACTTCTTCTGTAAATGGATTTTTTCCAAAAATATGTGAGCATATTCATGCATATACATTTAATTAAACCAATACTGACTCTTCATAGGCATATTCAAATGAATTTATGATCACTTCATTTTTTCTCAATTCAGTTTTGAGTAAACATGAATTTTTGAAGGCAAAGAAATCACTGGATCCTCCAGCTTTCCATATAGTACAAGCCTGGGGACTTCATCTGTAAATCCCATATCCAGGCTAAAATGAGAGCGTATCTTTGAGGAAGACAGCTTATTCAAAATTTTCAAGTTATATAGATCCATTGCGTCTCTTGCTTACTTTCACTGTTACTGGGGGAATCACACTTCCATTCTGGCACTACCCAGTTTCCCCCTAGATGCTCTCATTATACAAAGCAGCAGTAAAATCCTTTCCTTTTCCCCAGTTTCATACAGGTTTCAATTAAGTCTCTACAAACCAGATATAAACCAGTTTAATTTAATTGGCATAAGTGTTTTAGTTGGGATTTGACTAATAGGTTTAGCTGAGTCCAAATAGACTAGACTACCAGGCTTGCCATGGTGATGCTTTTTTGGTGGTTCAGCGAGGTGCTGAGGAGTTAGAGCTAAACCCCCCCATGTTGCTGTGGTAGCAATGCCTTATGTCCTCCTGGGCTGTGTGCCTCAGTCTGCCCCATTGCACAGGGCTTTCACCAGGGGTTGAGGAGAGGCACATGTCCTTCCCCAGGTGCAGACAGAGGACAGGCAGAGAAAGAGTTACTGGAGCTGAAGCACTGTAACTCATTAGCTGCCATAATTCGATTTACTATCTGATTTCTTCTAAAGTCTCCCCTGGGAAAAGGTGTGTTTTTAACCCCGTTAACCATCCTTTTGTAGGCATGTGAATTGTAATTTAATACCTATCAATTGCCTGGTGTTAGGTTTCTCACAATTACTTAGCCTGGATGAAATGTGTCCAGATGAATAGGTCCTCATTTATATTGAGAGTGTAATGCATTAAAAACATATTATTTTCTTGTCAAAGCAGAGGTTAACTTTAATTTGTAAAATATTTTTATTTAACAAAGTATGTGTATAGAAAAGACCTGTGCAGAGGAGTTCCTTATCTATAGAGCCAGAAAAGTGTTTTTACCAAATCTGCAGACAGCAAGAGTAAAATGTGACTACTGGAATGGTGTGAATGTTATTTTATTCATAACAAAATAACATTTAAAATGAAATGAAGCCTACAAATGAATGAATGAATGAGTGCTAACAATGATCTCCCATGAATTGCGGAGTTTTTATGGTTCAGTCCCCAACTAGTTTTAATTTTCTCCCTGCTGGAGATCACGTCCCCATAAGAGAGCTGGCAGAAGGGATCGCATGTCAGCGCTTCAGCTGCTGCAGGCGAAGTCTGGCGTGGTAGCTGAGATTCCACTTTGCTCCCTGTGCAAGCCAGGCTGTCTGTGCTGAGCTGGCCGAGGCACTGACACGTCCTCCTTTCCTGCTCGCTCTGCTGCTGGAGAGGTAACCTCTGCAAAAGGTGAGACACACAGCTGGGGTAATAACTGCAGGAGCCACCAGAGTTCATCTGTGGAAACCTTTCATTCCTGTGTGCTGAAAAGCGGTTTCTGCAAGGAAAGGATATATTTTTTTTCACTATGTATTTGTATTCAGTATTGTTCTGGCATATAAAGCTAGTGAAATTACTATATTAACAAGATTTGGACTACTAACAAGGGGAACTACTATTAGTTCCTGGACTCAAAATACTTAAAAAACATTTGGTCAGTATTTACATTTGAGGTGATGTTTTGGTGATACAAATCCTTGTTAAATGTTCACCTAGAGCATAGCTTTAAAAATATAGCTCAGAGATGAGGTAAGTCCTACCTCTAACGTAAGTCAAATATATATGCTTTTTACAATTTAAACTCAGTTAAACACATTCATCTTATATATCATGATTAACGGTCAAGGATCCATCCTCTTCCGTATTCTCTGAAGAAGCAGATGAGCATCATTTAATTCCTGTCTTTTCTGACATTTTTCTTCAAACTTTATCTAATGCTTCATTTTAATGCTATGTAGAAAACCTCAGTCTCACCTCAGAGCACTATTTTTCTGACCATGATATTTGGACTATGACAGAAGCTTGTTTTATCCTCTCTTATTCCCTTTGATACTCTCTTCCTCCCTCCTCCCCCTTAGCCCTGAGCTGCTTCACACCCCCTACCCATCTCCAGATCCCTGAGCTTTACTAGTCTTGCTTCTAGCATTTTTCTCACACTTTTGCATCCTCTTGACATGTGGTCCTTGAAATCCAACTCATTTTGTGTTCAGTGTCGCCCACCTCAGACTGAACCCTGCCCCTCGTCTACAGATAGGGCCTGGGGAGGAAAGCAGCATGATCCAACAAGGCAGAGTTTGCAGTGCCTCAGCTGTCCTGGCCCATGTCAACCTGTCCACCTTGCCTCAGCAGCCCTATGGTGGAACACACAGAGCCATGCCTCGGTGGCACTATCGAACCCATGCTTTTGCAGGCCATGGAAAAGATGGAGGCATCAGGATGTGTGATGAGGAGGGAGGGGGGGTACTTTGCTCTCCAATAGATGTGATATGCTTGCAGCATATTTATAAGCTTTGTTTGGGAGTTTCTTTTGTGATTTTAATAATAATTGAACATCTGCATATTTTTTTGTCTTCCAGTTCATATGCAGATGCATGTAGAGAAGAGAGGTGGAATACTGATAAAATCCCCAAAACTGGAGCACTTGTGGTTTGGCTATTTCATTCATTGTAAGCTCATGGTATTTGTTAATGGTGTCAGCACCTTGACATTTTTCTCTTTCCAGGGTGTTGATTCACATTTTAATATATAAGTAGGGATGTGGCAGGTAATGGAGGGATGGAGGAGGTCTCCCATCCCAGGGGGTGCAGGCTGCCTTCTCTGGGGATGGATTTTTCAAAGGCACTGAGCACTTCTCTTCTAAAAATTATAACCCTCTTCAGATGTCTCAAAATCAAAGGGCCACTGAAAGAACTATAGGCTATTAATTTGTCTCAATTTTTAATTAGGTGAAATTGCACTTTAGCCTTTTCCAGCCTGTGAGACTTTTGACTGTTTCCTTTGTATGTCTCTCAGTCTAAATGGCAAGTGTCTGGTGTCGCTACTACCAACTGGAATGAGAATGACTTCTGGCAGCAATTTGCCGGTCCCTGAGGACTTGCGACATTTCCATGTCATCCTCCTCGTCAGAGGAGTATGGCATTAATGGCATAGATCTTCCCTCTGAGTCAGCGCTGTGGCTGGTGCTACTTAATCCAGGAGAAGATATCAAAGTCACCTGATGGAATAATTTATTCAGAAAGGAATTTTCTTCTTAATTCCTGTCAGTAAGCCAGAAGCAGTGGCACCTGTATCCCTCTGTGACTGAGGGACACATAGGTGTGGCCCATGTGCCTATTAATGGACTATTTGCATCAGGAGATTGAGCTAATCTAGCATGTTACTGGGCTCTTGTTTAGTTCCTGACAACTGGTAAACTTTCCTATTTCTCGTGCCACACTTCTGTTGGCGCTAGAATTTATCTGCCACTGTGATTCCCATTTGTCTACTGGTGGGATTCTTTACAGGCACTTCCAGCCTCTATTATCCTCAGAGCTTTGTGTCAAATGCAGATATTGTTGTTAATTGCTATTTGCATTAGAAGAGTGATCACATCTTGCTGTTCTTTAATTCCTGATTTATTTATGAATATTTTCAACACTGACTTAGCATAGAGGCTTTGCCAAGGTGAAAACTGACTATTTGTTTTGCTACTTTGCCAATCTGTAGCAGTTCTTTCCCACTTGCCCAGTGATTACCCAGTTTTCTTATTAGTCTCTATGAGGGATTTATTGAGGGATTGACATTCCCAGTTCAAGGGAAGAAACTACATTACTTCTTTCAGTGTCCTGTTGACACATACAAGAATTGGATTTGTGGAGACATGTTGTATCTTATTTTAGCTCGCCTAATTCATATTATCATATATTGTTCATCAAGTTGTGCGCTCATTCAGTTTGCTCAGCATCTTCTCCTTGTAACCACAACACCTTATTGCATTCATTAGGTGTGAAAAGGTGAAGTACCTACAAGTGTCCGTATATATCTGCACTTGCATATTGACCAAAACTGCTATTCTGGGATAAATCCTCATGTGGACACACTTAGCATTTAAGAATAATTATACTGAATTAAGTATTATAGAATAGACTTTAAAGCACTTTTGTCCCAGGGGCTTTTCTACATGAGAAAATGATATAGGTAGGACAAGAGTTTAAAATTAGTTTATTCTATGGGCACAGGACTGTCTCCAATCACTTCAGCTTGCCACTTGGGAAGCAATTTTCAAACTATCTGAAAGGGTTTGAAATACTTATGTTCCAGGTAACTGTGCCCACACAGTAGAGTTAGACCAGAAAAGCTACTGGTTAACTGTATCAGTATAATTAACTATACTGGCACTGAAAAAAAAACTCCTGTAAGAATATATAGTAAGTTTTATGCTACTAAAAAAAAATAAAAAAATACTTAAGACATCTATGTGTCTAGACTTGTATTGTTAGTAGGTATTTAAGATAATCTGATAAAGTAAAAGAGCTTTGGAGACTAAAATCTCTGAATATTTTAAAGAGAGCATTCTGCCAATACAAGCTTGCCTTCGTGTTTGAGCAAAGGCTGATACCCACTTTTGGCTCCCACCAGTATTACTTCCTCAAGCTGGTAAAGAGTACTAAAATGGGAACTTTGTGCATCTGTCCTTTTCCTGGCATTAAGCAATTCTTATGACGTTTGTAGTTTGCTGATAGACTGCAGAGAAGCCAGATGCTTTATGGCTTTTCTACATTGCTATTGTCAGATTCTTACAACTGAGTGAATACAGCATGAGAGCATAAAAACGAAAATCTGTGCTATGTGTTTGTCTGTGCTAAATTAGATCTTGGGTCTCTAGGAAAAGACAGAAATTCTAGATGTTGCATGTCTGGGCCGAGACCATGTGTTTCATTCAAAATTCACTTGCAGAAATAGCGATGATGTGCTTTGAATTTGTTAGGGGTGTTTCCACATTTTCTATGATATATTCAGCCAGAGTGCTATAGCGAGGCCATTTATACCACCTTCTTCCATAAAGATGCAGTGCTACAGCAACTGTGAGCTTTATGTACTTCGTAAAGCAGAAGCCAACAGAAGACAGAGATCTGCTTTGCAATGGCTTTTGTGGTTGTGAAACTGAAGGAACATGATTTTAAATCTTCTGTGAATGACTCCCAGAGGTAAAATATTCTAGTAAAATCCACTGCCCTATTTTTTTCATAGGATGTGTAATCAAATATAATCAATAGCAATAGCAATCCCATGCACAAATACAGACTGACTGATGAGTGGATTGAGAGCAGCCCTGAAGAGAAGGACTTGGGGGTGCTGACTGATGAAGTGCTTAACATGATCTCTCAATGTGTGCTGGCAGCCCAATAAGCCAACCATATCCTGGGCTGCATCAAAAGATGCGTAGTCAGCAGGTCAAGAGAGGTGATTCTGCCCTTCTACTCTGTTCTTGTGAGACCCCACCTGAAGTCCTGCGTCCAGCTCTGAAACCCCCAACAAAAGAAGAACATGGATCTACTGGAGAAGGTCCAGAGGACGGCCACAAAAATGATCAGAGAGCTGGAGCCCCTGTCCTATGAGTACAGGTTGAGGGAGTTGGGTCTGTTCAGACTGGAGAAGTGAAGGCTACAGGGAAATCTTGTAGCAACCTGGCAGTACCTAAAGGGAGCCTACAGAAAAGCTGGAGAGGGACTTTTTTGTAAGGGCATGTGGCGGTAGGACAAGAGGCAATGGTCTTAAACTAGAGCAGGGTAGATTTTGAGTAGCCATTAGGAAGAAGTTCTTTACTACAAGGGTGGTGAATACCGGAACAGGTTGCCCAGAGAATTGGTGGAAGCCTCATCCCTGGAAATGTTTAAGACCTGGATGGATGACGCTTTGAGAAACCTGCTCTAGTGGGAGGTGTCCCTGCCCATGGCAGGCGGGTTGGAGCTAGGTGATCTTTAAGGTCCCTTCCAACTCAAGCCATTCTATGATTCAATGATAATGAGTGTGCTCAAAATGGGGGAGGAAGCATACTGGAACTCCTGAGCATGTCCTTAAGTAACTGACTGCATCACTGAACAGCTGTTATCTGGTGACGTGCCTTGAAGAAGCCACATCTTCCTTTGTACCTCACACTGTTAACACTGCTTTACATACCTTCTGTCTCACTCTCAAGTCTTCCAATGACACACCCAGTCCACACAAGTTAGGGTAAAATCAGCCATGCATCTGTCAGCAAGAAATTTACTAGCTTGGGGTTTGGTTGCTTTTTTTAGATGTCTTTTTTTTTTTTTTTTCTTTTTCTTCTTAACTAGAGCAACTATTAAGATAGGTGCTCTATGGCAGTTTAGTCCCACTGTAGTGAAGAGCTGTGATAACCTCCCTATCCCCACTCATTTTTTAACCCTTATATTAAGGGTCTTACAAGTATGAAGGACCAGATAGTCTATATATTGATGTCCTTCCTATTGGTCATCCTCATTGTCAGTTTTCTTCCACTCCTATGTCTCCCTCAAGGGTTTTTCTTGTACACTGAGTCCTTTTATGAAGACCAGATTCTCTGTCCCAATATTTACTTCTGTCTTTGCATAGTTCTTCAGATGTCTGATGTCTGAAAATGATACCTACAGTATAAAAGAAAAAAAAAAAGTGGTGAAGTGGTCTGGTGGTTCACCTGTCATGACTTTGAGAAAGAAAACTGCAAATCAAAGAGATTTAGTAGTTGGATTGGCCATGTTAAGGATTGAGCAGATATAGGGGCATTGTATTTGGGGAGTAATTCGGACTCCTCACTGTTTGTTACAAGTAGAGTGAAAGAAAAAGCATGAAACTATGTACGATCACCCACTTGCTTGTCTGTCTGCATGATATACGCCTGTCAAAGCTGGGAAGAATTATGTCATTCCACCGTTTCACCTGATAAGGTGTGGGTGATTTTTGCGGCTAAAGCTAATTAAGAAATTCTTGCAGAACAAATTTTATGACAGTGCTGATTCAATAAAGTTGGGAGGTTTCACAAGGGATATTTATATGTGTATCTCTATTCTAGTCTCACAGGAAGTTGTTAAAATGTTTGGTTTTAAAAGGGCAGTGCATTCTGTTTGATATAATCTATAATACAGATATTGAAATAGTAAAGCAGAAGCAAATATTCTTTTATGACAAACCTTTTTGATTTTATTTTTTTAGCAAAATTTTGCCTTTTTCTCCTTATTTTGCAATCCTGGAATATCCAAGCTTTGTCCAAGACTGGACAGGTCAGTTTCAGCAAGCTCTTTTGGTGGCACTATCCAACCATCCAACTTCTGTACAAGTTTCTATGTCTCTGTGAATAAATGAAAGACAATAGCAAGTCTGTATGTATACACATGTACACTAAGATATTATGTGTGTCATTAACTGTATTCTTGGATAGATTACTCTAATTCAATTTATAAAACCTATTCTTTTACAATTTTCATTACCATAAGTATATACCTTCCTTGGAAATTGTGTCTTTCTTATCCACAAGCTCTTTCCATTCTCTTTTAGATCTTTTCAAGATGTTAAATGTGTAATAATAATATTTGTCACAAAAAGTTGCAAACCAAAGCTTTCTGAAGTATTAAAATATACTAAAACCTGACAAGAATTCCATCACAACTTGCAAAACTGAGTGACTATGCAGAAAATTCTCAAATTATAACATTTAATTTGAACTAAATTGTATTTTGCTATATAAAAAAATAGTCTTGTAAACATACAGTTAAAAGAAAAATGAACTAGATTACGTTAATTGCCTTTGACAAAAGCACTCAAGTAAATGGAATTTATTGAAATTGTTGACACTAAGAAAAGAACTTTTACAGTGATAATTTCTTTAATGCTTCCTTTGAAGCCACTTGCAGAATATAGTGACTGCAGACACACATTCATGGCTGTTTTCACCCAAGTCATTGTTATTACTAAAGTGGGAGCTACTTTCTAAATAAAGTCTATTATCTGGGTGTCACAGGTCCTTCTAGAGGTTCGGAGCCAGAACAAACCAATAAGATCTGCATTATACAAGTCCTGCAGTGTCACAGATTAATTTCTGCAGCTGTGTGACACATCAAGACTGCTTTTCTGATGCCCTGAGTTGCTCCATTACTCCCTTTCACTAAAGGGATTTCACATGCAAACTGGTAATAAGGCCAGGCCACGCTGCTGATTCTGAAGTCTTGTTTCCAAACAGTCTTCTCCCAAGAGAGCATCACCTGTTTTCCCGTGCCGTGGGGAGACACGTTATCTGCCCCCTGAGCAGGAGCCTGGACTGGTGAGCAGGGGCTGGCATGTGACCAGTGTGTGCCTGTGCACTGGGGCATATGGCTGGGGCTGGCATCTACACCTGTTATATACGGCAGGACTGACTTGACAAATGGGCAGTTAAAAAAGGAGTTTGTGAATCTTGGCATTGGTAAATCATCCAAATTTGGCCATTCATCTTTTAACAGATATGTATTTTATTGTTCTGTAGGAAAACTCTGTCAGGCAACTGAAAGATTTCCACAAAAGAAAAGCAGCCTGCTGTATATTTTCCTTTATTTTATCCTCAGAATTCAGCTGGCATTAAGTAACAATATATTTATATTTCTCTGGTTTTATTTCTTTGTTTTCAGTTCTGGAAACAGTGTCTTTACTTATCAAATTACTGGAGAAAAGGCCTCTTAATGGCCCTTTACTAGGACAAAGATGCAGGTAGATTTGGATTTGGATGTGGGTACCTTGTACAATTAGCAAAGTTGCATCCTAGAAAAGAAATCAGTTACAGCAGCAGAAAGGAGGGATAAGTATGTCGATACCAGGAGCAACTGCTGGTACAGCTGTTTTAGTTAAATACCCCAGCTCTGCCAGCACAAGCTTGTCAATGGGTATTTGCAGCACACTGTTTTCACTGACCACAGTCAGTCACAGAATGCATGTGGTCAACAGATTTTCCCAGGAGAATCACACTTAAGAATGTGTACAGTGCTTTTCTGAGTTATGTTCTCTGCTTTTAAATATATAAAAATGTGCAGTTCAACAAGGGAATTTGCATTCTGCAGCCCTCAACTGGAGCCCTGTCTTTAAATTCAAGGTGCTATCCCTAGAACCGCAATATTTTTCTTCTTCGATTGCACCTACCTGATGGTCCTGCAGGCACATTTATGAATACTAGACACTGTAATTTGCATATCTACTTTAACTTTTTTAAATTGTGTCTTTATAACAATATGATGACAGAATTTGTCATCCCAAATGTCTTTCTGTTTCTGGGGGGTCACTGCTTTGTGGGTTTTGTTTGAAATAACACAAGAGTTATAGCTAAGGGCAGGGGATGAAAAATGACTGGATAGCTTAAAATCAGTATCAGAAGCCTCCACAAAGGAACAGCAGCAATAACAGCAAACTTGATCATCTGTGAACTCCATAGGATATCATTAAACACTGCTTTCCTATCTCTTTAAATAAATACTTAATATTCTGTTTTCAATTAAGCAAAAACAACGTTTAGTAATCACCATGTTACACTGGATCGGTGTAAGTTTGTCTAATAGATTATTACGTCCCTGACAGCAGCCAATACTGGCTGTTTCAGAAGTCAGAAGGAGGTACAAGAAACACATGAATGATCAATTATGGAAAAATCTGCCTTTTGGGCAGCAATTCACAATTTTTATATGCTAATCACTTTTAGGAAAAATGATACAGGGTCTACCATAGTACTATGTGCAGCTATGAATAACAGGATTACCGCTTTCTCTTATGAATGTTCTTTGAGCAGCCTAATGCTTTAAAAGTTGAGGAGGTCCATGGTTAAATAAATTATGATCAGTTAGGTTTTTCCTGTGCTTTTTGGGGTACTTTATGGCTATTGAGTAAATGATACTTCAGAGATCCCTTCATCTAAGTAGAGAGAGCATGAAGCAATCATCCAGGTATTACACTATTTAGAACCCTGAAGAACAAGAACTCAAGAGATGTGTGTCTCACTCCCATCTTCTCCAGTCTCTGCTCATTTTGTGTTTTTTGCAGAAGTCTGTGCTCCTCACTTTGAGAAATCTAGCAGGATGAGATGGTTCTTCCAGACCCTGAGTTCTGTGTTTTGTGTGTTTACATCCCTGCATTGTACATGATTAAACAGTAATCTTGTAATTGCAAAAGTACGAATTAATACGCATTGATATTTTCTGTTTGTAACAATGGCCATTTGTCTGAACCTAACAAACCCTTTTATCATCCTTTACTTCTGACCATGTTAAGATTAGGGCATGTTTTAAGTACTAAATAGGAGTTTATATCTAGTTTTATTTTGCAGGCTTTTTAAAATTCTATATTTTTCAATTTTTGAGCTTACTCAGATGGATTTTGTGGGAATAGTAAAGAGATTGTGTAGTAAACATTTTTCACATTCAAATAAATTTTAATATGGGAAGAATGTACAATAGTATTTTTCAATCGTTTTCATGTGCCCCTTGCTGAAGTAGCTTGCTGAGAAATAACTAGGAGCTCAGTTGTTCTGAGGGGTTTTCACATCTGAAAAATCTTGAGCTCTGACAGGGAAGGGATTGAAGACGAATAGAGAGATTGGTATTACATCCTAGCGACTTTCTATCCTCTAGGGATAGTGTCTGACATGAGTTAGACCTACTTAAGTTTTAGATCAAATAACCTTTACTGATTTGCTTCTGGTTTTGGGACATTTTTTATCATCATAAGGTCTTAGTGATGCATTTTGTGTTGAAAAAGCTGTTCTGAGTCATTGCATCCCCTACTGGAAGTTGAACCGAATAAAGGTCCCTTTTAAGTACTAAATTCAGCAGGGTTTGCTGTGGAGACACATTTGGATGGGTAGCCTGCTGCAGCTGGGGATGGGGCTATGAGTCAGGGATCTGCAGGATTTAACCTCAGGAGGGAAGAAGCAGCTCATCCGCCACTCAGGAAGGCACATGTGAGACAGGGAGGGACTAGGGAGGGATCTGATGTGCAGCTAACCCAGTAACGGTGACAGCACTGAAAAAGCAAATCTGATTATTATAATCTTTGTGTCTCTCCTGAATACTATTCGAGTTGCTAGTCTACATATAAAAAAGCAAAATGCCATGCAAGTCCCTTGTGTATTGTTCTTTTCTCTATTGTGCTTAATGACTGATCGGTTATATAAAATAGGTACAACTCTTTGATAATCCTTATGTAAGTACCTGTTTAGTAATCCTTCTCTGAACATCACATTTTAACTGGTGGAATTTATTAACATATATATTACTGTAGAGCTGAGAGACATTAGCTAGTTTATAGCTGGTTGCGCTAGGTACTGTAAGAAGTGAGACTATCAGACTGTCACGTGAATTCTTGCTCTATATATTTATTTTATGAAATAGATCTTTTATATTTGCATTAATGGGATCTGACAGGACATCACAAAAATGACCAGCAATTTACAGCCTCTTTATTTTTTAATTAAAAACATAAATAAGGTTCTATGTAGAAAAAAATCAGTTTGCTAAAATGAATTCAGAATCACTTAACAACCTTCCTTCCTTCCTTCCTTCCTTCCTTCCTTCCTTCCTTCCTTCCTTCCTTCCTTC